>VZRQ01006844.1:414975-564550 GCA_013397975.1 Machaerirhynchus nigripectus | reverse complement strand
CCGAGGGACCGAGGTGGCCCCCGAGGCAGTGTGCGGCCAGCCGCCAGCCCCAGGGGCGGCAGGCCCTGGCCGCCGCTTGGGGCACCGCGTGGGTGACAGCTCGGGGTGTCATTAACAGCTGCTCCTTTGTGTCTCTCAGCATGGCCACGGGTGCGCGGCACGAACATCACGAACTCTGTACCCCTGTGGGCTGTCACCGCGGGCCTGCCCTAAGGAAGGATGCCGTGTCATCCTCGCCCGAGGCAATGCCGGACTGAGGGGAAGAACGACAGAGAGTCCATCAGTTTAACTGATGTAGGTCTACTGATACCCAGAAGTACTAGCTTGGTCATAAAACGAAGCATCTTGAAGTGGCCTTGTAATCCATGTCTCTTTATTCCTTGATGCATTTCAAGGTATATTGATCTTCCACAGATGTTCTGAAACCAAACTTTCAAAGATAATAAGCATTAAAATCATCTTATACCATTCACAGCTTAGAGGCTGTGCTTCATTTTCTAACAAGTGCTGAACATTACACATTGCTTCTAAAATGTGGGTGACTGAGACACCCTCCACCACAGCAGCTTGATCAGAGCACCAAATGTGGGCCAACATACCCCAACCCTGCTGCTGCAGCGACTGCCACAATTGTGCTTCGTACTTTTTAGTGGAAAGAGCTTGGGATCACTCAGTAAGGCATCTGCATGGGACAGTGAAGTGTTTATTACAGCTCTCATAGTGACAGTACTTCAGCTCTTACATTCTATTTTCAGGTCCATTTGTTTAACAGAGAAGCAACTTTCTCCACTTCTGAACTACAGGTGGTAAAGTTGAAGCTGAAAATCATTCAGCATGCCGTTACCATGGGAAAATTTTAGTGTACTAACTCAAAAGTGCAAGAGAAATACTAAGTTACCTGTAACTAAATCAAACACAACAGTATGCTGGCTGTTTATCCTCACATGGTTGTGGCTTATTTTTTCCAACTAATGCCACATTCTTGACATTAAGCCTTTATGCAACTTAACTGGAAGGGAAAAGTAAGCAGGATCTTGACAGAAGGTCACTTCCTTGAAAAGCACCAGAAAAAAAATAAACCGAAACTACTTTCTTATGCTATCAATAATGTGTTTATGAACAGGCAATTGCAATGATAAATGGGCTTTCAATTAAAAATATGACAAAATACGTTGGGTTAAATATTTTATTTTATAATAAGCCTTACATCAGGTTCATTAAACGTTTTGTGTATCACCCAAATAAGTTACATTCATTCTGAGCTTTCATGCAGTTTTAAAAAAGTTAAAATTTCTCAAAAAATAATTTTCAAGTGAGCTGTAATAAACTCTGCTTAACCAAGACAGAATTTTTCCACATCAAGTAAATATTCCAGTTTTCCCTCCTGCTTTGACACTACAGACAACTTACAAAGGCCTCTCCAAATCTGCACTAATTAAATGGAAACTCACAGGAATTACTGAGACTTTCTGACTACCTTGACTAACAGCAGTAACGCTTCCAAGTATGAGCGTGACCAAAGTACGAGCTGCTCTGCAGGAAGTGACACTTTGCCTGAGGACAATACTGAAATATCTTACATTAAAACCTCATTGAAAGAGACAGACCACCACCAATGGGCATGCAGAACACTAACAAGAAAGAGGCAGAAAACCTCACATTCACAAGCTTTTATGGGGACACAGCATTTATGCAGTCTTCAACTATTTCAAAAAGGTAGTGATATATATCAGTCCTCCTTGCAATGTCAAGGGCAGTTTCATCCAAGTTGTTTTTCAAGTCTGGCTTCACATAGCGGTTCATCAGCAGGAGCTCAAGGGTTTCCCTGCTGTTTTTGTTTCCTGCAGCAATGTGCAGGGGTGTCAGCAGACCATTTGTCTGCGCGTTGATGTCTGCGCCCTGCTGAAGCAGGAACGCGGCCACTCTGGTGTTGTTCCACTTGCAGGCGCTGTGCAGGGGCGTCCAGCCATCCACGGTCTGTGCGTGAACATCAGCCCCTTGGGCCACCAACTCGTGTGCAACATCCAAGTGCCCGCTGTAGGCAGCTCGATGGAGAGGAGTGTACTGATCTTCATCACGAGCATTCACTGGAGCCAGCTTTTCCGTCAGGAGCCTCCTCACGGTACTCAACTGTTTAAAGAAAACAGGGAACTTCACGTGATTCTACGGAACAAGATGTATGGCTTTGACAGTTCTGAAGCTTTATGGAAAGGCAATCTCTGTCAGAGTCAAAAGCACTTAAGTGCAACAAGGGATTTTAAAATGAAACCAACTATTGTTACTAGGATTGGGGATTTTGCAGTTTTTTCGTTTATGCACAGGTTGCTTTGTTTTTAAAGAGCTACAACATGAACATCAGTTGCAATGCCTTTAAGAGTACCTTCCCTTACACCTCCTCACCTCCCCTCTTCACTGTGAAGACATATATACCTCCACAGAATTGCAAATAGAGCTTTTGTGTGTAAGAAAGGCAACTAATGAAAAGAAATGTATACATGAGTGTAGTAAGCTACAGAAAAGGAATCTTGGTCATCTCTTCCTCACTTGCAACAATAAAGTTGAAAAGTTTTATTCCATAAAAATATACAAAAATATAGTAGTTTGTTATCTGCATATGGAGCTTCTGAAACAATAAAATTTCAGATACTCTACACCCCAGTTAAAGGCCTTATTTGCCATGAAGAGCCTAGCATGCTTTCAGTTTATAGAAGTTAAAGAAAAGTGTGTTACTTGAACTTTGAACCGAAATCAAAGCTTTTGTTCTGAAAGGTAATGGATCCAGAGATGTTTTAGTGTGTGTGGGCTACAGAGAGGGATGTTTTACATAGAGGGGCTTGCAAAACCAGACCAAAATGCCTCAGAAAAAGAAAGGAGAGTATAGGTAAAGTTTTGTTTGTGGATGAGACTACAGATGTGTGCTCAAAATAACATTCTTGTAAATGATACATATGAACAGAGCAAGTGCCTCACCCGATTGTTCTCAGCTGCCCAGAGCAGCAGTTTCTCTGGATTTTTTTCCATTTTCTTTTCTTGCATTTCGTACCATTCCTCACTTCTTTCTTGCTCATCATCGTCATCATCAGACTGTCCTGACCAACAGCTCTGAGTTCCTACAGGAATCAAATGCCTGTGCGTCTCCAGCAGTTCAAGTTGGTTAAAATGCTCCGTGAAGTCTTCAAACAGCTCGCTGTCATCATCGTCTTCATCAGCTTGCTTGTCTTTACTCATTTTTAGCCAGGATCTGTGAGCAGCAGATGTACAACAATATTTTCAGTAACTGTAACTGTTATCGGTGCCCTAACCGTCAATAAAACCATCTGATTGATGATGCGGACGTCAACAAACAGCAAAACTCAAGACCAACCTCAGTGTTCCTCCGCTAACCCGGGCTTCGCCAGGTCTGCCAAAAGTCCCAGACAACATCCATGCTAGAAAAGCACCGTGTTAGCCAGATCCCCGAACGGCATCACCTTCAGACCGCAGTGCAACACTGCGCGGGGGTTTGCTGAGTGCACTCCAAACGCTGCTCACTTTACTAACAAAGGGTCTGGAGTGCAGCCCAGACTTTGGGGCAGAATCTCTGCTCCGCCCCAACGGCCCGGCTCGGCCCGCAGCACCGGCCCCGCTCCCCTCCGCGGGGCCCACATCGCCGCGGGCAGGCCCCACCGCCCCGCAAGAGACCGACCGATCCCCGCCCGCCCCGCAGGNNNNGGCCGGGGGTGGTGCTCGGCCGGGGCAGCGGCGGGAGCGGGGCGGGGGATGGAGCTGGGTCGGTGATCGTTCACTGTGATCGCACCTTACTCTGCTCCCTGCGCTGACCCAGCGCCTGGTTTCGTCTCTTGCGCTTCGCGTACCGTCTGTGAAGAGAGGAGCTGACTCCCTGAGCTGACTGACTGCGCTTGTGCCGGAGCTTTCCCCTGAGGAGCCTTCGCACGAGGATGAGCACCATCAACTCTCAGTAAGCTCCCGTTGTCTGCAGCTCCGTGCCGTCCTCCGTGCCATTAGACAAGTGTTTTGTATGTCTGGGATGAGTTAAAAAGAGCAGCGATAATCAGCTGTGCTTTCCCTCAGGTCCTAATGATCACCATGCTTGCCTTCATACACGTGTAGATTACCAGTGCAAAGAGAGAATTAGACTGTTCAGCAAGTATTTTTTAAAGCAAAAAATTGTAAAGGGTTCTTTAGTTTTTAATTAGATTCTTCAGAGGGGTGCTTGCAGCCCTTCAGTAAAGCAGAATGACTGGGATAAACAAATCTTCCAACTGGCTGTTTTGGCGATGTGCTATTTGCCATATAAGTAGTGAAATATTTTGAGACTCTTACAGGACTGATATTTGGTAGAGTTTTATGGCAAATCTCGGCGTTTCATGACTTTGGACAGATCAGCTTATCTTTTATTAAAGACTCTGTTGAAATTCCTTATGGGTATTGCTCTCTGACACAAGGTTTCCTGTCTTCTTCAGGGATGATGAAGACACCTTTAAAATACTCGTTGCTACTGATACTCATCTTGGGTATTTGGAGAAGGATCCAGTGCGTGGAAATGATACATTTGTAACTTTCAATGAAATCCTGGACCACGCTCGAAAAAACGAAGTAAGTGCTACTTTTTGGAGAGGGAAGGACTGAGGCTGCTGAAAATATGGTCCAGTCTGCCAGAAGCTGTAAAGCTTAGTCTTGGTACAGTCTCTAGTAAAACGAAATCAAATGGCTAAACTATTTCTTGCATTCAGTTTCGTTTCTGTTTTAGTAAAAGGAATGCCTGTTTCCTTGTTAAAACATTCTTACTGAACCATGACTTTGGTTGCATTAGCAGTGTTGTGGGATTGCCTGCACCAGTTTCAGTGGTATTTAGAGAGCGTTTGTCACTGCAAGGAGGAAAAATAATCGAGGAAAGGGAGAGTAGAGATATACGGTCTTCTGACAAATCAGTAGAGATTTCTTAGAAGCTTTTGAAGTGTTGTGCAGTGCTGAGTCGCTGAATTGGGCAGCTCTGGTGCCAAGCAGCTCCAGTGCCTGCACAATCGGCAGCAAAATCCTGTAGCGTGGTGGACAGGGGAGCTTCCTGAACTGGGGCAACATCGAGGGGAGCCGAGAGTTGGAGCCGAGAGCCGCCAGGCGCCCGCGGCGGCTGATGGGACCTGGGTGGGCTCAGGAGCAGTGGCAGCCAAGTACTCCCCCCCCCACCTGTAAAAGAAGCTCCTGGGGAGTGGCAGCAAGCAGGAGCACCTCCAACATGGCAAACAGACATGCAGTGGCGTGACATTTTGTGGAGAAAGGGCACTCGAGCTCTGCCAGCTTCACCAGGGAGCAGTGGTATGTATCCGGCAGAAAGCCATGGCCTTTGTGTGCATCCACCACGACTGACAGAGCTGCCCAGATGGAGCGCTCTGTCCAGACACAGCTCTGGTTGAGGAGTATCGGGGAGTGTGTGTGAGAGAGACTACTGGAATCACACCCTACCTCCCTTGGGACAGGCCTGACAGGCAGACAGGACACACGATACAGGGGTTTGCCTATCCTCACTCCCTCTGGATGAGCTCACTGAATTAAGGGAGAGGGGGAAATGGCAATAAGTTCCTGCCCAGCACAGCAGGTGCATCTCTTCCATGAATGCCCCACCTCTCCATGTGCCCTGGCATAACAGGTATGAGGCTCTGCAAGTGGAACTGAACAAGGACAGTGGTTCATCTAGCACAGAGGTGTTGCTGAGGTTAAGTTGCCTGTGCCCAATATCAAAACTCCTTCCAAGAATAAAAAAGATGGGTTTTTATAGGAGACTCCCTTCTGATGAGAACAGAAGGCCCAATATGCAGACTGGATCCACTTCTTAGGGAAGCCTGCTTCATCCCCGGGGCCTGAGTTGGTTGACAGCAGCTAAAAATGATCCGGTGTGTGCCCAGGTGGCCAAGAAGGCCAGTGGCATCCTGGCCTGTATCAGCAATAGTGTGGCTAGCAGGGACAGGGCAGNGCAGGACCAGGGCAGTGATTGTACTCGGCACTGGTAAGGCCACACCTTGAATCCTGTGTTCAGTTCTGGGCCCCTCACTACAAGAAAGACATTGAGAGGCTGGAACGTGTCCAGAGAAGGGCACCGGAGCTGGGGAGGGGTCTGGAGCACAAGTGTGGTGAGGAGTGGCTGGGAGTACTGAGTGTGGAGAAAAGGAGGCTCAGAGGAGACCTTACTGCTCTCTACAACTGCCTGAAAGGAGGGTGTGGCCACGCGGCAGTTGATCTCCCAAGGAACAAGGGATTGGACTAGAGCAAATGGCCTGAAGTTGCACTAGAAGAGATTTAGACTGGATATTAGGAAAGATTTCTTCCCTGAAAGGGTTGTCAAACACTGGAACAGGCTGCCCAGAAGAGTGGTGGATTCACCATCCCTAGAGGTCTTTAAAAGATGTATGGATGGGGCGCTTAGGGACATGATTTCATGTTGGACTTGGCAGTGCTGAGTTAACACCAGGGCTTGATGATCTTAGAGTGTTTCCCGATTCAGTTTTTAATGACTGGATGTTTATGAGTCAGATTCTTTGTAATTTTGATGAGGTTTTTTTCCTAATGCTTTTCCAGAAGCTAAATGTATACAATATATGCAGAAACTGCAACTAGTACCTTCTCAAAATGATGTGGTGATAGCTACTGATTTCTTCCCACTAGGTAGTGCAGCAGTGAAAAGATAATGTAGCTTTTCATGCCTGCCAAAAAATGTTCAGGAGCCAATTTGGAGACCTTTATTACAATTGTACACTGATCCCTTTTTTTACCACTATCAGTTGTTTTCTCCTATGGCTCTTCATAAATGGGTCTTTTGGGGTTTGATTTTGTTTTAATTAATAATTTAATTACTTTTTTTTTGTAAGGAAGTTAAATATTGTTTCTGCTACTACTAGCTCCTTTTACCTAGAAGTATACCTCCTCATAAATCAGGAAGTACGTGGAACTCCCTAGAAGAAATATTTTAAACAATTTGCTTATAAGTCTTTCAAGGTAATACAAAATATTGTATTAAAATAATAAAGCTTTTTGTTACATACAGGTGGACTTTGTTTTATTAGGTGGGGACCTTTTTCACGACAACAAACCCTCCAGAAAAACAGTACACTCATGTTTGGAGTCGCTAAGAAAATACTGCATGGGTGATCGTCCTGTTCAGTTTGAAATTTTGAGTGATCAGGCAGTTAATTTTCATTACAGCAAGTAAGTAAGTTACTACAAACTATCATGTAAGGCTTGGTTTGTGAGTGTGTTGGGTGATTGTGTTGTGATTTTTAACTTATATCCTCCATGACTGGAACCTGGAATTTTTAGGCCTGTCTGCGTGGGACAGTTTACAGGATAACTTCACCTGTCATCTAAGTCTGTAAAGGAATGTGTACAATATTTTGAGAAACTTCTGAATATGCTGTGACCCTTGATATATTTATGTAATACATAGTTTCCGTTTTTCAAGTACAATACAAGTAAACCAATTCACATGAGTTGTTTTGGTAAAATCAGCAGAGTTCCCTGTGTGTAACCAAAGGTTGCACAGCCTAATCCACTACTGCCACACAGTTTTTTGTACAATTCTTTTCATGGCTTGTTCTAAAAAAATAGGGGTTTTTTGAATCTTCTCATGCTTAAGATTAAACTTAGGCTTATTCATAATCACTTCGTTCTCATTTGTTCCGCAGCCATGATCTATTTGTGATGAAGTTAAGTTTGAGGAGAATATTGAGAATCATACACAGATTTGCAGATATATTTTAATTTCTTTTCCTCTTTTTGTTCAGGTTTCCGTGGGTGAATTATCAGGATGAAAATCTCAACATTTCTATTCCAGTTTTTAGTATTCATGGCAATCATGATGATCCCACGGGGGTAATTATTATCATAACTGTACTGTTGCATTACAAAGATATAGAAGTAGAGACTTGTAGAGAAACAAAGTTCTTGGAGATCACACTAGTTTTAGTCTTTGTGTAAATATTTCGTGTATTTTTAGGAACTCTGTTAATAAGTGACAACAAGTTAGGTGTGTGACATTAAAAAGCAAATGGAAATAAGTTAAGAGATCCATATGAACAGTGTGTATTTTCTTAATTTATGTAGCTTTCTGTCATTGAGAACAGAATGACTTTTCATGCCAAGAAGTGGCAGTCTTTCAGAAAGTTTCTAAAACATTCCGTCTGTAGTGACTGAAAGCTTTTTTCTTAAAGAAGGAGAATTTTAATATTTTGATTTGTGCATGCGTAATTGATATGTATCACGCATTTTCAAGGAGGATAATCTAATAATAGTGGAATGGTAGCTTAAAAACAAACTACTAAAAGTAAGCAGGTAAAGGATGTTTAGGAAACGTTAAACTGCATGTGTTGAATTAATAATTTTGCATTTTATATGAAATAGCACTGTATCATGGAAATGAGTGTTTTAGCAGGGGTTTAAATTTGAACTGATTATGAGGTAGCTAGCTTAAGCAGATAATTTTTGTAGTAGTTTAGAGACGGGCTGGTTTGGGTGTTTTTCTGTGGGTTTTTTTCTTTTTGAATGGTTTAATATTTAATTGCACATTGTTCAAATGAAGTATGACTTGTAAGGAAAAGGGATTTGCTTCTGTACACTTGAGTACTAACAAAACCCCTAGTATATGTGATGGGGTTTTTCAACTGCAGAAGTTACTTAAGGAACGATATTCTCTTACTTTTGAGACTTTCATTTAGACATTAAACACTAAATGTTCTGTTCAAAGTTTTATATTTGTTTCTTAATATTTGTTGTAGGCAGATGCGCTGTGTGCATTGGATATTTTAAGCTGCGCAGGACTGCTGAATCACTTTGGACGTTCAACTTCCGTGGAGAAAATAGATATTAGTCCTATTTTATTGCGTAAAGGTAGAACAAAAATTGCTCTGTATGGCTTGGGTAAGTGTTTGTCTGCCAGAGTGTGACTAGACTGTTCATGTATTCCTGAAATTTAATAGGTCTAAATAAAGTTGGAACAAACCTATAAGGCTGCAACAAACATGAAGTTCTACATAATCTAAATTAAGGTATATCAATTCTGTGACAGTGTCAGGTTTCTCCTCCTGCTGTCACTGGCTGACAGGGTTGGGGGTTTTTTGTTTATTTAGATAAATCTTCCTAAGCTTCATTTTGTGCTTTTACTGTTGTTAAATGAACCACGCTTAAGTTAACCATAGATAGCGCCTGTATATCGAGTCAGAGCAATCATCCTCTTAAATTCTCTCTGTTATTCATTAAGCTTATTTCAGCCTATTTAGAAAAAACTTACACACCCTGTGGTCATGTGCCATTTTGGTTATATTTAAAAACATAAGCTGTCTGAGCAGAAACCTAATGTCTTATGTGTCTGTCTGAAGTGGTTCATAAGTAACATTGGCCATGGGTAATCTCAGTTTCTTTAAAGAAACTTAAGAGTTTCACATTTTAAAGTGGTTCTATGAAAGGTTTTCAACTTCACTTTTGTTCCTTTGTATTTTCTCCACTGAATTCCCCTCTACCCTCACTTCTTACTTAGAATGGTTATTTTTGACTGCTTTCTGTCTAGAGAAGTTAACTATTAAGATCTTATTTTTTCACCCGTATTTTTTGTCCAGTCATGAGTGCTTAAACACTTAATTCCAAGCAACTTTTATAGCTATAAATTAAGTCCTAGTTGGCCATGATTTTGTGTTTAATGAGATACTTTGAAAGCTTCCTAGATGTTTGAAGGGTTAGTAGTTAGTAGAATGTTCTAATACCACAATATCAAAGTTTTCAATAACAAAATCATTACTGAGAAATGCAACAACTTTCTAAAGTAGCAGTGTTGCTGCATGAAGATGTTCATGAGTGTTTCTTTGTGTTTGTGCCAGAATGGTTTAAACCATTTTGACTTTTTCTGAATCAGAGAGCTTTTGTTCTTATACAAAATATGGACACTTCATATGGGCTTTATTGATATGCATCATGAGCCTGGCTGAGGATAGTTTGGGATTCTTTTTTTCCTAGTTAAAAACATCAAGGAAATAATCAGTGACTTCCAGGGGTGGGACATACACAACTTTCTTGGGCAAGCTGTTCCAGTCCCTCGCTACCCTTACAGTAAAGAACTTCTTCGTAATATCCAACCTAAATCTATCCTCTTTCAGTTTAAAGCCATTCCCCCTTGTCCTATCACTGCTTTCCGTTGTGAAAAGTCCCTCTCCAGCTTTCTTGTAAGCCCACTTTAGGTACTGGAAGGCTACTATATTTTGATCTTCCTGCTTTTTTAATAGAGTTGCTAGTAAAATGCTATAAAATGTAGACTTGTTTGCCACACAAAAATAATTTTTGTTTTCATTTGTCCACTTCAGGAGCTATTCCAGATGAGAGGTTGTATCGTATGTTTGTCAACAAGCAAGTAACCATGCTGAGACCAAAGGAAGATGAAGATAGTTGGTTTAACTTGTTTGTGATTCATCAAAATAGGTAACAGTATTGAATGAATTACAGTGATTTACTGTGTTACTTCATTAAACTGCCTGGAAAAGGATAGGTGAGCAAGCCAGCAGTGTTAGTTCGTGCTTCTTGTGAGTAGCTGGTTTCTTAGATATTCACAGATGAAAACATTGTTTTACAGCTCTTTTTGGAGAAGAATCGTAAAGGAAAAGGTTTGAAATAAATGAGTTAGAAAAGTTGGGAAATCTCTTCCCAAACTTTTATAGTTAGGGGCAGTGGAGGGTTTGTAGCATAATATACGTATAATGAAGTCCTTTCTGCTTGTTAAGAGCTGGGAGAACATCAAACTTCATATTGTGTTTTCTATCCTTGTTTGAACCATAGTTCAACAAGTATCCTATGTTGCCTTGCACTGCTGTGCTTTACAGATAGGTAATGTGTTCTCTCTGCCTTCAGGCATCTCCCAGCAGTGGTAGTAGGAACAAGCAGAGTTCTTTTCCAAATACTTTCTTCTAATTTTTCCTGAAGAAGAGGGCAGTCCTCATGCTCAAATAACAGTGAGGCAGACATAAACAAATACAGTTCAGATAACCCTGTGTACTGATGTCTATCCAGTAGGCTGAAGGAACTCACTCCCGCATCTCCCTTGTCTTCCAGAAAGGGATTTGGGATGGCCTGTCCCATTTGTGTGTTTAATGTCTGTTTAATTCGGTGGGTTTTACCCCACCATTTAAAAACAAAAAAACAACCAAAACTAATGGCCATGAGGTGCTATAAAAGCATTCATATAGAAAAAAACTAAAGTCTTGTAAGCCAAATAAGAAGAAAAGGGAGATCCAAATAAAAGGAAGGGAGCAGAAAACAGTGAGCTGTGTAAGTTGCCTTTTTGTTTAACCAAATAGTAAACAACTGTGTAAGGAATAAATGTGAAGAAGACCTGACGTGTGTCAGATGTTATTGCTGGAGTTCTTGTATCATTTTAAATCACACTGATGTTTTTCTCCTCCTTCGCTCTCCCCTCCCCCATCCATTATTCTTCTCTTCTCTTGAACAGGAGTAAACATGGAGCTACCAACTACATTCCAGAGCAGTTTTTAGATGACTTTATTGATCTTGTTGTGTGGGGTCACGAACATGAGTGCAAAATAGCTCCATTCCAAAATGAACAGCAACGTTTCTATGTTTCTCAGCCAGGAAGTTCAGTGGTGACATCTCTGTCCCCTGGAGAAGCCGTGAAGAAGTGCGTGAGCTTTTCTTTTTGTTCTTGTTTATCCCTTGTCTTACATGTCTCAGGTGTTGTGTTGAGAACAGCACATACTTGTATAGAGTATGAAAAGACTTGTATTACTGTGTGGATTAGCTTCAGAGTGTGACTGAAAGTAGCAAAGTAGATGGAGTGAGTGCCTGGTATAACTTCTGCTTTGCTTACAATTTAATCTAACATTTGAAGCAAATGGAACTTAGCTAAGAGGAGTTACATCCTGATAAATTAGAATACAAGGAACTAAGTGCAGGTGCTTGTGTATGGAACAAACACAATCTAAATATTATAAAATGGAAATCTGGCAGGGCCAACCTTGAAGTACAGATCTTCCTATAGCTTTTGAAATTTTGTCCCTGAAAAGTAAAGATGAATTTGAAAACAAGTCTTTATACCATAGTTCTCTTTAAGTTTATCTTCTAGTAAGTTACCTTTCTCCTTCTAGACACATTGGTTTGCTGCATGTTAAAGGGAAAAAAATGAAAATGGAGAAGATTGCTCTAGAGACAGTGCGAACTTTCCATATAGAGGATATTGTTCTAGCTGATCATCCAGATCTTTTTAATCCTGACAATCCTAATGTTACTCAGGCAATACAGGCATTCTGCATGGAAAAGGTAACTTGTGGTGCTAACAGTTTATGGATAACAGTGTATGGACAGGGGATGGGATCTGTGACTGGTTTTGAGACTGGAAGATGAGAAATCTTGTGTCTTGCCCCGTATTAAAACAAACTTAGACAGTGTTTCCATAGGAAGCTAATTCCATGACATTCACTCTGCAGCCTTGGCTTCCAGATTCCTTGATTGGGATGAACTTTTGAAGTAGGCTGGAACTGCTTTTTGGGTGCCCATATCATCTTTGTACAAAAGCTTGCACCCAAGAGTGGGGCAGTATTGGATGTGCACTTTGGATCCAGCGTAAATACATTGACCAAACCCTGAGAGCTCGGTTTAGGTCAGCTTTGTGCAGTCTGAAGTGGCAGAAGTAACTAAGCAAGTTTATTAATTGCTTAGTTCTTAGGTTTATGTAAGTCTCTTCCTGCTTTTCCCTGGAACTAGAAATTTAGCAAAACACGGTGGCTATAAAAGATGAGTGATCAGTGGTGTAGATACTGCTGGACTACACTGTATCTGAAGGATAAGCCTTTCATTGTCATGTTTTTCTCAGTCATCCTTAATGGCTTTTGGCTGGATACTGGTACATACTTGTTCAGGAATGAGAGCACATTCTGTAAGGATTTGATATCTCCTCTTGCAACTGGATGTATTTTAAGTTATACTTGAAATGTTCAGGCATCTGTAAGGGAACAAGGTGGAACTGAATTTCTGATTCTCCTTCACAGGTGGAGTTGATGCTGGACAATGCAGAAAGAGAACACTTGGCAAATCCACGCCAGCCAGAGAAGCCTATCATAAGATTAAGAGTAAGAAATTGTTCAGCTTGGATTTCTTTTTTTTTAAGGGTAACTGTGAAAAGTTTCAAAGCAAAGTCATGCTTTTTATGTAAACATGTAATATATGCATTTTTTTGCTCTGTACAGGCAAATATAAATTACCTACCATACTTCTGTTTACCTGTGTAACTAGTACTCTAAGGTAAAGGATGAGATTGGTCATAAATGCACTTCACTGCTGGTCTGAGTAAGGGCATCAAAACTGGCTATTTACTGTGAAGTTTTTTTAAGTCATATTACCCTGTGTGTGTTCCTAACCTAACTGGAAACCGTTGTGAAGGCTAGTAAATGAAACAAATCAGGAACAAGTTATAAATATGAGCTGTTATTAGCTCTTCTGTTAATGTTAGTATTAGCTGTTATTAGCCATTAACTATTCTGCATTCTAAGTCGTTAATTTTAGGTTGACTTATTTCTTCTAATTTTTTCCTTTGAAGCATAACAAATTTGTTTTGAATTGTGTGGCTTCTCTGTTTCTGTTTGGTTCATATTTAAATTTGTCCTTTCCTCTCTTAGGTTGATTATGCAGGTGGCTTTGAACCATTCAGTGTCCATCGTTTCAGCCAGAAGTACATGCATAGGGTGGCTAACCCAAAAGACATCATACACTTTTTCAGGCATCGTGAACAAAAAGAGAAAAAAGGTGATTATGAAAGAAGGAATCATTGGCTTGCCTTTGTTTTCATTCTTCTTTCTCTATTTTGTTGCCCAGCACTCGGAAAAGCTTGGTGTCTACCATCTCATGTGTTACAGGAGGAGTAAAGATGCATTTTTTCTTTTAAGTGTATATATTGCACAATTATTTCTCTTCTGTTTCTGGGTGGTTTGTCAAAAATTCTGATATTCAGCACAGCATCTTCTGAGAGTTACTCATAAACAGTTCCATTTTCCTTTGGCCACAGACCTTACTGAGTTGCTTATAGTAACACATAGAGCCCTATGCCAGACTGAGTTGGTTCTGTGATTGGTCTGTTGGTTCACAGACTATGGCTCTGTGATAATTACCATGAAAGGCATTAAGTGGCTCACTCCTGAGACTTCTTAGAATACGATGGTTTGGTTTGGACACTCTGAAGGAAAAGAGATGGGTATAGTGCTTTTTCCCTTTGTATTTTAATTTTATTTTGTAGTAGTTCATTTGTTTATCCCTAAAGTAGTAATGAAGGATATGGGCTTAAGAGATGTTTGTATATCTTAAAAAAAGGTCCAAACGTAGGACAGCGTTTTGTTTGCCCTAATTAATCATGGGTATGAGGTGCTCTTGGCTTGTCTCTTCTAGGTATGTTTCAATTCAAATGTTTGTGCAAAACAAATAACAGCTGTTAGTATTGCAGCATTTCTCACCGTGCCTAGAATTTTTAATAAATGGTTAATAGATGTTGTCCAACTACTGGATTTGTAATAGTAGCTAATGAAGATTCAGCTTGTACAGGAACATAATGTGCTAAAAAACTTCTACTGGTTCATATTAGTACATTGTAAGTACATTGTCTAATTCCAGTGACAGCTTTTATGAATACTGTCAGTTCTATAAAGTTCAAAACATTGTTTCATGAATAAAAACTTTTAGTGAGGTGTTTTTAAAATTATACTGTATTGATCTTGGTTTATTTCACTTTGGTTTTCTTTTTTCATAGTTGTGTAGTCTCATTACCATTTTCAGAATACACGGTAGCTACCACATCTGTCACTATGTTTCACCACTACATTTTACTTTTCCTACTTAACATGCTCGTCAGCTTCAGAAAGGGAATAGAAAAATGATACCATGGCTTTTGCATTGCTTTATTAGATAGCCTCTAATACAAGGGAAGTGGCTAATTAAGCACTCACTGTTTTCATTACATGTGGACATTGTGGTTCAGGACAGGTGATGTTAAGATTTCAGGAATTCAGAAGTTGTTACTGTTTCTTTTGTCATAGCTGCTTCTGCAACCCCGCAAACAAAGCACTGTTTTGTGCTTTCATGTGGCAGACATCTTAAAGCAGTCTGTCGTCACTTTATGTTACTTTGTGTGGTATGTGCTAACCTCAGATGATTATCCCTCTCATCCTTCTGCCATTCCTGCCTTGCTGCCTGAGAATGGGGGATGAGCTATGAGCATTTTCTATTGAAAATCAGTCAGCGTGCTCTGGAGGAAAATTTCTTTTCTAGTAAATGGGTTACTTATAAAAAACTTCTGTGCTTTGACAGCTCCTGTGATTTTCTTCCATTTGTGATCTTCTAGAGCTCAATTATAATATCATTCAGAACATAATGTTCAGTATATAATTCCAGATGTGTGTTAGTTAAAAGAACTCTTTTTATCTGCTAGATGTGGAGTTCTCTGCACAAATAGTATGTTTCCAATCAATAGACTCTAAAAAGAGCAAAAAGCTTTACATATAGAAGGGACCACAATTTTCAAGAGGCCTGCATTGACCTTTTTTTCTTCTACTGTCAGTGGGATGGTAATAATTAAAAGTTGCAAATGTGTATGATGCCACTGTGCTTTTCTATTCTAGACATTGATCTTAATTTTGGAAAATTGGTTAGCAGACCTGCTGAGGGAGTGACGCTGAGAGTGGAAGACCTTGTAAAGCAGTATTTCCAGACAGCAGAGAAGGTATTTTTCTATCTTTTATAATTTCCCTTTTTAATGTCCTATGATCTTCTTTTTTCTTTCTTTATGGAAGTAGTGTGCCCTGAAAAGACTGATATTCACCAAGAAGTATTTCCCTTAAAATTGTCTGAGAATTACCACATGAGGTGTGTGTCTCAGATAAGCAAGTTACTATTGTGTGTAGGTGGTGTAGGTATGTGAACACGCGCTGGTGTGAGAGTATGATAGCTCTTCATGTGAGCTTGCAGTGTCTGCCCTGTACTAAGTGATGTGTCATGTACTCGGGTACAGGAGGAAAATGTGAGGCAGCATGCTCTAAGGGAAGAGCTACCTCAGTTTGCTCTAGGGCCAGTGTGAGACTAGCATTTACTATTACCTGCTAACTTGGAGTCACTTGTTACTTTGCAGTGTGTTTGTGTCCTCAGCTGTAGTGCACTTCCACATTTTATTTAAAGCAGAGCGGGGAGAAGGAAGAGAGACCCCCGATAATTTGCCTTCTTCCCACCCTGTTGTTAAATCTAGTATATTTCCCTTTCCTAACACCAATGCAGTAACATCTCAGAAATAAAAAAATAATCAGTGAGCCAGGTGCCCAAATGCTTGATGTAGTTGATCAGGCATAACTTGCAGAAGCTATTTCAAAACATGCTTTGTAGAAAGTCTTTAGAGCAAGTATTCTTGAGGTAAATATCCTTCAAATTACATCATGCTGCCTAACCTTAGACACATGCTAGGTGTCAGTATTAGGACAGCATAAATCATATTCTTTTGTTATGCTTATTTTATTTAAATGCCTTATTTTATTTTAACATTTTATTTTATAGTAGCTAGAAAGATTATTCCTCTGGGCAGCATTATTTCATGGAAGTTTTTATTTTGGATATTAACTAGCACTGCAGTTTCTTTAATGTTCATAAAGATTTTTGCTTTGACTAGTTTGGAAAGTGCTCTGTAAAGTAGGCATGACATGCTAGTAGCAAGAGAGTTGTAACTGGTTTATGACAAGTAACATTTGCTTATTGCTGTGCTTTAATTGAAATATTCAGTGCACATTACATTGTTTTTGCAACCAAATTAATGTAATATTTATCTGAAACAGCTGGAATATTGCTTGCTTCCTCTAATGACAAATGCTTCTTAACAAATTCTTTTCCCCAATTCTAAAGAAAGTACAGCTTTCACTTCTAACTGAAAGAGGAATGGGAGAAGCAGTGCAGGAGTTTGTGGACAAAGAAGAAAAAGATGCCATAGAAGAGCTGGTGAAATTTCAACTAGAAAAAACACAGAGGTTTCTCAAGGAGCGTCGCACTGATGCAGAGGAAGAAAAAATAGATGAGGAGGTAATATTCTGTTAATGTTGATTCTCTAAGAGAGGTCAAGACAGTAGAAAAATCAGTGCTCAAGCATGGTTTAATAGACTGCCTGTGTGTGAAGCATGTGCAACACTTGCCTCTAGTAATTTTCTGCAATTAATAAATGAATAGTTAATTTATGATGAAGTTTAAAATACATTATTTCAAAACTTGTACTGAAAATGGAGTTTAGGTTGCACTCATGTGCATAGAAAAAATCAATCTAATACATGTAGAACTACATATTTACCACTAATGTGAGAAAGATGGTAGGTAAAATCTCTTCATAGCTTTTTAATATTGGCTTGGGGAAGTGTACGAGAACAGGACAAGCATAAAGGAAGTTTATCCTTCAGGTGCTCTGCTTGCTCCAAGCTGCTTGACTACTTACAGCTCAGGGTGTCCCAGAGACAGGTCTGGTTTATGTGCATTGAGCAACCCTTGATAGACGTTTTTGTCAACTCACTGAGCTTCCACATGAGCCCTTGTATTCAGCTGTAACACTCAACATTGTAGAAGTTGTTCAGCTTATCTGTGCACTATTTAAAGAAGAATTTGGTGGGGAAGGAAGGCTGCATCTACCTGTTTTCTTACTGATAGCTTTAATTCATGAGGCGTTGAAAGAGACCATAAACAATCAGTACCTGCAGGCTTTCTGTGACACTTTATGGTGGTTTTTTTGTTGTTGTTTGTCTTCAGAACTAATACCTTCTTTCTGTCATGCCTCATATTTTTTTCCAGTGTTTGTCAAGTTGAGCTTCCTTAGTTGTACATGTACTGCAACATTGTCTCTTCTCATAACAGTTATTTTCTATCTCACTTCTTCATCTCTACCCCTTTTTCCAGTTATTCATATTTCAGTGTCCATTATTGTCAAAATTATGTAAACCCTCCTTCTCCTAAACACGGTATCTCCTTCATCATGTTCCAAGCTGTCTTCCTGCCCAGTGGTGTAGCTCCAGATTTTAACAGAATGTGAGATTCTTAAACCACAGCATGAAAGGGCCCTAAACAAACTGTTCAGTTGTTCTTGCACTCTTCACTTCTCACATGAGTTTGACTTAATGATTCAGTGATTAAAGCTTCGAATTTACTGTGTTTTGATTATTGAATGACATGAACTGTTAATTTTGACAGGAACTGTTTTTTTATTCAGGTGCGAAAATTCAGAGAAAGTAGAAAAAAGAACACTGAAGAGGAGGATAAGGAAGTCCGTGAGGTAATTCCTCTGAATTTTGAACGTAGGCTGAAAAATTGAGTAGTGACTTCTGCATATAAATGCAGTCATTTAGCAATGTTTCAGCAATACTTCAGCATTGTCCTTGCCAAAAAGTGCCTGTCTGCCTTTAAAGCTTAGTAAGTCTATTTTAAATCTTGGGATAATATGTACCTAAGCTACTGCTCAATTTGGCTTTTGAGGTCTCTTGTACAAATTTGTGAACGTGAATGTTTATTATTTCTTGCTTTTAACTGAGGTTAGACCAGACAGGTGACTTTGAAAGATCTTTCAGTTTAAGCTGTTTGTGATCTCATCACCGCTGGACATGTGAATGGACTGTATTGGGTGGCATTACCAGAACAAATTGGGAGTATTGGTGGACCTTTAGGTACTGTGTCCTTATCAGCAATCTTAAATCTTGGATCTCCTGGATATTCATACCTAGATTGCATATGTATTTCCAAGGAAAATTACCAGCTACTGATAGCATGGGTGCTCCTTTGTCGTTGCAAGTCATGTGGGACTGGAATGAAATTTTGAGATAAAGGACACCTGGGGTGAGATTCAGTTCTGCTAATCTGGGATATCATCACCTGAACTAGTTTCTTAAGCACCCTCTGTCATCAATAAAATTCAGGTCAGTGAAGCCCATGGGGTGCTTCCTCTGAGCAGATGTATGTAGCTGACACAGGATGACCTGAGCTGTTCACCAAACTCCACCAACAATGTGTCCCATTAACGAGCTCCATTCTGTTATCAGAGCTTAGCTGACTACTGTATATGTACACATCTAATTAAATATACTAAGTATTTTCACATGTCCTTGCCTTCCTTAACACTGGATTTGTGTCTTCTAAGCCTCACTGGTTTAGAACGATACATTTTTATTTGTAGTTATATTGTCTATTTATTGTACACAATTATTTATTGTACACAATTGTTTCATGAGTTAGGATTCTTTTTCCAGTAATAATTACTGTTCCATTTCAGGCAATGATCAGGGCCAGAGCCCACAGATCTGAAGATGAAGTTCTGGTCGCAGCCTCCAGTGATGAAGATTCCATGGATGTGGATCTGATAGGCACTAGTAATCCAAGTGATGGCCTTTCTTCAACACTGAGCCGAGGAAGGGGTCGGGCAAGAGGTAGGGCAAGAGGTGCAAGAGGACAAAATTCAGCAGCAAGAGGTTCGTCTCGAAGAGGAAGAGGTAAGAAAAGCTTCTCAGTCTTTGTACTGCAGTTCCTGACTTTTTTTTCTTTAAAAGGTGACTCTCTTCTGATGCTTCCATCAAGTGGAAATTTGCTGCTTAAGAACTCCTACTAGAAAAAAAAAAACTTTTCAGATACTTGTGGTATCCTATTACAGTTGACTGCCTTACAAGGCTTAAGTTGTGACTTTTCACTGTGATTAAAAGAAAAATATCGTGCTTCCCAGCTATGGAAACATAGTAGACTCCTAAAAGATGCATTATTGGGAAGGTCTGTACAATAAAGTGCATGGATAGACCTTTGTCACTTCTAAAGGTAATGCATTTGGTTGCTATAAAGAGGAGGTACAGATTGTCTCTATCCTAAGGTAATTTACAAGAGACTTCAATGTTTCTAATGACTGAAAAAATTGGGTGTGCTTCCTAAGCAAAACGAGTTAAATAGCTCCTTGACTATGTGTGATTGTACACTTTACAGTGGTAGTCATGCTTCCATTATATATGTACTTCCATTATTTATATATATATATATGTATATATATAAAAAGAAAAGATGGGATCTTGCAGCAATCTACTCCTTTGAGTTGTCTCAGGAATATGCCCAAAGGTCTTAGAGCAGGTTGAGTTGAAACAAAGAATGTCATCTTGGGTCTGATTTGGTTAGTGCTTTTAAACTAGTTCTGTGAGCCTGTGCTCCCACACTGTTGTGATCCCATTAGAGCAGGCCCCTGTACATGAAGAGGTTGTGTCTGAGGACCTTTAAATACTTGACTCAGAGCAGTTCTTCTGCATGTAAGGAGGGCTTTGATTCAAGGAGAAAGCGAGGAGTAAAAAGGATTTTAGATTTTTTTAAGTAATTTCCCACACAGTAATGATAGACTAAAGAGGAAAAAAAAAAACTGCTGAACAGATTTGCATTTTGTTTGTTATCTCTACAGGAACTGCTAGCCAAGAGTCATCTTCTAGTGGCAGATCCTACAAGCCCGTATCTGTGCCTGCCAAGAATATGTCTATCGTGGATGGTAGGCCTGTGATCTTTCTGTTGCTCTAATCTGCTCTCTCAAATTGTAGTGAAGGTGTTTGTTTAACGATGAAGTGCCTTAATTGCCTTTTTTTTCTATTAGTCCATTTCAGCTGTGAAAGATTCTTTCAGCACTAATGAAATAGAATAACTGACAGTGATGAGAGAAAGAAAAAAGGAAAAAAAGCATAGTGATATCCTCCTGTCATGGGGTAAAATGAAATGTGTTAGGAACTTCTGGCTAGAACTGAAAATAGGAAACATATTACTTATATGCAGTTTCTTAAAGAATAAGCGTAGAAAGAATGTGACTTAACATTTTAGGCAGAATATTCCTCAGGGGATAAAAAGTTAAATTTGACTGATGTTTACAAGTTTCTAAGCTTTAATGCAAATCCATTTAGCCTTACATTGTAGCAAGTTTTAGAAATGCCTGTTTTCACTAGAGAAGAAAACCTTATCTTTAAGCAGCTTATGTATGTAAGAGTAGCTCTTCCTTGCTGTAGGGGGCAGGCACTGAGGAAACAGCATAGGTAATCTGAATATTAAAGAAAAAGATGTTGCTCACTAATCTACACATAACTCCCCGACAAAATGTCCCAGGGTAGACCAAGTTCTAAATTAATGCACAAATTACCTTAATTTTAAATTGGTTAGCAAATGACCTAAAATACTGCAGAGAAATGAATTTTAGAAGATGTGTTCATGTCTAAAATGTTAGATATATAGGAATTTCAATTACAGTAATATTTTTTGCTTCCTTTTAACCAACGTTACTGATGGTTTTCCAGCCAGACTGGGAAGCACCTGCACCTGCACAGAGGGTTATATCCCTGGGTTGTCAGACTCCAGCAAAGGCTTAATTTATGTTCTGGTTTTGCTTGTTTGCTTTACAGAGTATTTTGCAGTGGAAATGCATGCTAGGCAGGTCTTGAATAAAAAGAACTATATAATGTTTTTTGCATTTAGTTGTGTGAGCATTTAAAAAATATTATGTGTGCTTTATTCCAGCATTTAGGTCTTCAAAAACAGACCGCTCTTTAAATTCATTCCAGTCTTACTCTGAGGTAAGCAGCTTCTTGCAAGAGTGAAGTTGTGCTGTCTCTTACTGTTGATTTGAGAAATAAATACACAGTCGGAATGTTAGCCTAGATCAGTAGATGTTCCCAAGCTATCTGTTCCAGCATTAAGTTTCTATATGTTAATTTGGGGACTTTTTGTATCCTTTTTTTTTATGGTGTTTGTCTGAGAAAAGCCATGTTTTATTTGTGACCACAGTCTAAGATACAGGTGTATATATGTGAGTGTTTTCGTGGGTTCTGCAAGGTCAAAGATGTGAAGAATAAACTTATGCTGTATTTGCAAATTCGTGCAGTTCTAGCCTGGAGCCCTCTCAAGTGTATGTTATTCTAACTAAATAGGTGTATAGTTGGAAAAAACCAGAGGTTCTGTTCTTTAGTACTGGAGCATTATGCATTCTCTCTGTAAGAGTAAATTCTGTGGAAAACCTTAATACATTTCTTTTTCAGGATATTATAGATTTTGATTCTGATCCAGAAGATATTTCTTTTGTTCCTCCTTCTTCCAGAGTAAATCAAAGGTCAGTATGTTTGCTTCATGAATGCAACCACGAGTGCCTTATTTCTGACTGGCAGTCAGCAGAGTCCAAGGATCTGATTGACTGCCGGATTTTTAGGAAAGTCATAACACTGCTTAGAGAATATATATAAATTTTTACTTGTTAATGTGGTTTATCTTTCTTTAACAAAAAAAATAGATTAGTGATTGAGGTAAACTTGATCAGAACTTTAGTATTAATGTGTTATTTTAAGAATTTGTATTGTTCTACTTATTGTCACTTCTATTTATTTTTACTCTGTGCACTGGTGGCCCAACTCTAAGTTAAGGGGAAAGTTATTGGAATGTCTGGTAACTGAGAACATGCTGATGCCATTTTTCTTCTCTTCATATGTTTCAAGGTTGCCAACTACGTCTTCACATAGTAAAAGAGGCTCACAAAGCCAAGCATCTAGAGGAGTTGATTTTGAGTCAGATGAGGTATGGTGTATAGTACTATTTTTTAGTTTTATTTCATGTAAGTTTCTATAGCTCACTGTTTTACAGCTATTTGAGTAAAGCATTTTAGAGTAAAATCGAATTTATTATTTTTTTCACTAACAGGGCTAAATTATTGCAACCAACTTTAATTAGATTATCTGCATAATTATCAAAAATAAATCTAGAAGTGACCTCAGGAAAAATCCAATCCTTTTTCCCTTCAATTTTTTAATCAATGAATTGCCATTACTGAAATGTGGACCTGGAATTGCCTGGGAGAGAAAGTAATTATTATCTCTTCTAGTGCTTAGCTATATCCTTTCATTTAGTTATATATTTTATTCTTTGTAAAAAGGAAGGGTTTTTTTTAATTTAGAAAAGGCTCTTTTCCAGGGCATTTTATTGTTGCAAATTATCTAAGTACACTTCTTAAAAAAATTTAAAACACTATCTTCAAGTCTAATATGTCTGTTCTTGCAGTGTATCTTTGAACTGCTGGGAAATGGTTTTTTTCCACAATTAAACAAGTAGAAATTTTTACACAGTTTTGCACTGAATAGAATACACTCTATTTTGTCAAGCATTGTGCAGTTTGTTTTTATAGGCTGTCATGCATGGCCAGAATCCATTCCTTAACAATGTCAGATGTTGGCCACTTCAGAGAAAATACTACATTCTTGTCCCTTCTCCCCACTGTGCTATCTCTTCTTGTACCTGAAATAAAATACTACATGTTTGCTTGAATATGCAAAAAGAAACAGTATTTTTGATTCATGCAAATATCAGTAAATTATGATGTGCAATGTGTATATGGACATAATTTTATTGAGGTATGTGCTGCTCATTAACAACTGAAATATAGATTATTACTTATTCCAAAGTAGCTGTTCCGGTCATATTGACATAAAACTTCTATTCTCTGCACATATCATGTGGACTTTCAAGTCAATGGACTACCTCTTTCATATCAAAACCAACAAAAACAGGTCTGTCAGAAAACATGGAATCGTATGGCCAGGCTTTCTAGTTTAATCTAAAGGTGAAGTCACTTTTTTATGACTTGGAATGCCTTCTAGTTTTAGTAACATGTATCTCTTTGCAAATTGCAGGATGATCCATTCATGAGCCCTGCAACATCAAGAAGAACTAAATGATTTCTGGCTCACTATGCAAGACAGACTGTGGAAGTTTGTGAAGAAAATGGAAAGCAGTTTGCAAGGCTTTCTCTATATGATATTTCTCTGTAAATGGTTCCATTTTCACTTCTGTGAAATGGTTTGGTTTGGGTTTTTTTTTTCCAGCAGCACCAAATTTGGTATGATTTGTCTGTTACATTGCTTGATGCACTAGACTAGAGGGTCTGATATTCTGAAGTACTGCCTGAAAGTGCAAGTTCTTTCTAAAACTCAAACTCTGTTTTCTTTTTGGGATGGTAATAAAAATGACAGTTATGTCTTTTATAGAAAACTCCATCTCTTTGGTTTGAATTTTGCAGAGAAGTAAATTTATAGTAGTATGCAGGTGTGAATATGGACACAGTCTCAGCACAGTGGGACTTGTACTTACAGTTTGCTGTGGATACAGTTGAAAACTCTGAATTCAGAGTCGTAGTTGGACACAAGTTTGTAAAAAGGAAGGGGAAATGGTTTATTATATATATTAATTATTGAAGTAAAATGTCTTAATGCTTTCAACTCTACCAAGAGAACTTAAACCCAGTATTGCACTGTTATCAAACATCATAGTATAGGGAGCGAATTCAGCTCTGTAACTCAGGAAGTACCAAAGGGCTCTCTATATTTTGATGTTACATGCACATCCTAGGAAAAGATTTTAGCCAAGAGTATAAGAATAATGGTAATCATATCAAAGGCTCTTTTTCCCTTTTCACAATTTTTTTTTCACTCAGCTGTCAAAGTGACAGTGGCTTTGTGTTAAAATTGGCTTGTATGGAAGGTAAATATAGCAGCCCTCACTTGAGGGGAAAACATGTAACTGGTGTGTGGGGAAAGACTGTACTGTAAAGAAATGCTTGTCCTAAACATTAATGTGATTGGTTAGATGAGGGGGTGGGATGCTCAGAAAAATCAACATTATTTCTCAGAGATCACACTGGATGGTTTTTGAAAAATCACTTCTCACCCATGTAACTTCGATTCCCCTGCCCCCGAAAAGCTTAAGAATTAAACAAAGCTCAAAAATTCATTAAAGTCATGGTAGTGAAAGATTGTTCCCAGGAGCAGGGGGCAGGGAGAAAAGCACACTCTGCTGTGTATTTAAAAAGAAAAAAAGGCATTTATTCCTCAATTTTTGAATGCTTCCAAACATTTTGGTGTGTCTAGCTGACTTTTTTGTATTCTTATAATTTTCTATTCTCACCAGGCCTGTTGTCTAANTAATTCTATATTATCATTATAAAATTATATATTATTATAAATTACTACTGTTAAGAGTAGTCTTGCACAGGGGCTTTTGATGACTTTTTTTATTTCCTGAATTCATGATCCATACATACAGCTTTATTTCAAACATTACTCTTCACTTAAGAAATTGCATCATTTCACAGATACCTTTAACAAAAACCAGATTCAGCATGCCCAATCCTGACATTCCTGTGCAGCTGCTTCTTTTGCTGTCAGGGGGTGCTGGGGATTGTGGAGCAAGGGTGAAGTTGGCAGGAGCAGGTACCAAGCTGCCAAATCCACTATAGCCTGTTCTCTAGGAGCAACTACGCATAGGTGAGCTGCTTGAACAGCTCTTACTGGAACATGTTTAAATACGAACTGAATCAGAAACGTGTTGTGAGGCAGAGAAAGGCACACCAGCAACATGGGTGAAACCTGACACAGAGAGCTTCCCTAGGCTTTTTCATGACCCTTTGTGGGTTTTTTTGGGTGGGCCTGCCCAGTGTGTGGTTGAACCACCTCATCTGGATCACAAGACACAGAATCCAGCTCAGAGGAGGGTGGACTTGAGCTGAGTGGGAGAAGATGCCCACCCTACCAGCAGCCTGGCTTAGGAGGTGAGAAGATATCCTGGTCTCCTGGATGCACCTGGTCTTCAAAGGCAGTGGCAGCTTTAACTGCATATGCAAGGGTACCCTGCTAGAAATTAGGAATTAGATCAAGGAGCATAAATAAACAAAGCTTATCATTTTTGCTGGAATACAGATTAAAGTACAGGAGAACAGAATTTGATAGATATGAAATGAGATGGAGTTTGAGTGTCAGAAGACAGAATGTCCTTATGCACTGGCCAGCAACACTGGAAAGGAGGGGCACTTGGGAGCTGCTGGAGCAGCATAGCAAGAAGGGGGACGTATGCCACTGACCCCTCTGTTCTCATCCCAAACCTGTAAGAGTGCTGTTCTGTTCTACTTGCTACTATTTTCTGGGACCTTCATTTGAGCCTGGTTTCCTGGCAGCGCTTCTGAGTGGGACATGTTTCTTCTCTCTGAAGGGTCAGGGGTGACTGCCACCTTAGCAGCTCCAGCAGGTTCACTGAAAAACTTTCTCTGAAACAGGTGAATTGCCTGAAGAGCTCAAATTGGACAATTTTGTGGAAGAAACAGACTCTGGCAGCAACGTTCAGGGTAGCACTGTGGGCTGTCCATTCTGCTTGTCCTACTGTGTCCAACTCCTGAGGGGTGGTGAAGAGAAGGCAGCCTGAGCAGTTCACTGAGGCAGTCACAAACATCTCTTGGAAAAGCTACTTCCACCAGTGAGTGACCAGCTTGTAATACAAGCTTTTCAGGTAGTGGTCATTTAATTAATGATGACATAAAACCTTTTATATACAAAACCAGCTGTGGCTGGGATTAGTTGACACTGCCCAAGCAGATCTGTCCCCAGCAGAGATGCAGCACTGTACTGTGCACTTGGGAAGTGGCTCGTGTTTCTGTGTAAGATTTGTGGGTCTTGGTCTCCTGGTCCTGGTTTTCTATTTCTAACTGTGTTTTGTGGGGAAGGCAGAGGGAACACATGTGCTGCCGTCTCTTTTGGGATCAACATACAGCTGCCTTTTGCTTTGGTTAATGGACTCACAGGGCTGTTCCTGTTCTCTGTCCTGTATAATCACATCTTTGCAACTACGTCTATTTCTACAAACCTTAGAAAGCAGTTTCACATCAGACTTTTATTCCTTTGGCTGAGAGGAAATACCTGCCAAGGCAAAACTTGAGTATTCCATGTCTCTCTGAGAGAAAAAAGGTCTTCTAAAAATAGCGTAAGTACAATAAGGCAGCTTTTTATTTACAGTTCATCTGTTACATTCTGTTCTGTTCTGTTCTGTTCTAATCATGCTGAGAAATAGGCTTAGACTTGCCTACCGGACCTGTAAAACAGCTCAGATTTGACCTGTCCTGGGAGAGAGCAGAGCTGGCACACATGCTGCCGGTGTATACACAGCACGGAATTTTCATGAGCTGGGCTGTGGTAGAGAAAAAGGATTCTGACTTCTGAAGAGATTGATTATGCCTTTCTCACAGATGTACTTACCTCGGAGTAGCGCCCGGGGGAGTGCAACTACGTGGAAAAGCAGCACGTCAGAGCACAAATTATGTCATGCAGCCCAATGACTGCAGAAGATCCCGGCTCGGAGCTCGCCTGGGGATATAAAGCTGGCTGAAGGAGCAAAAGTAGCGGCGAGCTGAGCGGGACAGAAGCACGTTGCGGGAGGCAGGAGCATCCCTCCGATCCTGCTGCTCGTGTGCCGTGTTTGCAGCCCCCGAGCGCGCCGGGGCTGAGCGAGGGGAGAGCGGCTCTCACAGATGAGCTCTTCCCGAATTGCCGGAGCAGAGCGGCGTCCCAGAGATGTTGTCCTGTTTTGTCTGGCTCACCCTCCCCGGCTTGGTTATCGCCTTTGTGACCCCAGGAAAGCTGCCCCTCAATGGGAGCCTGGAGAAGACATTTGTTATCCCGAACGTGTCGGGTTTCTTTTCCTGGGATAATGACAGCCTGGCCGACTGGCAGAGCTTTGTGGACAGGAGCCGGTACGGAGCGGAGTCGCAGAGCACCACGGTGAAAGCTCTGCTCATCGCGGCGTACTCCTTCATCATTGTCTTCTCCCTCTTCGGCAACGTCCTGGTCTGTCACGTTGTCGTCAAGACGAAGCGCGTGCACTCTGCCACCAGCTTATTCATTGTGAACCTGGCTGTAGCCGATATCATGATCACGCTCCTCAACACACCCTTCACGCTGGTAAGAGGGGGCAGAGATGCCTGAGGCGACCCACCCCTGAGGGAAAGGAAGTGCCTAAGCACTTCACAGACATGGTGCAGCCTGGGTGGTGGGGGCATGCACCACCACAGTCCACCCCATGACTTAAGTCAGCTTCTCTGGGCCTCTACAGTGCCATAAAGGTGCTCTGGTGGCTTTTCCTGCTTTACACTGCTATAGACAGTGTGTAGATGTTCTGCAGGTATCTGTCCACTCCAGATTACAGCCATTGGAGTTGCCTTTGGAAAACTCCACATGTATTTTTTCTTCTCTGATTCCTGTTACCTAGTTGAAGATTGGAAATTACCCATTTGTTAAATGTGTCCCTGATAGAATTTGAACAATAATAACCTTGCAATGATTGCTTAATACTTTGTAGCATCTGATCTTTTTTTCCCTTCTCTTTTCTAAAGTATTTCCAAAGTAATGTTATAAAACTCTTGAAAAAGGTAAATGCTCACCATCGTTCAACAAGCTGTTTTGAAAAGCTGTAGTTCGCTTGAAGTGAGAAAAGATCACAGGTCACCCTATCCCATAAAGGAGGGCTTAAAAGGAAAAGCAAATGTATCAACTCAATAGTGAGGCTGCAAGAAGGATTCACTGTAAATAAAACAGAACAAACATCTTTGGTGCTGCACTGCTGTATTGTCCTGGAGGATATTGCTGGCCCACTGAGCAGCAGTAACCCACCTCTTCAGGGTTCAGAAGCCAGAAAATTATACAATTATACAAAGAACCTGCTATCTTAAAAATACCTTTTACACAGCACATGGAACTGTGTACTGGAGCTATACCTATAAGCAGTTGTGGGGTACAAAAAACTAATGGTCTTCTTGTTTTAGGCTCGTTTTGTGAACAGTACCTGGATCTTTGGGAAGGGGATGTGCCACATCAGTAGATTTGCACAGTACTGCTCCCTCCACGTCTCTGCCTTGACCCTTACAGCCATTGCTGTGGACAGGCACCAGGTGAGACCTCTTTGAAGCAGAGGGATGGAAAGCTTGGGAGGGCTTGGGGAGTAAACTGACAAAGGATGATCCCATGCCCTTTCCCCCTCAGTTCCCAGAGTATCATAAGGTGCATGAGGAGCTGGCAGGGTAGGGGGGCAGTTCTTGCTATCAGAAGAGTTTTGAGCCCACTGCGTGGTAGGAGGTATCCATCACCTCGCTATCTCTTCCAGCTGGGTAAAGGAATCTTTTATGCAGTAAATAATTCAGTAGCTCTCAAACAAGGAGAAATTTCAAGATTCTGACAGGAGTTTATGTGGACAGCTCTACTTTGGAATGGCTTGGACAGCACCAGGGTTGTAAGGGACATCCTGATTAGCTTTCTCAGCTCTGTCTCCAGATGTTCTGGGATGTCCCACCTCCTGTTACCCTGAATACTGGAGCTCTGACTGTAGCACACTGGTGTTTGTCACAAGCAGAGCTGTGGTTTGCTGTTGATAATGGGCTCAAAACTGGGGACAGTTGAGTATTATCAGCTTGGAGTCACCCAACAACCACACAAAACCATTTACAGCTGGCATTTTCTGCTGGAAAGGTTGTTTCCAGAAAATGCACTGACTATTACAAGCATTCCCGTGGAGGTCTGGTTAAACCACAAACCCTTTGGTTCTTTGGGTCACTGATACTGAAAAGTTCGAAACTTTTTTCTCCTTTTTTTTTTCTTTTCTTTTCTTTTTTTTTTTTTTCCCCCTGTTAATTGAACCTGGTAATGAACATGTGTTAACACCTCCTGGTACACAGGTTTTCCCACCTAGATACAATACTGAAATTTGAGGTTAGGACTGGGATCTGACTCGAACCATATTTCATGGTGTTAAAATTCAGGTTTTCATGTACAGCTACAGTCCTTGGGAGCTGGGTGAAGACTGTGCTGCTTGCATTCTAAATTACCACATTAAGTAATAAATTTAAGGCTGGAAGATTGTATGAAAAAAAAAGTATATTTTTTTCCAGAAATTTAATTAGCCTAGATTTTGGTTTACTTTGCACAGGTTATAATGCACCCTCTGAAACCTCGCATATCTACTGGAAAAGGTGTTATCTACATCTCTGTAATCTGGATCATGGCAACTTGTTTTTCCCTACCACATGCTATCTACCAAAAGCTCTTTACCTTTGAATACAGGTAAGGATGCGCTTTGCTTTCCTCCACAGTCTCCCTGGAGGCCAAACTGTGAGCAGTCATACTTCAGTATATTCCACTGAAACCTTTAGCATATGTCAAGGTCAGCCAAATATGGATCTAAACTATAATTTTCATCAGATTCCTTTTGCAATGTCTGATATCCTGTTGTCTTTATTTTTAAATATTTTATCTTTGTTCTGTCCCACTAATCACCCAAAATAGGCTAAGAAGTCAGAGGATCTGGCCTGGACCCTTTACCTCTATACACTGGCATTTTATGCCATATACCAATCTGACCTGTTTGGGCACACCAGAAATGGGAAACAAAACCAACCAACCAACCAACCAACCAACCAAAAACCCACTAAAACCCAACAGGTTTTAATCTACTCCTTAGCCCTAAGAAAGTAGAAAAATCTGCCTCAGCTGTAAAGAACCTTAATATTTGGAAAGTGCTTTAATGAGGGAAAGGTCCTTAATATGTGCACAGACTGTGTTCCTGTTTGCCAAAGGACAGAAAATAAAAACCTGCTTATGTGCAGCTGGAAATCTTGTAATTGATGAAATTCATAAAATTATCATAAGGTCATGAATGCCCATAAGAAATTATCACCACATTGTTCATTGGCTGCTCCATGGCTCAGATGCTTGAAAAGCGGAGCTCTGCTCAGCTGTGACATTTGTTACAGATAAAGAGTGTTTGCTTTCAGGCCCTATGACAGGAGCCCTCTCCCACCTGCCTCCTCGTTTCTGATGTACTTCCCCGCCGTGCCTGGCCATATGTGCCTCTCATCCTGTGCCATCTCTCCATTTGCAGTGAGGATGTTACCCGGTGCCTGTGTCTGCCAGATTTCCCTGAGCCTGCTGACCTCTTTTGGAAGTACCTTGATTTAACAACCTTCATTTTGCTCTATGTCCTGCCCCTTCTGATCATCTCTGCTGCCTACATGACAGTGGCAAAGAAGCTCTGGCTGCGCAATGTCATCGGGGACGTCACCACTGAGCAGTACTTTGTCCTTCGCAAGAAGAATAAGAAGACCATCAAGATGCTGATGCTCGTCGTCATCCTCTTCGCAGTTTGCTGGTTCCCCTTGAATTGCTATGTCGTCCTCCTCTCCAGCCAGACCATCCACACCAACAATGCCCTGTACTTCGCCTTCCACTGGTTTGCAATGAGCAGCACCTGCTACAACCCCTTCATCTACTGCTGGCTCAATGACAGCTTCCGATCGGAACTGAAGGCTTTGCTCAACATGTGCAGAAAAGCCCCCAGGCCCACGGAACAGAGGCTTCCCTCCACTGTCCCATCCTACCGACTGGCTTGGCCAGAAAATGGCAACTTCAAGAGGCTGCAGGCCTCCCGTGTCCTTCCACCATCCTCCAACATCCAGTCAGGAAAGACAGACATCTCTGCAGTTGAGCCAATAGTAGCTGTGAGCTAAACGGTGACCTTGGGAAATCTTACAGGACTGCACATAGACTTGGCAAGAGCTAAAATGGTGGGAAGATGTGGAGCCCTGGCCGCACAACGGGTGATAAAACCAAGAAGAAGGTTCTGCAGGAGGCAGTATGAAAGAGCTGCATGTTTAATGCAGGCTGATGACAATGGTATGGAGCCCCTAGAGGGCAGAAAGTAAACTCTTCCCAGGAAGGAACTCAAGTCTTTGTCAAGGTGACTTTGGACTGGCTTGCAGGATGGGATTCTCTGCATGTGTGTTGCTGTTACCTGCATGACTAAGCTTTTTTAGAACTAGGACTGTGGATGTGTTTTGCTGGTACTTAAACAAGAGTTGCATCTCATCAGGCCTCCCTTCCCCTTTTCTGAGTCTCCTCATAGCAACAGGGAAATGGTTGATATGTAGACCTTTAGATTGCTATCTGAGATCCAGTGCAACTGGGTAGGAAAGCATCCTTTCTGAACTGGGGTCTGAACAGTCAAGACCTGTTCAGAATGAATGAACAAATCTATTCCACAAATCTTTTTTTTTTTTTTTTCTTTTCTTTTTTTTTTTTTTTTGTGGAAATACCCTTAGAGAAGTGGAGGATATGATAGACATTGATAAATAGCAGTGTCTTACAACACAGGCACTTTTTCTAAGAAAGATTTGAAGAAAAGCAGATGCCTATTCTTCAAGTAAGTAGATGGTTTTTCTTCAAATAGGTAACTAAACCCAAAAAACATACAAAAAGTTGGACATGCCATTCACAGTTGGAGAATGGATGATTTAAGTGCTACTGTGGGTTTGGACTAGAACCTATAACCAGAGTATCTTTGCATCATTGTCAAGTTGCAGCTAAAAGATCTCACAGTTCAACTTTTTAACTTGCCTTTGGGTGTTGCTCTTGTATCCTGTAAAGCATCTGTGTACTTGTTACTTCAGACATTTGGGACATTTCATCCCAACTAAGAAGTTAGCTCTCTGGAATCAGTTCGTAAATGAGCTGCTTTGAGAGAAGAGATGATATCTCGCATAGCAAGTAATAAAAGTGGAACATTTGTCTGCAAGTTATCCTCTGATGATTGCACAATTTTGGTGCACCTGAAGATAGCTGAGATGTGTCCTATTTGGAGTGGCTAAGAAAATTCATGACTGCAAGTGTCTGAAGTAGATTTCAGAACTTAAAGTTCTTAGAACTTAAAGAAGTTAACCTAAAGAACTTAAAGAAGTTAAAGTTCTTAGCAGAAGAAAATACGGGTTTCAATAATAGAAGAACGGTGTTCCGAAAACTCTACCTTATATTGCACGGAAAAGCAGTATGTCCTTGCTCTGTGGAAATTAGCTTGAACATCACACCAGGGTGCCCCATTCCACATTTAACTTGCAGCATTCAGCAGTGAAGTGAGAAAAATCTTCTTATAAATGGGGGAAAAAAAAAAAAGGTGAAACTGTTTTTCTCAGTGTCCTGTAATAAACTTACAGTTCTGAAATAATTTTAAGCCTCGTGCAGGGTTTTCACACCTCAGTATTTAATGAGAGTGAAATATCTACCACTCCTTGCAGCTAACCTGCCTTTGCACAAGCGGTTTTCAGTCTCTCACTGTGAATCCAGTGCTATTTTACTGCCCTTTATCAAGGCCCCTGGAGTCAGAGTATTTTGTATCTCTGGTCTGCAGAGTCAAACCTTTCCTTCTGCCTTCTTTGACCCCTTATGCCAAGTCCCATTCCCTTCCTCAACACTTGCAATACATCAGCCCTGAGTTGTTCAGGGAGTCAAACTGGATGATCATTGTAGGTCCCTTCCAAATAAACTATTCTATTCTATTCTATTCTATTCTATTCTATTCTATTCTATTCTATTCTATTCTATTCTATTCTATTCTATTCTATTCTAATTTCCCAATTGTGCAGAGCTTGTGAACCATGCTCCCCATTCCAGTGGCAGCAGAACCCAGCACTTCACCATCAAATGAGTCTCTGAGAATGCTGAGTACCTCAGTAAGATGTTCTTTCTGAAGCTGAAGGAAACATCCAAGATTCACCATTTTGAGTGCAGTTGTCATCTTGCTACGTTTGTAGAACATTGCTGTAGCTCCAGCAGACAAAACCCTCAGATGCCCACTCAGATGCTCCCGGTGGGTCTGAGCGGGTCTTCTGCAGTTACAGCTCTGGATCCTGCACCCCTGCACTGGGTGGCAAAACTTCCTCCTCCAGGCTCTGACCAATCCTGAATCTGGGCACAAGGGGGGATGCAAGAAGTTGAAGCTGTTCGATTTAATTACAAGGAACAGGAGGGATGGACTGGATAAAAGGAAAAGAAGAGGCAGATTGGACAGTGAACTTTAGGAGCCTGTCCAGGAATGAACAGGTGGCTGGTGGCCATCAGGGGTACAAGTCTCAGAGAAACTTGGACACCATGGAAGAGGGAAACATGGTTAAAGCCCTAGAAATGGTGTCCTTGGAAACTGCACATCATACACTGTGTGTACTACAATGTGCTTAATGTGGTACAGGGTAATTTCTAATAATTAGCTATTTTTCATTTTCTTCATATCTGATTTGGGATTCTGGACAGACATTTTGCATTCACCAGTGCTGGTGAAATCAGTGGGGTTTGTGCTCTGTGCACAAAAAGTGCAGTATGATGCAAAGAACTCAAAAAGTATTTGCCCTGGGCAATTTAACCTGGGCATCCAGGCTTCATGGGTATTTTTTCATTCTACCCCCCATCTCTCTTGCAGACCAGAGGGCTCTTTTAAAATGCTAATACAGCCATTGGTGCATAAACTGCATTCAGATGCCATCTTGGTGGGTGTAAAGGGAGGATCCGAGTGTTGATAAAATGAGACACAACGTGTACAGGGTGGAGGCTATCTTTAATTTTCCATTTTGTGTGTGTTTGCCTGCTGTAGCTGGAGTTTTTGCTACCTTTTGAATTTGGGAGGTGTGGCACAAGGCACTGAACAGGTGTTCATTGCAGGAGATCTGCATAGCCCAAGAATAGGCGTTTTGTGGGAAAATGAACTGCATTTAGAGTATACATCATCTGGCACATGAATAAAGGAACTCAGGGTTACAAAGGTAATGTTAATGCTGGCATCTCCAAAATTTTGAGTGGTTGGCTCTACAGCTTCTATAGTTTAGTGTGTTTTGGGTTTTTCTATTTAAAAGTGAATTGTTACTTGTATTGACAATACTGTTTTCTTATTTTTCTATTTCCTTGAAAAATACTGTAAGAGGCCTAAGAAAATTAACTTTAAAGTTCTAGGAATTAATGAATATTACGTCTCAGTTTCTAAAAACATTCCTAGTGTTTTATTCATTTTCTCTGTGTAGAATTATGCAGAGACCTCACAAGGGAACAAAGACAGTGCCACACTGTATTTCGCAGGTTGTGCTATTCTGAATAGTGCTCAGGGGAAAACAAATCCTTGAAATCTTTCTGGCACTTCTTGATGTTGGATTGGGTTTTTAGCTTCCAGCTTTCCTTCCCTGCCTCTTTCATAGAATCATGGAATGGTTTGGGTGGAAAGAGACCTTAGAGATCGACTCACCAGTCCAACCCCCTGCCGTGGGCAGGGTCATCTTCCACTAGACCAGATTGCTCAGAGCTCCATCCAGCCTGGCCTTTAACCATTTCAGGCATGGGGCATCCATAGCTTCTCTGGGCAACCTCTGCCAGTGCCTCACCACCCTCAGAATTTCTTCCTGATATCTAATCTAAACCTGCCCTCTTTTGGTTTAAAGCCATTATCCCTTGTCCTATCAGCACATGCTCGTGTCAAAAGTCTATCTCAGTGTTTCTTATAAACCCCCTTTTAGTACTGGAAGGTGCTGTAATGTCTCCCTCGAGCCTTCTCTTCTCCAGGCTGAACAACAACAACTCCCTCAGGATTTTTTCATACAAGAGGTGCTCCAGCACTCTGATCACATTTATGGCCTCCTTTGGACTTGCACCAACATGCCCCATCCGTCTTCTGTTGGGGACCCCAGAGCTGAACACAGCACTCCAGGTGGGGTCTCATCAGAGCAAAGTAGAGGGGTGCAATCACCCTCAGTATCAGTCTGAAAAGTCTTAGCAGCCACTGCCATCAGACATTGTGGTGCTCAGCAGGAAAAATCTACTGCTGTATCCCACTACATAGTGGGTTTTGTGACAGAGAAGTTTCTGTTGTAGCCAAAAAAATGGGGAAGGCCACCACCGTAGTTGAGATAAATGGAGGGTCACATGCTTTGCTTTCCCTGCCATATAATAAGCAGTAGCCCAAGTCAGAGACTGTCTTATCCAAAGGAAAGCAACAAACAGCTTGAGCTTGTACCTGCATCCATTAGAGGAAATTTCAGAGTCCAGGCATAACTGAGTGCCTAGCAGAGTCAAAGCCTCTTGCTCTTACACATTAAAGGAAGAAAACTCTTTGAAGCATGCTGAGATCACACAAGGAAAAGATGGCAAATTTCTCCTGCACAGAAGAAAGGAAACTCAGCTTTGGTTGGTACTGTTTTCTGACTGCAGGGCAGCCCACTTATTCTTCTGTCAGTGTGGGCTGAATTTCTCCTCTCAGCTGATGGAGTTGAGAAGACAGCTGTTTAAAATACAGCAATGACCTGTAACTTCAGGAATATTAATTCTATTGTCTCTCTGGCATTTTCAAAGGACATCAGACACCATCTTCTACTTCCACCCTTCTTATAGGAAAAGTGCTGGGAGATTCCAGTGATCTCAAAATCACAGTTTTCTGAGAAGCATAAACCTCTAATTTCTTTAATGAATATATTAACTAGCCACCACTAGCTGTTACAAACATGGTTTTTATCTCTGGAGCTGAAAGCCCTTAACAAGGGTTGATACTATTGTCTATGTTTTGATACCACAAAGGGAGAGAAATTACTGACCTCCATTATCCTGAGGTCACTTGGTTTCCTCAGTCTAGAGAAGGGAGAACTCATTGTGGTCTACAGCTTCCTCATGAGGGGAAGAGGAGGGGCAGGCACTGATCTCTTCTCTCAGTGGGACCAGTGACAGGACCTGAGGGAATGGCATGAAGCTGAATCTGGGGTGGTTTAGGCTGGATATCAGGAAAAGGTTCCTCACCCAGAGGGTGGTTGGGCACTGGAACAGGCCCCCCAGGGAAGTGGTCACAGCACCAAGCCTGACAGAGTTCAAGGAGCATTTGGACAGCACTCTCAGGCACATGGTCAGATTCTTGGAGTGTCCTGTGCAGGGCCAGAATGATCCTGATGGGTCCCTTCCAACTCAGGATATTTTACGAATATTCTGGAGAATATTTACGAATTATGGAGAGTCTTAAATACTTGCATATGGAATGTGAAACTTCATGATGTATTTTCATGCAGTTTGGGTAGACCACAATTAAAACAGTCTGGCCATGAACTGCATAGAAGTCATTAATAGATCTTACAAGACTGTGACATCATTGCCAGCTACAGCCTTGTCTGATTGTTCCAAATTTCAGGCTACATTTGTGCAGTGAAGCTACTGAGTAGGGAGCTTATGCTGGGCTCAGCAACAGCTGGATGAAGCCGTACAGTTCTTGGATGTGAACAGATACATCTGCATGGCGCTGAGCCATGACCTGTGCGTGCACTTAGTTGTTTCAAGAGCTCCAGGGATGTCTTAGTCCTCTAAGCAAACTGACCTAGAAAGTGCATGTGGACACACGCAGAGAGAGCTTTAGAATAGCAGTTTCCCAGGGGACTGAGAATAACTATTAATTATTCACGTCTGCCTTATTCCTAAAGCTCTTGAGTGCTGGTGAGAGAGCGCAGCCAGCTCCCTGCTGACACAGTCTACCAGCCTCGTGTCGAAGCCACCAGGATGTGGGAACTCTGCACCTGCCAAGGCACCTACACCACCTACCAGCTCTTGGAGGCTTGGCAGGGAGTGCCGTGCTTTCCCACAGCCTCGGTCTCCAATGCTGGTGGCTAGTGGTTTGCTCTCTTATTCCTGATCTTCCTTGTGCCACTGAAGGGGAATGAGGATGGGATCCTCCCCTTCTTTCCCCATTCTGAACAGCCCAACACAAGAGCAGCCCCTGGTCTTCCTGGGGGTGACACAGTGGGCCTGGGAGAAGGTTTGGACTGGCATTAAAGAAAAAGGGAGATTCTCTGGCCCATCCTTTCTTCTTCTGAGTAAAATGTCCCCCACAGCCTGTCCTCTGGCTTGCAAGTTTGAAGGATTTCTGAGTCATGTTGGGGTGAAACTTCCCACCTCTTGCCTTAGGCTCAAAGTAATTAATTAAATTACACTTAAAGAGGCAGAGGTGAATCCAGTCATCATCACAATGTCCTGACCAGGGAAAAAATCGCCTTTATCTACAAAACAAATCAGTGCCTCCTGGCCAACTGCCACAGTTACTAAACTGAGCATGGCATTCTATGGTATGGAATATCCCTTTGGCCAGTTTGGGTCAGCTGTCCAGGCCGTGCTTCCTCCCAGCTTCTTGTGCACCTGCTCTTTGGAAGAGCTTGGGAAACTGGAAAGTCCTTGGCTTAGGGTAAGCACTGATCGGCAACAACCAAAATATCAGTGTGTTATCGATACTATTTTCATACTCAGTCCAAAACACAGCGCTGTGCCAGCTACTAAGAAAAAAGTAACTGTATCCCAAATGAAACCAGGACACCAATTAAATAACTGAAGGTTTAACAAATGATTCCTGGCTCTAAGGTGTCAGCTCCCTTATTTCTGCAGCATGTAGGGTTAGGTCCATCTAGAGCAGACAAGATCTGTGGTGGTACACAGTGCTTGACTTTTAAGGTCACAGAGGTATGAGGATTTTAAGACATAATTACAATTTTTGTGGGCTTTTTTTTCAGTTAAAAACGCTATGATGTGACAGGTCTGTCAGAGGTCGCTAGCTTTTAATAATATGAAGCTAAGAACATGTATCAGATGTTCTAAAAGCACGTCATCAGCCTCTGAAGGTACAAAACTTGGTGGGGTATGTTGGAGGGACATGTAGGATGGCGGTAACCACATTGTTATGGTTTCATCCCTACTGCGTTTTGCTCTAGAAGTGATTTGCCCCGAATTTGTCTTGAAGAAGTCCTGAGACAGGCCTCAGGAATAATCTGACACTTGAACAAGGAGGACAGCAGGGACCAAACCCTTGAGCTGGGCTCCTGGCATTCCTGTTCAGCAGTGCAAGCACATTCCAAGACAAGCAGACAGTAGCCCTAGGCTCTGTTTCTCATCCTACAGCTCAGATTCCCAGCACTGAGGCATTGTTCTGAGCTGTGCAGCAGCATGTATTTCTCTCATCCCAATTTAGCTCGAGTAAGAGGGAAAAAGCAAATAAAACCCCCAATTCTTTGGTTGCTGATAGAGAGATTTCACTGCTGTTGGTTTAGGTACATGAAGTTTGTAAGTGCACAAGAGCTAAAGCAATTCAAAGGTAGGACAAGAAGAATGAGCCCAGGCTGTTTTCATCCCTGGACTGCTTACCCATTCAAATGCTTTCAAAGGCACCTCGCACTTTCCGTGGTCTCTGTGGGGAAGCGAGAATCGGACTTAAGGGGACTAACTCAGCAGCCCCTGGGTTGGGTGGGAGTTCATTTGGAGGTAAGGAATTTTGTTGCATGAAGGTGTTTGCTTAATCTCAATGATTATAAAAAGTTTGAGATGACTCACATCGAAGAATCTGAAGAAACAAAAGAGAGGATTCAAATTTTGCTGCCTAAAAAGATTAAATAGTGTTACAGTGCGAGTTCTTTGTCCCGGTCCTGCAGGGGAAGGTTGATAACATGACATGAACCAAATAAACGTTTGAACATTTAAGGATATAAAGCCATATTTTCATTACATTGTGTCACTTCAGAAATATACTTTTTTGATGTTAAATAGGAATAATTACTTTTTATCATTACACTAGTAATTTAGTATATTAAGTCAAATATTCCCTTACGAGGAAAGCACTCTTCTGCAGCTTCTGGCCACGCAGCCCGCATGACACAAACACATAAACTGCCCCTAACGTACAGCTAGATTTTGATTTGTGCCACTGTCATGTGGTCTGTGCAAAGTGGTGCTCAAAGAAAAGATTTCTAGAAAAGTTGATTCCAATGACACAGCTTTTACTCTTCCCCCCTTCTGTGACACTCACCTGTGCCTTTACTGAACCAGGCCACTGGGACACAATCTATTATTTGTCTTTCAGCAGTACTTTATTCAACCAGCAGCTCCTTTTTTCTGTGACTGAGAGGTTGTTTGACAAACATAGATGTGCAGGAAGCCAGTGTGCCAGACTGTGCAATGCTCTTCCATGAGCTGTTGGATGCAATATGGACATGTTCAAAAGGGTGATAAGGGACTGAGCAGTTAAAGACTGGTGATCCAGCTAATAATCCCCCCAGGTTCCTGTGGCACAGTATTCCTGAATTCCCACATCCACCTCAATGCTCCTGCTGGTGCCTCCATCCACCCCTAGCTCATGACTGAGCTGCCCTACTCCTATCTTCACAGCAGTCCCTTGGCTTCACAGCAGTCCCTTCAAGAGTGGGGGGCTGTGCATGGCTTCAAGGCTTTCTTCCACTTCAGGCAATCTAAAAATCCAGCCAGTATCCAGCATCATAAAACCAGCTTACACTTCTGAACGGGAACTCAGTGAAGAATAATGAATGACAAGCTTCCTGTAGGATGTGCTCACTGCAGAGGAAATCCAGATGATACAGGTATGATTAGATTAGATAACTAATTAGTCACTAGGGCACAATAGTTTAACTTTGATTATTCATATCAGCCACATGACATTCATTACTGAAAAATAAAGATTTACACCAAGGGGCTTCCTTCCTTGGAAGTTTTAACTGACACAGACAGCAGCCATCACAGACAGCAGATGGTGGTGGTGGAGAACGTGGGGGTTAAATCCCTCTTACCACCTCCATCTTCAGAAAACCACTCATGACCTGATTTCTGTCTTCCTGATCCCAAAGTGCAGCCAGGACATCCTTTGTTAATGGGGCTCTAGGCTTAGGCACTAAACTAGTCATTAAAGCTGCTATTAAAACATCCACTCTTCCCAGTAAAGAAAAAAAAAAACCAGACATAAAATATATTCTTTATTTTAAAAGTGACTGAAAAAATCCAGAGGCAGAAAAACGGTGGGGTACAGCTGCTTTTAGAGGCATACCATCTGCTACCAGAATAAATTTTTACTTTCTCTCTGCAGTTTAAATCACAAGTTTTAAATCTCACAAGAGCCACTGTAAGGCAAAGAGTGTGCAGAGGAGCTAGCTGAAACTCTCCTGCATTTGGAGGATTATTAATACTTAACTGGTGGAGAGACAAGGGACAACAAAGAAAGGCATGGACCAAACCTGAATCTTGACGTTGCCGTTTTACTTTCTGGGGTATTTAAAAGAGAACAGACGGATGTATGTGTTTCTAGAACGAGTGTAGTGATGAAGAGGCTGAAGATGAACTCTTTTCCATAAGGCCTAAACTGGAATTCAGTCCATGTTTTGAAAATGGCAAAACACAGCAGGAGCAGTGCCACTAAAACAGAAGTAGAACTGAGGTGGGCGGTTTAGAAACACATCTTAAAAACAGCTGTAAAGTTCAAACGTGCTGAGACCCTGGCCAATTCATAGATAGTAAATTACATAATGGATATACTATTTATCATGTGCTGACACTTTCTGAACAGTTTTTCAAGGTTAAACAGATTTTGAACCAATTCATGGTGCTCTGACAATTTTAGGAGAACAAAAATTAAAAGAGCAGAATTATAACCACTGTCCAAAATGTTTTCTCAGGGTTTAGCATCAGACCACATGTATTGCACTATGGCAACACATGACTGTTCCTGGAACCTTCAGACGCTTGTGCTGTTGTAGTTCACAAAACTGATTTTACTCTAATAACCAAGGAGGATTGTTAGGCATTTTATTAAACACTTTGGAAGACAACAACAGATTCACTGCAGCACGTCATTTTTAAATACAAAAGGGGAATTAGTAAAAGGTTAGGTACATCTCCAACATGAAACATGAACATTGTGGCTTTCAGGAGCTTTGAATTTTAAAGACTGAGAACTCTACTTATATCAAACAGTTCAAACACATCCACATCACAAAATCTTAGTATTGCACTACAGCTCCTTGGCCAAGACACACAATGCACAATGTGCACCTGCACTGCCTACATATGAAGGACCATCAGCAACACATCAGCATAGCCAGACAGAATCTAGGAAAGGTCAGAGGGATCACAGGCTTGGTGGCAGAAGTATGGAAGTAAAATCCAGCAGTTTGGACCACCAGTGTCCAACTTAAGCCCTGTTTTGTGCTGGTAATGCAAGTGACATTAGGACTGCAGCTGTGCTCCTGTCCTGTGCAGAGGTAGCATAAAACTATGGCTTTAAAGACTTGTTTTAAAATAAGGCTTGTCTTAGCTGAAAGCCATATAAAAACTGCAGAGTTCTTGTACTAAGAACTAAGTGCAAGCACAGCAGCACTTTCAGATCCACTTGTTCAACAGCAGCCAGATTAAAACAGGGACACAATCTCTGAAATCTGCTGCAGCACATAAAGAGTTCTGTGCAAAAACGGTAACACCAATCACTCCTGTTTGCCCCTCGTCCACAACCATATGGAGAATGCTAGCAGACAACGAGCACAAAAGTGGGTGACACAAAGGAACTGGAAAACTGAAGTCCCACGGAACTGGAAGTCCTACCTAGCTATAAAAGAAGTCTTCCTTTGTTTAAAAAGCCAGCTTGGAGGAGGTGACAGGCAAATAATTTCACTTACATGAACAATACAGAAGAATAAGTCAGTATATGACATTTGTGAAAGATATACACTGCCACTGAAGTGCTTCACTCCTGCCAACCTCACCTTGCACCTAACATTTCAAGACAAAGGTCGTATTAATACTCAATGAAGGTTGAGGTCTTGGGCAGGGGGGACAACATTAAAGTTGAATTCTACCCTCCCCAAATGATCCGATAACAAACCACAACAGTTTTCCAATGTACAAACACTCCCCCTTATTTTGTCTGTTCCAATACACTTGTGCATCTTTTCTTTAATTAAAAAATGGTCACAACGTGTGGGGGGGAGAACAACCTTTCACAGTATTTACATCTACTTCACCTTGGCTTTTGGGTGCTTGGCTCTGCTGAGGCATTTGGGTGCTACTGTAATACAAATTAGTTTGTCTTCTCAAGTGTGGTTTGGAAAACAGCACAACTAATACTGCATTTGATACTACGCACATGTTGAGAAAAATTCCACACATAAAAACATTACGAAACAACTTCAACAAACCATTACAAAAATAGAACCAATTTCACTGATCTTCAGGCCGAAACTCCAAGGTGGATTTGTTAGTCACTCAGACCAAAACAACTGAGAGATAGAAATTAAACCAACATTTAGCTTACACATCATTGCATTTTGTAAAAAAAGTGTTAAGACATTATTAATTCATTAATACATAGAAAATTCAAAATCCCTAATATTTACAGTACCTTCTTAACACTAAAACTGCTTGTAGTTTAATTTCCACCAGTGTCAAGTACTTAATCCCAGACATGAATGTTGGGATGACTAACAAAGACATCTCAGGCTGAACAAAGTAACCTCTATTTTTCCCATGAAGACACAGCCAGTGTCAGTGTCAGCCACCATCTGGTACAGATTAACCAGATTCATTATAAAACCCCATCCCCGCCCCACTCTTCCAGGGCAGAGAGTCCAAAGTTACCTTACTTAAACCCCAGAAACCAGATGGCCACTGCTGCAGGGCAACAAATGCAATGTGGCCATATCTTTTTGCTACCTAAAGAGTTATAGTTCCCATCCCTGTGGAGCATGCAGCAAGCTCTGTCCAGCTGCCAGCTTCAACTGCATTCCGTGCACATCATTCGTTACTCATGACAATTTTTTTGTTCTTGTTCCTCCTTGTGTGTGGTTTGATTTTTCTAATAAATAATGGAAGTGTGCAACATGCTTTCTCAGGCACATGACTCCTGATACTAGATAACAAGTAGTCTGTAAACCAGTTTGGCCTCTGGAGAACTGTCAGGCAATTGAGAACAGTTGCATTCAAAGAGCAGCACCTTGCGCTGAGCGCAGCGGAGGCAGAGGAAGAGCCTTCCCACAGAATGGGGCTCCTGGCTCCTGCAGCTGGGAAGCATCAGCACGAAGAATCTACAAGCCTTTGGCGAAGTCTCTTGTCTTCTCTCGTATTCACGTTGCCACTTGCAGCATGGTCTGTCAGAACTGAAGAGAAAGCAAAGCTTTAGAAGAGAAAGGGCCATCAAACCACTCGACATCTTCTGGTGTACAAAGGAACTGCCACCCTGCCCGTGCTGCACTGCTGGCTGTCCTGTGCTGCCTCCACTGCCCCACACCCAGCAGCAGGATGCCCTGCACATCTCTCACCCAGAGCTAGCATGTACCACTGGTTTGTTAACACAGTCCCTAATTAAAACATGCTGACACCACTAGGGACAGAGGAAAAGATGATGAGCTGTGGGCGAAGCTTTGCTGATGGGTGGTGGAGCCCGCAGCTGTCCCCAGGCAGAAGGAGAGGGGCTGCACCAGCCAGAGCTGGTCATGAGAACAGCAGCTTCTTTCTGCAATGCATTTTAACAGAGCTTCAAGCATGAGTTTGTTCTGCTCTGGCCAAAAATAAGTCTTTGAAGTGTTTTTGTGAGATGAAAACAATCTCAAAAATTCTGCTTTCAGATAAAAATGAGTCAGATTTTCTATTAACTTTTTCAGCTCCTTGAGCCCAGATCTCCACCTTAGGCTCTTACATTTTACTTCCAAACCCACCTGTCATTTCAAAAAGGGACATACCTGAGAGGAAAACTATATTCTGTCAGACTTACTCCAAGCTGCTGCACAAGAGTTGGCTGCCAAAAGGGCTTCTTTTGGTTCAAAAATAATTCTGCTTGTTTGTTCTGAATTCTCCTGTTGTATATGCTGACTTCTCCAAATCTCAGCCTACCACAACTGCTTGACCCGAGTACAGAGGAACAGCTAACCCCTGGGTACTGATGCTTCTTTTTACAGGGCATAGCTTTCTGAAGAGAAAATAGATTTATTCTTTTCCTGCCTTTGTAACAGGTCTTTAACTTGCCCTCAGCATAGTGCTCACATACTCAAGTAAGCTTCTAAATGTTTTAAAGCATCACCACTTTTGGTTTATATCTCTCCCTGGATATTTGGCTTCTCTAATTCTGCACTTGAGGAAGGAACTGGTTTCACAATTAAGATATGCCATGTTTTTTAGGACGGAATCTGAGTCTGTATCTTATGTAAGAGTGATTGCTCAAGCTGACCATGTCTGCAGACTGATGGGACATCCAGAAAACCACTGCACCAATCCAGATGGACTCGGACCATTTTGGTAAAAATCACTTTACAGTCAATCTTCCTTGCTGTCTGTGAAAGCGGGAACAGGAGCGTGTTCACTGGCCCCAGTCCCACTTCCCTTCTTTTGTCATTTTCTGTTCCTGTGCCAGCAGCATTTCTCAGCATCAGGCTTATTTTTATATTCACCCAAGACTTCTGCCAAAGCCTGAATAGAAGCAGAAGCAGCAGTTACTACACTCTGGAGCTAATTTCTGAAAAAAGTCCTGCAACCACCAGCTTTCTCACCAGAACTTCTTGAGGCACACCCTACTGTAGACCAACCTAGAGCTCTCCTGCTGTGCAGGGGGTCTTAAGCAGTTAAAGCTCAAACAGCTGAAGCCTCTTAGTGCCAGAGCAGAGATGTCAGCAAGGACCAGCAGCGTAACAGACACCTCAGCATTCAGCTGTGCCACTGACTTAGACCACCACAGTCTGCTGAGGTTATAGCACTTACACAGCAGGCAACATCGCAAGGACTAAGCAGGTCCATTATCTTATTGAATATATTAATAAGTTTTTGGTAGGAATACACATCTAGATGAGCTTACCTTGTAACTCTGTTGCATCTTTTTCCTGCTCTTCTGTAGTTGTTTCTTCAGACTTCTCCAACTCAGCAGTCCCTGGCTTCCCGTCTATGGTATCAGTCTTAATAGTACCAAGGTTTACCAAAAGCTGCATGACATCAAACTTCTCAGAAACTGCAATGTTCTCCAGCACTTTAAGGCATTTAAATGATTTAAGTTCACTCACATTTTCCTCAAGAAAGAGGAGGTAAAGGCTTAAGTCATCAAAATGATTTGACTTAAGTTTCAGAACATCGAAAGTTGGCAAGATTTCATACACTTTGAGAATACCTGAATTCCACCTCCACGGAACAAACATTGCGTACACTACCAGGGGCATTACCAGCAGATAGACTATCAGGTTAATATAGCTGAGCACCTTGAAGACACCAACAGCTATAAGCTTGCACTGAACCACTTCTGGAACAGTTGTGTCATTCTTCAAGATCCCAGTTTTGATAGTGCAGAGAAACTCATCACTCAATGAGGAGAGACTAATGTAGTAGCCCAGATAGAGGCACGCAATGAAAGTAATTACTAGTGTGAGCAAACGGCAGGTAATGTATTTAATTATTAAGCACTTGGAATTCTTCTTTGTCTTCAGGTACTGCTCCACAATTGGGTATTTAAAATAGCTTTCAGATATTTCCCACAAACTGAAAAAGAGAAAAAAAACACCGAATCATGTAGATCACATGCTGCAGCATTCACGTACCCCAAATATCGACAAAACCTAGCACTCTAAAAGAGATACAAGATTGGAAACCCTCTTAAAATGATAGAATCACAGTATGTTTGCATTAGAGGGGTTCTTTACACGCCATCTATTTCCAACCAAACCCCATGCTCTGCCAGGGACAGGGACACCTTTCACTAGACCAGGTTGCTCAAAGTCCCACCTAACCTGGCCTTGAGCACTTCCAGAGATGGGGCATTCAAAACTTCCCTGGGCAACCTGTGCCAGCCTCACCACCCTCACAGGGAAGAATTTTTTCCTGATGTCTAATCTAAACTACTTTCTTTCAGTTTAAAGCCATTTCCCCTTGTCCGGTCACTACACGTCCCTCTAAAAACTCCCTCTCCAGTTTTTTTGTATATCCCTTTTAGGTACTGGAAGGTGCTTTAAGGTCTCCCTGGACCCTTCTCTTCTCCAGGCTGAACAACCCCAGCTTTCTCAGCCTGTGTTTGTAGAAGAGGTGCTCTGTCCCTCTGATCAGCTTGATGATCCTCCTCCAACATGTTCACATCCTCTTACTGAGGTAAATCAAGGGTAGTTTTATTGAAGTCGATAGAAAACAAATAGAATAGCAGATAAACGAAAAATATCAACTCTCTCATACAGAAAAGTTGCTTAAGAATTGAAAGAGTTTGAACACTGGAAAATGGAAAAAAAAGGACAGCCCTCATGGCAAAAAAAATATCTTTGTTCTTTTCCAGTACAAAACAGGCGCAGTAAACAAATCCCTGTGGAAAAGCAGACTCCCCAAGCACCTGTTCAAAATAAAACACTAGAAGGCTAGTTACTTGTCAAGACCTAACTCCACATTTCAAAGAAGAGACCAACGTCCGCACTGCACTACTTGTACCCCCACATTCAGAGAGAAACATGTACCCTGACCTAGAAGAAAGCAGAAACTGGATCTGGTTGGAACACTGCACCAACTTGATCACAGGGGGAGAGGGTCACTTTTGTTGGGTTTGATGTTTGGGGTTTTTAATCATTTTTTTGATCAGAAGCTTTGCAGACCTAGATCTTAAAGGACAGGAGATGACAAGTAACTCAACAGTGTGCAAGCAACTGTCAATAACATTAAGAACTGAGGACTGCAGTATCTCTTTTCTTACACTGTGGTGGGCAAAACTACTTAACACCTACTGCAGCTAAAGAAATCGGAACATCTCGGGTAATAAGTAATCTGAAGAGATCATTACATATTTTCTTTGAAAAAGAAAATGGTAAGTTCCAGCTCCAAGTGCCAAAGTAATAATTTCAGATATCATCTCTTTTTTTAACCAAACTTAAAAGTGTGTCAAGTCACCATTCAAACCCTTGCAATAAATTTCTAAGTTCTGAGTACAGGTGCCGTATCTGTTAAGAACTTGAAGAAAAGAGCAGAGAAAGCCAAGCCCCAACATCTTACCTCTGTGTCAAGTTCTCATTGGCAGCTGGACTCAAGTCAGTAGGGTCCCTGGGGTCTCCACTTCGAATGCTATTAGCAGCTTTGATTGCCCTGTTATAGGCTTTGTCAAGTTCTTCCATAATAAATTTCAGGTCAGAGGAAAGGTGAGGTGCTGCAGTGAAGCGCCAGAACAAACATGGTAGGTACAGCAGGATAGCTACGAGCAGAAGGATGTATGGGAAGAACTGCAGGGAGAAAAAAAACCCTGATTAGGCTTAACCTGCATAAGAAATAAGTAAGTCAGCCAATCACCATCATTCCCCATAAGTATTAGGCTTCCTATAAGCCTACTGAATCCCTATAATTTTATTTAAATCCTTCTAGTAAAACCCAATTTTGTGATTATTTGGCATATGCAGGGAAGCAAAATCTCTTTTCAGACAGCTCCCGTAACCTTGCTGCTGCTTAGAGCTTTCCCTCACCGAAGGAAAAAAACCAGCGTGCAGGATAAAGGTGCCATATCCTGATAACATTTTCAATCCTGATAACAATTTCTGCATATTCAGAACTGCTGGAGCTGACATTGAGAAAGACAGCATTAAGCTGGGGAAAAACAAAAGCAAAGCAAAGCAGCCATCTGAGGGGCTCACCGAAAGAAGAGGATACTGTCACCTAACTCTCACTCCCTGACGCGTCACCACTGTTCATAGCAACTAAAACACTCCAAACACCAGCAAAATCTCTCCTGCCTTCCATTAGCTGTCAAGAGATTAATAATAGAGCTGTTAAGAGTTCTCCACACCAGCAAACACACATCTGTTCAGAGTGCATAACATACAGTGACCGTAAAGGAGGTAAATGTGGCTGTACTACTTCAGGGTATTTAAATATTTTCAGATAACATCTAAATGGAAACCAACACACAGCATCAGAATGGTCTGTTGTTAATGCAGTACTAAGAATTCAGCCCTTACATGGCCACCACTGCTTAGGGAAAGGGCTGAAGCAGGTATAAAACACAAGTTTGAAGTTTTTACATCTTTCTTCTACTCATCAAGTTGTTTTTGTCACGCAATTTAAACTCTAATTCCTTCCAGCTGCAGGAAAGATGGTGTTTTCTATCTACTCTGACATTATATTCAAAGTATAAAATCACACATAACATTACCATTACAGAGACAACATGTAAGACCAGGTTAGACAAGCAGTTAGTTAGTGAAATGTGCTGCTAATTCAGCCAACCTCTAACTCATTACATTCAGCTTTTGATAGCCAGCAGACTTAAATCCAGCATCAGTTCCTAAGGAAATTTAAGTTAGTTGAGGTGAACAAATATGAAACAGATGTAAGACATCACAAGTGTTACAGCCATGTGCACATGCACATTCACTGGCAAAGCCAGTTGAGATTTTTAGAGGAAGCTTGAACTGAAGTCATTAATCAGTGCAAGTGGAAAAGCTACACGTACATTTGCAGGTATTTAACAAGATGAAAATCTGGACCTAATATTACTATGTTAACTTGTGTTTGCAATAATCAAGAGAGATTAAAGTTTTGCATGCACAAAGCAAGTAATTTGATGTTATGGAACATTTTATTCAGGAAAATTACTTCTAGTATCACCAACCATTAAAGTAAATTCCTGTGTTATTATTGGCAGTAGGAATGCACATGATGTATTAGATCTTAAATGACTGACTTCCCCTACCCACAACAGCCCATAAAAACCGTGCAGAGCTCTGCCCTCACTACTGCCTCTTTCCTCTTTGCACACAACAGATAATGTCAGATCATCTTCCTTCTTCCAGGTCTAGCCTTTCCAATTGAGATGTAAAGCTGGAATGTCTAACATGTGTTTTGGACATCTCATCAGAAGCACCAGAATTTGCTCTCCTTATTTATTGTTGTGGACAATGTCACCAGGTCTCACAGGTCTGACTCCTGATGCCTTGGTTACCCAAAACTTCATGGCTTCATGTCCAGGCTCTATCAGTTCTCTGAATTCTGTATTATGTAGACATAGAAATCATCTGCCTTCGAACCCATCCTAAACTTATCTAAGCTCCTCTAAGCTGCTGCAACACATTTTCTGTAGGTCTTAACAAATGCTTAAGATTGCCTGTATAGCTGCAATGCCTGTTTGATTTCACTTGCACCTGTGTCATACACCTCTGAGCTACCTTCCACTGGTGCCAGGTGAGGAAAGAAACAACAAAGACACATCTTATTTAGTAAGGAGCAACCAAAGCTCCTTACATTAGTTTATACCTCTTGGCTTTAGTACTCACTCATTTCAAATTTTACAGGCATAGGAAGATTTACGAATTCCCTTTCTGGCCCTCAAAACTGGAACTGCCATCAGCAGTATCCCATATAATCCTATAGATCTCTTTACCCCGCGTCCTACATGACGCACGGTAAGAGGCAAGACAGTTGTCACACTGAAGTCACAGCCCAAAACCTCCATTCCTTTATACCTTAAAAAAAATTCTGCACTTGTGTAGCACATTAGCATCAGCCCTCTTGCTCTGTCCCAGATGTCCTCCAGTGTCCCCCTCTCCCCAACCCTGTTAGGCTGCTGCCTTACAAAAAACAGCCTCTGCCATCTTCCCTTGCACCTCCTCCTCTCCCCAGCTCCTTCACCACTCTCTCCTCACCTAGAAGCATGACACTACTGGGGAAAAGGCACATTTGTCATGTATTTGCTGGGCTTTCCATTGCTAGGCCCTCATCACTCCCAAAGCCATAGTTTGCGGCAGCATAAGCAAACACTATGCAGCTCTTTTCTGAATGGTCTCAAAACCAGAGCAGCAACACGATCATTAGTCCAGCTCTCTTTGTTTGCAAACAAAAGCCTGTATTTGTCAGCTCCTCCACAGCACTTGATGCACAACTCCATCCTTCTCAGACCCTGGCTTTTTTAAAAATGAAAGATACACTTGTTCTATTTGTTAACAGTAGGCTTAGATAACCAGCAAATTGTTTCGAATCATTAAAATGTAAGGCCTTGAATGACAGGCAGAAGTGAAAATGCAAAGTCATCTGGCATGAGTCCTAGGTTTCAGAGCAACAGACTTGGGTTGTCCAGCTCATCTGACAACATTTGACAGTCAAACATAATGAGTTCCCATTTTAAGAAGAGGACTCTGTGGTATTTGTGCACAGACGAATCATGTGCCATCTGCCTTTCTTTTATGGTTCATGGTTTTATGGTTTATTTGCTCCCAAGGCGATGAATACGCAAGGAGGAAATGCTACTTCAGTCTTGGGTAGTTTGTAGTACTGGAGTAGAAGGAAATTGCACCGATCCCAAGAACTCTAATGTCGAAGGTATGCCAGAGAAAGATACTGGCCCAGAAGTAAAAGTCAATATTTCCTTTGCAGTGTAGTTACCAAATTCCTTTCCAACATATTCAGTATGAGACTGAAAAAACGAGTGGTGTGTGCACCAGGGACTCAAACTGCAGTGCTCTGTCTCCGTATTGCTGAGCTCCTGAAAGCTAAGGATGACAGAAGCAGGTTCTCCTGCCTTGCTTGGCCCTCAGTCTGATGGCACACTGCAAGTGACAGCAGGCTCCCAAGGAAGCCGAGCACCTGGAAGCCAAGAGGCTGCCCCTTGTTCTGTCCTGCTGCAGGTCGTGTCACTTGACAAGCCTTTGAGCCCTGTGCACATTCCAAGTCATTTAAGTAAATTTTTTAGTACTCAGCTACTGTTCAGCAAGAACACATGCATGGGTATAGAAGAAGAGGTGTTTGAGCAGTCCATGTGCAGAAGCACATAAGGTGTTGGAGTCACAAAACTTTCTTTCAAAGATGCATTAGCACCACACTCTCCTGAAGGCCAAAGATGAAATCAGACTAAAGCACAAAACAGCCTGTCATCACCAGCTTCAACTGTGCTAAGATGAAGAAAATACACAGCAAATAAGTTAAAATGGCATTTAAAATAACAGCTTTATAACCTCAAATATGCTTTTATCATGCAAAAAAAAAAAAAAAGCTAGAATTGGTGGAGTGACGCAAAAGGCATTTTCAAGGGCCTAATCTACAGAAACCCTTTTATCCAGGGCCTGGATAAAAATAGCTAGAAGAAGACAAAAATCACTTTCATGGCATTTAGAAAACAACAGCTTTCTAATTTTACTGCATCTTCAGTCCTTATTTCCTCTGGGCAAACACTATACAAGTGACTGAAAACATTCTGACTTCCACCTACCTGACCATGGTCAAAGAGTAACTTGAAGTACAATAGCACAAAACTTCAGCTGCACAGGTCTGGATAACAGCTTTGAGAAAATTAATTGGCAGACAATATTCAACAAAGGATGAAGCACTGAAGTGCCTTCACTCATCTGACTTTAAAATACATGAACATGGTGACATGTCTCCCTCTTCAGTTCCAGTTTTCTATTTGTCTCTGGAAAGAGCCCAAGCAAAGCCACTAATCCCCAAACAGGCTAATGACAGTAATTAAATGTTTCCAGAAGCAAATGCATTAAAATCCCTTTGGATATGACCCTTCTCCTGTTTGCAGCAACGGGAGGTGTCTCATTGGTGTTCAGCAGAAAGAGCTATAAATGACTCATCATTCTGACTGAGATCCTATCCTGCCTGCAAACCTACAAGTGAATCTCAAACCCTGTGGGACCTTTATCCCACCTGTTACATACTTTCTGTTTTGATACAACTTCAAAACTGTGTTTCTCCAGTTTCAATCACCTCTAGCCATAATCACCAGTGGAGGCTGTGATGGCTGTATGCAGTTTATTCTGGACTTTGGGGGACAGATGGCAATGTGGTAGTCAAGGGCTGCCTGGAGCAGTGACACAGTCTTCTTGCTGGTGTACAAATATGACTACAAGTCAATCATCACACTCTATAAGCAGTGGGCAGCCCAGGGCATGTCAAGCTTTCCTGCATGGCTGCAGGCTGCATGCCAGGTTGTCCCCCTGAGCAGGGATACCTCTCAAGGTTACTCCTCAAGGCTGAGAGATTCCTTGCTGTAACACACTGTCTGTAAGTGATTAATAGCGTGCTAAACCTTGAAATCTTAGCTAAGTGATATAAAGGATTGACAGTGCACCTTTAGACATAAACTGCTGACAAGTCTATGACTAAGCTGGAATCCGACCACACCTGAACTCCCCTCTGAGGAGGAGTTTAGAACACAAAGGAGTCCTATCTGAACCTCATGACTCAACAGGAGGGTCCCCATAACAATTCTCATTCTATCCTCCACGCACTAAATAATGAAGTCTTATCTTCCCACTGAATCTTGTTACACCACTGTCACATTTACCATTGAACTGCATCAGCTCACTGTTTTATATCAACACATTGTTGCCTCTCCCTTATGAGCGAAGTGGATGACTCCATCTGCAACAAACTGAAGTAGCTCTAACACTCCACTTTCAAAGCATTATTTATAAATGCATCTGCATATGAGTTTCCTTGCTCTGACAGCCCTGATCTCTCTGGGTAGGGTTTACAGGTGAAACATGAGGAGCCCTCAGTCCACTATGAAATTGTACAAACAATGAGTAACTAGAACCAGGTAACAATCATGATTATAACCATCAATATAATGAATAACCTCAAGGTTTGTTTATGTGTATATAGACAAGTGATTCAAAGAACAGCTCAAGGGTTCATGGTAAATCTTACCTCTTTTACAAAAAGTGAGGGTTTTCAACAATGTAATTTCACTTTATGCAAAGACTGCAGACCCACTCTCCGTATGCAATGTTTTCAGCAGGTCCCAAAGCACTTGTCCTGCACTTTGAGATCTGAGCCAGACCTCTCCTGGCTGTGCCACATGTAAAGACCTCTTCTTTCAGTCAGATGAGTTGTTTGCCTGCATTTCATACAAGTACAAATCCCCTCCTTCTGAGCAACCATCTACTCCTTTAACTTGCACTTTGCTTACCTATATCTTCTTCTTTGCTTCTCTCCAGTTAATAGTAGTCTAGAAAATACAGTAATTTAAAAAATCCCTTGAAGATTCTTGATCATAGGCTGCTCCATCCTAGCAATCCAAATTTCAGGGCTATAAAGTGGTCATCTCTCAGTGTTCAAACCCCTCAACTTGCTTGGTTGCTATCAAGAGCCAGTAAGATGATGCTCACTGTTCTCCTGCTTGAGTTTTTATAAATTTCTCTGTGCACTATGGATTAAAAAGGCTTCACAGTGCAGTCTCCTCCTCTCCTTCTCAACTAGACTGCAAGCACTGCCCACACACAATGGCCAAAAGCTTCTCTTCTCCTTCCAGTTAAGGATCAAGACAAGTTTTACCAAAATAACTTGGCAGGTGGAGCATTCATCTTCAGAGACAATAAGCAAATTATCTGCACCAGGCAGGCAAATACAAAACTGCTCCATCCCTCATCACCACTGTCTGTCTCTCTTTACCACTCACCTCTAGAAACCCAGATCTCTGTTCCGACACTTCAAACAGACACAATAAGCCTCTTAAGGGAATAAAACCTGAATAGAAAATCCCATAAGAAAACAGAGGCAACAAAAGAGTGAAGCCTGACCAGCGTAAGTTTCATCAATGAGAAGAAGAGGTTTGTCAGAGGACTCAGTGATATAATCATTTTGGCAGCTCTTTCACTGACAAAGAGGAGGAAATCTTAGCATTAAACTAAGAATGCAGGCACAACCTACCACAGTCTGTTCTTTATATTCATCTATCTGCAGGTAATTTGTTTATTGATTTGTGCATTTTAGTACACAACTCATTTTGCTTCCTGCTAAGGGTTATCCAGCATGAAGAGTTTCCAGGATCACTGGAAATTTCAGAACTCCTGTTCTCCATGGACAGGGGTCCTGGGCACCCTCTAAGAGTGCACTGACCACTAGAGAGTCAAGAAAGCCAGAAGGTTGCAGTACACTCCTTCTCAGTTTCCAAAATTATAAATTCAACCCCTCGGGGGAGATCTCCTAGAGTTGAAAGACAACCAGTAAAGGTTCCAAGCTCTGGGGAGTGCTCAGAACTGAAACTTACATTTTACTGTTCAAAAAACCAAAAATCCCAGAGCAAACTTGAACTCTGAAATAGGAGGGAAATGGGAAGATTTCAGTTTTTCTGTAATGCACCCTGGGTTTGATAATCCTCCAGAGCAACCAGATGCTGAGAACAAAAGCAGTGCAAGTTGCTACAAGTCGGCTTCTTCACCAAAGAGCTACCTGCTCCTGCTTCCTCTCTGCACCACACTGAGCACTGCCCCAGGAGGCAGTACTTCTCATAGAGCACAGAGAGCATGCCAAAAGAAAATCCATCCATTTTAATCAGGAATGGGGCCTACAATCCCACTCCCCCTAATCTATAATTTAATGCCTCCTTTAAGCGTTTTTTATGGAGCCTTCCAGCATGCCTATACAGTGAGATACTAAGCGAGTCAGAGTTTTGGAAAGAACCTGAGATGCCCTGCAAATAAAAGCTCTGCTTCCCAGGAAGCAGGAGAAAAGTTTTAAGTGTTGTTTTAAGAAGAACTGTGCCTAACGGTCCCTGCTGTCCCTCTGTGTGCATCCCTGTCCCTGACACTGCAGAGTCAGATCTCCACTGACCTGAGCAAAGGAAGACTCCCTTTTCTCCTGAACATCACTGTGCTCCCAAAAGGCTCTGCTCTGCCCATTTTTAAAATTATTATCTAGCCAAAATCTGCAGAGCAATGAGCTTGCACATACTTTGCAGTGCAAGGTTGGGAAGACAACCCAAGCAAGCCCTGTTTTCCTGCAGAAGTGATCCCAAGCCACCCAGCAGCTGTTGGCCCTGGATGCAAAGAGCAGCCTTCAGATACCACAGTGGGAGCCAAAGTTCACTGTTAAATAGCTGTAATGCCACTCCTTCCCTGTAAACCTGTAAACCATGGAGGCTGATGAACAACCAGAAGTATGTTAGTTAACACTGACCTCCAAAGAGCATCTGCAGTTCCCAATGTCTGGATCAGAAGGGTGGGTGACTAATCATGGACCTAGGAGGTTAAGATGGGGCATCAGCCTCTGTTACAGCCTCTGGCTCAGCTGTTCAGATGCACTTCCTGCAGACAGTCTGCAGGATATTTACAAGGAAACATCATATACGATTAAGCTGTCATGGGAGGAACTGCAGCAGTTTCTGATACAGCACTAGTTAGCAAATTAACATGGGTTGCTTCGTAAAAGTATGAGTGCTTAATCTATTTGTGGCTGGCAAACAAGCAGACAGTGCTATCAGCAGGTGACTATCACATGAAATTCAACAGAAAGAATTTGGGTAATGAACTCATTCCCTCAAGAGAAAGGGGCAGCAAACTATCCAGGTTTGCAGGTGGAGTTTCCAGCCATGCAATCTACCTGCTCTGTGAGATGTTCCAGCAGCTTCAACTGGCCTCTGCAGAAGGTCTGAAGTGGAGCCCTAACTGTGCAAGGAAGAGTTCAGGCTAGAAACCAACAAGTCTGGCTTTAACATTCATGAAACACATGCCTATTGGGTCAAGGTTATTAGCGGAGATAACTGGAGAAGCCGCAGTAAATCCTCAATTAGTGATTTGAGTCAGCAAACAAACCAGAGACAGCCTTGAATAGTCTCTCAGAGAAGATATCACCAGGTGACTGTATATTAAAACCTGAGGCTCAGGATACAGAAGCAAAAGCCAGAAATACAGGTGCTGCAGGTCCCATACCTGAGCTCCCTTTAACACCAGGTTCTCCTCGGCTCCCAGATGCCAGGGGTTTATTTGCTGGGGCAAGTAATAGAAGAGCTGAGGAAGGCAGAACACAAATTTGCAGAGCCCAACAGCATTTCTTACTTTGGCATCAGCACTGCTCAAGCAGGCTGGAGCTGCCTCTCGAGTTGAGTCAGCTCCAGGCATTGGCATGGCATTAACTCAGTGCGTAACTCCTGGCAAACCTCAGCTAACTGCTTTGAGCCAGCTCAAGTATCTTAAAACCTGCTGCACTTTTAACCCATAAAATGAGTCTCTTTCTGTGCATTCAATACAATGCTGCTTTACCTGAGGCAGTGAAAGCCAGCTCACGGTTTGCCTGTGGACATGCAAGAAGAGCACACTGTAGACAGGGGTTAAACCTGTTGGTACTAGTGATTAATTTCATCTCTCCCAAAATGTCTATCTGCCATAAGTCTCCCTGTATGCACAACTGGCCAAGAGTAACACAATAAAAATAGAAAATATTTTTATTACCCCGTTTTCCTACAATAAGCTTTTGATACAAGCATTAAGGCAGTTGCTGTGTCCTGTATTCCAATTTTAAATAGTTCTTGGCTGAAGCATTCACTCCAGGGCAACACAGCAACATTAACATTACTCTTGTGTCAAATAACTGGCGACCCTTTATTTAAAAGGAGAAAATACCTTCTCTAGTACTACCCCTCTTTGGAAGTAAGGGAAAGAAAACATTCTAAAAATACAGAGTTAAGTCAAAGCCAAGGACTACAGCAGAGCAGAAGAGCAAGAAAAGTGAGGCAAAGGTAGGTTTCAGTGTGGGAATAACTTTGCCAAGAGATGGAGACCTATACATACTTTATGCAGCCACAGGGGTATGTTTTCCAAGTTGTTGTGTGATGGTTGCTTCTGCTGCACAGCTGCCCAGCAGTAGGAGTCCACATAAGCAGCTTGTCGCCAGGAGAAAGAGCTGGGTGCAAAACAGCTTATCTGAGCACCTGGGAAAACAAAGCAAAAATTATTGCATCCTCAAAAGATTAAAAAAAGAAAGGAAGAGAACAAGTTTATGAAGAAAAGCGCACATTTCAGACGTTATGGTATCCAAAGTTACCAGATTAAGCGATCAGACAAAGCACCGCAGCTCTGCAGGAAGGAGGGTCACTGAGGTCCCACTGCACCCAAAGGCTGCAACTCCCACAGGGATCCTTCTAAGGATGTCTCCTAAGGACTGAGACAGCTTATTAGAAGCACCTATCTTTTAGGCCTATTTCCGTAAGTTTTGTGGGGAATGTGACCTTAAAGACTTTTCTCACTTGCACTTAACTCAGGTTGGCCAAAGGGGAACTAACAGATACCAAGTGCGACCGGATCAGTTCTGAGGCAACAAATGCCATTGCATACCATTGTGTCACAATTTCCCAAAAGCACAACCTACAGCTCACACGTCTGTTGTAACAAGACCTCAAACACCATTTTTGCAGCCCAGCAGTCCTTGCAATGATGGAAGGGCAGGTTTTCCCAGGGTGCTGCCACTTCTTCTGCCTCTGAGTCTGCAAATTATTTTGAGGGGTTCAAGTTATATCTGTGGAAACAAGGATTTCCCCCCGTAACTTTTGGCAGAGAAACTGTGGCCTCAGAAACCTCCAAAGGGTGCCAGGCCCCTCCTCACCAGTGCAGTGACATGCCGTGTCCAAGATTATGCATAACAGTGTCATTCCCATTCATTCCCAGGGCCTCTGCAGCTGCACAGGAGCTTCAAATTAAGATCAAGGCCCTAACTGACAGCAAGAGCAGCTATTTGGCCAGCCTCAGCCTTAGGGTCAAATTCTGCTCTGACCAGCCACAGGCACCATGTGACTCCTCCCACAGCATACCTCAACCAGGAAGAGTGGTTATGGGACATGGAGTGTCTAGTGGCTCCTCAGGTAACGCCAGTAAAACAGGATGAGGGGGTTCAACTTCCTTTCTGAAGCTTTGATAGTGAAAGCAACACCTCCCAACACATACATTTCCACCAGACTTTCGTAAATGTTGCCAACAGGGCAGTCGTTTCACCAAATAATTACACAGACTGAAGATGGCTCTTCCATGAACACTTCTTCTAAGAGCAACTTTCAACATTTTCATCAGTATCAAAAGACCAACGGGGGAAAACATTGCTGTATATTTTCCCTTAATATATTCATCTAAGTTATGCTAATAGCATTGCTGTGTGCTTTATGGGAATAAGTATTTAAGAAAATATTCTTAAATATCATTCATCGTGACTTTTTACTAGTTTAGCTTTCAGAGAATAAGAACTTGTTTTGGAAAAGGAGCCAACTGTATTCGCCTTTCTAACTTGTATGGCCTCTTTACAGTGTAGCATAGTCAAGGAGCTTTATGAATAAAAGCCTTTCCATATGAGTCACTACTGTAATTATTTCTAAGGCTGTAGTATCGTAAGGACATGGTTTGATCATCATGGTTTGACCTGTCACAAGCCTCCCTTATGGAAAACAAATTACTGTTTATCAGAGCAGAGCTCATGTGATTTAGCAAAGTTGGCACCACACAAGCATTTGCACTCCCCCAAAGCTTTGGGAGTTTTTGTTTTCCAGATGATTTCCATTAGCTGTGGAAAGAAATAATACATTGAAAATAAAAGGTGGGGGTAAAAAAGCAAAGAAAAAAGCAGGCATTTAATGTCTGCTCTCCACTGGATAGGAACCATTCATGCCCTGCTCTCATCATTTAACCAATCTCCTGCTGGTGGCTGTGCCCAGTGTGGAGCAGCAAACAAGTGACCCTTTCAAAGGAAGAGCAATGGAGTGTTCAGAAAGATGCTTTGTCTTATTCATGTCTGTGTATCCACAAAAAGAAACACGTTCCATGTGTTCATTCTCGTTATCAGGTGGAACACCACTTAAAGTGATGGAGTGTTTAAAAGGCAGGAGTGAGGAAAAAGGGAGCCAGGCCCCTTCTCCAAAACTAGTGATGAAAAAGGCAGCTAGCCCCCTCCTCCAAAACGTCATGTGCACAACTTCATACCAGAACAGCTACAGAGATGCCAGTGCTGCAGCAGAGCAGTGATCACTCACAATCCCCAGTTTCAGCAGGGACACTGGAAACTGGACTTGGGAGCCAAGCAGATAGAGCTCAGCCTCAAGCAGGGGGACACTCCAGTTGTTGTACTGGTTTTTAACTGATTGCAGTCTTGTTTGTAAACACTTGTTAATTCAAATTACAACTTTGCAGTAACGGTAGTAATGTTAAGACTTATACAGGGAAGATGTTTTCGTGCATCATCCATACAAAACACAGATCATTAAATGCCACAGAAAATGGTCACCATTTTCCATCTTTTTTTCCTTCCTTCCTTCCTTCTCTCCTCCAAAGGAGTTACAGCACTGTATAGAGAGATAATTTAATTTATGTTGGACTTCTCTGGAGGAAGTGGAAAAGACAATCCGTACTTTCTACTAGAGAAATTTGGCACAAGGCTACATGCCTTCCACAGACCCAGGGTGCACACAGCCATGCACAGGGCCAGTTTATGAGAGGCTAATAGTCCTCTACTACAAAAGGAACAGCCTCCTGGCTTCGTGACATGAAGCCATTCCTGTCCTTTGCTCCCACAGGGAATAGCTTGGGAAAGAGAAAAGCAGCAAACAAGGCCATAACAAAGGGAGATAAAATATACAGCAAGAAGGCTGAGGAATAACAAATGCAGTCATTTCTTAAGCAGTTGTCACCACAGTCTGGCCAATTTATCATTACACTTGGCAACGCACTTCTTTTGTAATCATTTCCTGATACTAAATTAGCTTTGGAGAGGGAGCAATAGGGATTTGTCTTACACTTTTGCAAACAAATGAGGATAGAAGAACACTATTTACTATGACTGCCCTAAAGAGAGACCACCCCAAAGAGCTGCAGAAAACTAAGGCAGCAGCAGGTGTGCAGCCACATATGAAGAAATGACAGTTTTCTAAGAGTGCTAAGATTATCAGATGGAGGTGGTCGCTGGCAGCAGGAATCACTTGTAGGCATGCAGCTGAGTGCAGAATACAAGCCTGAGCCGCTGCAGCCAGTGCACAGCAAGGACAAGCTGTCACCCCACCCAGCTGTGGCACATCTTCATGGGTGTTTTGCCAACAGACTTCCAGCCATTGCGTGCACGTTTGTACCAGACATACCCTTTTTTTCCTGCAAATGGATCTTCTGCAGCTCCTACGCAGGAAATCTACGTATGAGAAGAAACTCTCAGAACCCCAAGGAAATCTCAGATTCAAAGGAGAGTCCCTGTTCAGTACTGGACTGCTTTGCTGGGTCCGAGGCAGGATGAGCTGAGGGATCAGCACCCTCTGGCTGTACCCTCTACAAAACAGAGGGTAAAGCCAGCAAGCCAGACTGGTTTCCTTTTCCTTTGAGTGGCTCAAAACCTCTCTGCTGACTTACACATCTAATTAAGAAACTGCAACTAGCAGAGAGGACTTCCAAGAATCAATGCTAATCATAGGCTTAACTATTTTTCCTGAACCAGGATCAAATGATTGCAGCTGAGAGGATTAAACCTTCAGTAAGTAATTATTTGGATTCTAATACACTGCAGTCACTGCAAAAAGATTTGCATATGCTTGGAGGAAAACCTGGCCATTAATTACTACTATAATTTTCCACATGGCAAAATGAACTTGCCATGATACCCAAACATCTGATTTTATCTAGGAAAGAATTATGCTCTTTAGAAGCCACTAAAGAAGAACCTAAACAAGAAAATCAAGGCACACATATACAATGTACAGACTGCCAGGCACCATCCAGGGCACATCCTCCACCCCAACATTAAAAAATATTTTTAAAAAATGAAAAAAGAAATCCCAGTGCATACCAAGGAAGGAACAAATGTACATGCGGGTGTACACACATGCACTAACAGCAGACCTGAAAGAATAATTTTAGTGGATTTATAGATGATTCTCACACACCAAAGTGGCAGGTTGGGTGAAACAGAATAGACACTCTGTTGAATTCTTTCTGTTGAAGAAGGAAGTATGGAGCAAATGGGTGTACTGGAGAAAAGAACCTCTTCCCAGAGGTACTTTGGCAATGGAGTCCTAGCAGAATGTAAAGCTTAGGTGATACAATGTTTAAGTGGAGAGGAATTAGCAGGTATATTTCTCTCTCCATGGGGCTGCAAGTTATCCCTTAGAGAAGTTCCAAAATCACACAGTGGGAAAAGAGCTGGGTATTTATCAAGCACTGCCTTCAGGCTGGTAAGTTTTTTGATTCATGGGGAAAAGGAATTGTTAATTAAATTTCCACCACTGAGATTTAAGGAAAACAAAAAGCATTTCCCCTCACCTGAAGAAGACGCATTACAAAACACTGGCAATGACCATCTAGCTTCACTGCCAACATGGGTGGTACCCAAATCTCAGGCAACACCAGGGGCCCATGATGTTTTTTACATTTACTCTGGCAGCAAAAGCAGCTTACCATCATTTCCACAGGAAATGTAAAGCTGGCTCTATAGGAATTAAACAGAAAAAAAATCTTATCAACAGCTGAAGATGTTCACCCAATGACAGTTTGGACTTGATATTAAAGCAAACGTTTTTACAAGTTCATCCTGGCTGCCCAGGCAGGCCTGTGCCTGATGCTGGAACTTCTGCTCTTTCCTGAGCACTCCTTACGTGACAAAGAGCAGCACAGTGTGTCCTTCTGGGATCTGCACCTCTGCTGACAGCACTTCTCAGCCTGTCTGGCTGCTCTGGGCTGAGGCTACTCACATACCTGTTGTCTCAGTTCCTCATTAACGCCCTGGGTTTCACAGCATCCTGCTGAATTAAATGCAAGGTGTGCAAACATCAGCTATTAGCATACAGCCTGCTTCAGCAGCACTGCGAGGGGTTTTTCCAGCTCTCAGCCAGCAGCTGCCAGAGTAATAGTCTTTGGCCTAATCACACCCAACCCAACTTTAGCCCCCAGCCCTTACAAAGTCACAAGATAGGATTATTTCCCAAAAGCTTCCCCAGGAACTTGCGAACATGAAAGGAGAGGGACATCAGCAGGGAGGACCAGACAGGCAGCAGCAAGAGAGGAAAGGAGCCCAATTCAAGAGTTAAGACTGCTTTTTTCAGTATATTTGTTGTGATTTAGTCTCACAATTGGGGTTTTTTTCCCCCTTTCTATACATTTTATTCTCATGACTGCTTCAGATACATGATTAACTTATATAGAGAGATACAGGCCCAGCTGGTCACGCAGTAAGGGGCACTGCGGATGGGCACTGCTGCCACCGTGGCAACCACAGAAGCTTCTGGGATGCAGCACCCAGAGTTCCCCACTAACACCTTTCACTCTGTCCTTTCTGCCAGCCAAAGCACCTCAAATCCCATGGGCATCCAAATGCAAGGACAGAAACTAAAAAAACAAATTGGGTGGAAAAAGTGCCCAGAAAACAGGTGGAAAATGAGCAGGGCAAGAAAGGATTGTCACCACTGGGAAAGTCCATAGTGTTTAATGGAGACATTAACCCCGTAGAGTGTAGAACATAAGGCAAGGCTCCACCTTGCCACCTCTGAGCACCCTCCAGCATGGTAAGATGCACCGGAGAGCACCAGTGGGAAATAAGATGGACTTAGTGCAGCAAATCTCCATTTTGACAGATGGGGCCTTCATGACGATTACAACCAAGTGTCTCAGCTGTCTGTACTCAGCATACGATGGTTTGTGTGTCCTGGAAAGATTTACAAGGTGTTTTCTGTATGATAAAACAGAGATGCTAAAACACGTGGGTTACTTCATCCCAGCTACGTACAAGCCATGCACAACCAACACCCGAACCAAACATGTAGTAAGGGCTGCTGGGGCCACCATAAAATTCCCTTCTTCTCCACTCTCTCCCTGCCTCCTTGTATCCCTTCCCAGCCATCACCTCCCACACGAGGCTGCAGTGAATGCAGCCAGCACAGGCAGCCCATTGCACAGCTGTGCCTGGAAGCTGTGCATGCAGGAGGCTGCACGGGTGAGCAGTTCACAGTTGCCTTCCTATGGAAAAAGATGAAAATATTTGATGTTGAGTGGACAGCTCTCACACCTGCTTTTCTTTCAGCTGCAACCCAAGACAGCCACTGATACTTTTCCCAGAACTAAGCTGAATTTTGGCAGAGGCCAGAATGAAGCAGCTTGTTTCGATTTCCTCTCTGCTCATCTGACTGTACCTGCTTATGGCTGCAGTATCCTGCTCCAAGCAGCGCCTTGGGAATAAATATCTATGTTTTCAGCCAAGTTGTTTACAGTAAGAAAGCACATCTTGCAATACACACAACCTGAGTTCAGAAACTGGAATCTCAATCCTGACTCAGAGCTGTTCTTACTAAAAATGGCACAGATAAAATTGTATTAATTTGTGGCTCATAAATTGCTGAGGGAGACCCATCTTTCAGAGGTGTTTTTCCCCTTTATAAGAAGAATGGATGGTTTAGCTATATTTAGATGGTTTCTATTACCACACTACCTGATCACCTGCAGTGTATTTACCCAAGAACTGCCAAATAATTCAAGGAAATAATATCAAGCCATAATGTAAGGAATACACATGTACAACACAATCCTCGCAATCCTATTACTATTTCCATTTTCCTGTTCCCAGTACATATAAAATTACATTAAATTATGTAAAATTGTATAAAACAAGGTCTAGCTGCAAAGAGGTAACAGGTGCAGGATTTCAAGCAGCAAAGATTGCCAGGGACAGCAGAGAACAGCTCAGTCACTGCTAAGCACTGCCAGAACCATCTTAAAATCCTCACAAAACTACAGCTTTCTAATTTCTAATCCTTTAGCAGGATTTCTAATCAGGTTAGTTCTCCTCTGGCCCCTGAAGGATGCCGAAGTGGGGTGCAGGCACTAACCCCACAGTTTCAGCAGTGCTCACCAGCTGGTTGCTGCAGCTGGGTTTTCCACACCTCCAGCAGAGAAATCCTTTGTGATTCTGCTGAAATCTCATTTATTTCCTGAAACTCCCATCAAAACTAGAAGTTACTTGGTGGCTTCAGAAAACTTCCACAGCCTCTGTAAACATTTTAATAATTGCGCACAATTAAGAGTAACCGCATGTAGGAGGAAAATTGCAGGTGTCTGACACCACACTGCAACAGAACAGGAAAGCAGAGCAGGAAGGGAAGGTGACAGGATGAGGTGCCAAGAGAATGTGATGTGGGAAGAATGCAATTATCCCAACAGAAATTGGAGCTGAGCATTCCTTTTTGGAAAGGGCGTTCAGTTTTTGTATTCTGAGGCAGGTATTTCCACCAAACACTTTCACATCCACCTCTGAGTTGCTCTTTTCCAGATCTAAAAATAGACCCTGACATTTTCCCTCAGTTTAGCACTCCTGAGCTTTTTCAGAGCATGATTGTATCACGAAGTGTTTGAAAACAACCCCCGCTGTCTATTTTATCACTGGCTGAACACCACAGCTCAGACAACCAGGAATTTCCAGCCCCTAAAATCCTCTGTGTTCCCCCAAATGCCTTAATGGAAGCAGTTTTGGGCTGTCCCATAAGCAGCCAGCCTGTTGAGCTGCAAGGACTGTGTGGGAAACAGGTGACAGCTGTAACAGCAGCACGGCTGATTTACTATCACTTTCTGTATGGACACCACGTGGTGCAGTTTCACTCATGCCCAGGGCCTGACGTACTTTTCATACTTATTTTCATATTTATTTTTCAACTAAAAAAGCTCCGTTTTCAACCCAATGTTTTCTTCTAACAGGTGCTCAGGATTATAAGCAAAAAGAAACACTAGCAAGATGCAGCCCACGTTTTTATTCTTACTTTATGAATCTACTGCACTCACAGATGCAATTCAAAATAGTTTTAATACTGAAATAATTGAAAGGTGAGAACTTAACTCATCTGAAAGAAAGGCACCCTTTACCAAACTCTGCAGTTCAACTGTGTGTTTGATCTTTGTGTAAGGGAGGAGAATGACAGAAATAAAAGAACACAGTGCCTTGGAACACAGGCACTGTTTCAAACTGGATCCAGCACTTCTACAGTAGAAGTAAAAAGAAGAATTAAGGGGCCCATATACAAGCTAGTGTATGGAAATGCAAACCCTCTTTTTCATTGCTTTAAGAGGAAGAAATGTGTACATATCAGTAGCAGATCTAAAACTAAAAGAAGCAAGTTAGAGTATAGAAATATGGATGTATCCATCCAGTTGATGCTGGATGATGTGACAGAGCTGCCACAGGGCTCAGATCTGGTCTCAGCATTCCCAGTCTGGTTGTCCTTCACTCCCCTGTGCAGCTATCGCAGGCTATGGCGATTTGGATCAAACCCACATGGTAGTGCAATAGGTGTGCAGCTGTTTGTGAATACAGCAGTCTGGGGCATCTTATCTCTTAAGCAAGCTGGTATCTGACTAACGATGGCTTTGCACAGATTCACCACTCATTCAAAGTCCTATTCCAGTTCCTCTCTCCCGACATTCACTTGACTGAATCCTGCAGATGATGCAAATCATCTGCAATATTGGCATTGGAATGCCAATAGACAGGTACATGCAGTAAATCAAACTATCTCTGAAAGGCTCGAAATCCTGTGATTCACCCATTTCAAAATGGACAGTACTACTTATTGATTAAAATCTTCATCCATATAGTGTTATTCTTATAGAATAACAGAAATGCTTGGGTTATAAGGGACCTTAAAGATCCTTTAGTTCCACTCCTCACGCCAATGGCTACTGCATGATCACTTCTGTAACTTGGGGAAGTGGGTAAAAAAAGAGATAGTAAAATAATTAGGAAACTTGGCCCTTTACCTGTAAGGCATCGTTTCATCTACCGAGTCACAGCAGAAATTGAAAACTGGAACAGTTGTAGGAGTGCAGAGGAGCGGTGGAAAGCTTTAGCGAGCTCTCCCACTGCCCGTCCTGTGGGTGACCAGCCCCACTGAGCCGCGTGCAGTGCAAAGGCAGAGCTCGGACAGCCTCTCTCTGTGGCACCTGTCCCTGACAGCTGCTGAGCGACACCGAGATCCTACTGCCCAACACCCCGAGCGCCGGGAGCGGCAGCAGACGGGCCGTTCCCGGGGCGCATCCCGGCTGGCTGCTCCAGCCTGAAATGCGCTGGGAAACAAAGGGTGACACGGCTTCAGCGCTCCCCATCACCCCCCACGGGAGAAGATGCGGCGACTGGGCTGACAAGACTCCTGGTCAGGAGGTGCTGAGAGAACGGCGAGGGAATGCCCCAGCGAGGAGGAGGGCACGGGGAAGCGCGGGGAGGGCTGGCCGGGAAGCCCAGCACACCTGGATGAGCCTGCTGCCAGGGATGCTATCCGGAAGAATGTTTTCCGGGAAGGCAGCTTTCCTTCCCGCGGCCCAAAGGCGCCCTCTGCCCTGCCCCGAGCGGGAACCCCTGCCGGTAGCTGAGCCCCACCGAGCGCCGTGTTCCCGCCCCGAGCTCCGCTCCGCCGCCCCCCGCCCGGCCGAGCCCTTTGTTCGCCGCCGGGAACCGGGAGAGGGGTGCTGCCGGAGTTACCGATGGAGATCTCCTGGGCAAAAGCAAGGGAGATGAGCAGCAGCGGCAGCCCCACGGCGATGCAGGTGACGATCTTGTCGAGCGCCAGCTCCAGCCGCAGCCCCTTGTAGCGCGTCTCCGGCGGCTCCTTCAGCAGGAAGTCGGAGAAGACGTACTCGGTGGCGATGTGCGCGATGGCCATGGCGGGCACGGCGCGCTCGGCCACGGCTGGGCTGGGCTACGCCGGGGTGGCCTGTGCTGCTCTCGGTGAGGCTGTGTTGGGCCCCGCCCGGCTCCGCCCGGCGCCGCTCGGGAACGCCCCCGCAGCCCGGGCCGGCCCCGCCCGGCGAAAGGGCGGGGGGCGAGGAGCGATGTTCTGCCCTTCGGGAGAAGGGCTCAGGGCAGTGCCGGGCCCTCTGGGCGTCACAGAATCACAGAATGGCTTGGGCTAGAAGGGGCTTTAAAGATCATCTAGTTCCAGCCCCCCTGCTGTGGGCAGGGACACCCACTAGACCAGATTCAGCTTGGCCTTAAACGCCACCAAGGATGGGGCATCCGCACGTTCCCTGGGCAACCTGTGCCATCATTCTCACAATAAAGAATTTCTCCATAAAATCCATTCTAAACCCACCCTCGTTCAGTTTAAAGCCATTCTCCTTTCTCTGCTCACTGCAAATCCTTGTAAAGTGTCATTCCCCCCTTTTTTTATAAGCCCCCTTAGGTACTAGAAGGCCATAGTGGGATCTTGCTAGAGCCTTGTCTTCTCTGGGCTAAACAATCACAACTCTCTCAGTCTGTCTTCTAGGAGAGGTGCTCCAGCCCGCACTTGCATCATCTTTGTGGCCTCCTCTGGATGTGCTCTAGCATGTCCATGTCTTTCTTGCATTGGGGGCCCCAGAGCTGGATGCAGCACTGCAGGTGGGGTGTCGAGAGAGCAAAGTAGAGGGGCAGAATGTCACTTGGCCTGCTGGCCACACTCTTTCTGATGCAGGCCATGGTGAGGTTGGCTTTCTGCAGGCTGAGCACAGTTTGTTCGTGTCCAGCTTTTCATCCACAAGAATCCCCAATGAGGGGGATTCTCAATGAGTTCTTATCCCTGTCTGTACTCACATCTGTGGTTGCCTCGACCCAGTGTTCAAATGGAAACTTGGTGTGTCACAGTTTGTGCTCATCAGCTCAGGTCATCTTGCCAGGCACTGCCAAGAACAACCTGACTCTGTCCATGCTACTCTCCCATCATCTGTTTGCACACACTGTGAAGATCCCCTGAGGCACTTTCTCCAGGCTGATGAGCCCCAGCTCTCTCAGCACACACACCTCCCCACCCCAGTCTGACAGATGCTCCAAGTCCTTAACCTACCTAGCTCCATGTACTGTGGCATTGTCCCCACCCAAAATGTTTGATCACTGCTTTTCAGGTCACTTTTGGACGGAGTCACTGGGGTGCCTTCACCTTCAATAACCCTTAACTCATTTGCCCCTCTGTACTTTTCCTGTTGGTTTCTGGACCTCTGTAAGCTTGGAGTATCCTCAGCCTCCTCAGCCCAGGAGTCACAGAAGAAGTCACATATCTGCCCCATGAAGAGCCACCTCCTGTGCTGTGCTTTCATGCAACATTCCCACAGCTCACTGCTTTCTACAAAAGGGACAAACTATTTCCTTCTCCACTCAAATCCCCCTTTATAAAACCACTATCCTATCTGCTTTCAATTGTCCTTTCTATTTTTTCCAAGCCATAAGCCAAGGAAATAATTCCTCATATGGAAACTGTTCTACAATACTGATTCCCTTTCTTGTTCTTTTTGTGCTGGTCTTTTGCTGCTGTGTCCTTTGCTAGATGAGGCCAGGAGATTTGACTCATGCTATATACATGATGCAGGTGCTCCAGGCTTTCATGCAATGGGACTAAGTGGTTTTCTGTTTTGCTCTAGTCTTAATTTGTACTGATTCCTAATATTTAATTGCCTTTCTGCCCACTAAAAAACACTGGAGCCAGTGTTGTCATTAAAGTATTACAAATAAGATCCCATTTCTGAGATGCTTAGACAGTATGATGTACGTAAGGTTAGGACTGCTTTTTCCCACACGTAGTACTGTAAATGTATCAGTACTAAATTTTGTCCTTTTTTTCACTGATTTTTCATGCTACATGTGCTTAAGATTGTCACTCAACTTGTCCACTCTTTTTCACAACATTTAGATAAAATAGTGAAGAGCAAGGGTTCTTGCAGCACCTCACGAGTGACTTTCAACATGAAATCTGACGACTTTTCACTGTCTTTTAACCAGTTATTTAACCTGCATGGACTCCTTATCCCATGGTGATTTCATTTCCTTAAGAAGCTTTAACTGAAGACTGTCTCAAAGATCTTATGGAAATGTAAGCAGGTTATATTCATCCACATCTCTTACCTATGCAGAGTCCTTCAAAAACCTTCCTAAGGCACAATTTTCGGGGGGAAAAAGAAGTATAAATTATTCCATGTTCTCATCTGTTCCTTTGGACACTTTCCTAGTTTTGTTTTTAGAACAGTTTCAGCCAGCTCCCGTTGTGTGGCTGACAGAGCCGCTTAGTCCTCTGGAAAGTTTTTAAAGATTGGCCTTGCATTTGTCACCTTTCAAGCTTTTGGTTTTAGGACAGTTCTCATGTGCTATCCCAGTTTATAATCCAAACTTTTCATACTTGAGGGCCTGTAGCATTCTGTGGAGAACATGCCTGCCTTGGTGACTTGATCTTCTGTCCGTTTTGTTGCTTAACTCTGTTCCTGCCGGTGCTTCAGCCCAACACGGACGCTGTCCTTCAACACAGGTGTCAGGGCACAGCTGGCACAGGGCTGCCTGCACCAGGCAGGCAATGGTAAACTCATTGCTTTACGCTTTCTGTGATGTTTCATGATCTCTGTGGCAGGCTGTGTCACCTGGTCTGGCAGCAGTGACATCCTCGGGCCCCTTGGAGCCTTCGTTCTGGTTTCACAGCCACTGTCCAGCTGAGGAGTGGGCCAGAGGAAATGAACTGTGCCAGAAGGTTCATACAAATAGCTGGATTTTTTATTATCAATGTAATCACTTTTGCAAACTAGTTTCTACAGTCAAAAGATGCTTATGACTCTGTTTCTAAAACATCAGGCACATTAGCTGTCCTAGAAGGGAAATACCAAATAATTTCCTTTCTTAAGAGTGCTTGTTTAAGTGAAAGGCTTTAATTTTATATGTATGCAGACAACAAAAGTTCTGCACAGACAGACAGTATTTTTGCACAGACCAGGAGACCCCAATTTTAATGTTTACAGAAAAGGAAGATGAAAGGGTTTAGAGTATCTGTTTTTGCCAGCTCAAATGGAAGATTTTGAGAAGGAAATCTTGTTTGTTGCTATGATGTAAATTCTACTAGGGCTCAGTCCTGCATTTCTACTTCATGGGTGTGCTTTCAAATGACTGAGAAAAACAAGGAAATTGCTGAGAAACATCCACAAAACTTTAAGATATTGTTTGACTGGACATCAATGCAGGACACGTTTAAGCTACAGTAAGAGTGTTGCACAGTAAAATTTCCTACCTTTGAAAATACTTTAAAATACAGAAGTGGAAAAAATAAAATTAAAAAAACCAAAACATCAACTTGAATTTACATTCAAAATCAAATTTGTGTAAACAGTGTTACAAAGGTGTTTGTTCTGGAATTCCTCTGCAAGAGCTACGGCAGGCGTGAGCAGGCAAGAATGAACAAAATCTAACTAAAAGTGAGCTATAAACATTCAAGTATCACTAAACATGGCCTGATTCTGTCTGTCTGCCTCGCAGAGCACAAAGATCATCCTCCTGATGTCTTCATTACAGGTAGGGAGAGAGGTGCTGCTCAGTGCGAAGAAGAGGTACAGAATCAGGACCATAATAAGCAGCAAGTACAAAGTCAGTCTCTTGAAGGTTGCTCAGGGCTAGATTTTTAGAGATAAATAAAAGCTGTTAGAAACTAACAGCGGGGGCACTGCTGAACCCATCAGGTTCTAAAATTATTTTAAGGTCTTCAAAAATCTGTCCCCAGTGCACAGTTTCCTCATTTAACAGGGGAAAAAAAAGGGAAAATCACTTGAATGGTGATTAATTCATTGAGCTGGACTTCGGGAAACTGCAGGGACTTGGAGATTAGCATCTGCTCCTTCAGAAGCTGCAACTTAAGCCAGTCCCTGGCGGTGTTTATTTCCTAGTGTGAACCCTGAGTTTCTGCACAGAGCACATGGATTCCATGCTGCCTTTACTCTTTACAAACATGTCTTTACTCCTGTGGAAACCCTATGGATGCCAAGAGGTGTGCTGCTCTGCTCAGCTGCCAGATTGGCTCTTGGACAAAGCTCAGCTGAACTCCAGAGGAGTGGAAATGGTGATGGGTGGTACATGGCTCTCGGAGCTGAGCCCTGCAGCTCATGTTCACTCTTGTGAGCACTGGCCATGGGGTAGGACTGTCAGCATATGCCCTGCTCCAGTTTTATTAGCAGCATGTTGCCTGGCAGTATTAGGTTAATGGTTGGACTCAATGATCCTAGAGGTATTTTCCAATCTTAATGATTTTATGATTCTATGTCGTGAAATCCAGTGAGTCCCTGTGAACGATATTAAAAGTGGGGATTTACAGGGAATCTGTCAAAAGTGCACTTTTATCATTCAGAGCTGTGTAATGGATTCTATTTCCTTGGTGGGTGATGAAGCAGAAGAAGATTAATGCTGTTGATAGTAGAACAAGTCCAATGAAAAAAAAAGCTGCAAGTATCAGGCTGGCTTCTCCAGGACTTAAAGTTTTGCTGAAAAAATTGACCACTTTGTTGTCATAATCTGTTAAAAGAGAGTCATTAATGAGAAATCTGCTCATGAACCTGAGGAGTTTTAAATGGCATTTTAAAAAGTCCTCACCCTTTGCAGTGGTTCCATTTGTTGCAGTAGTTGTATTGTATGCTCCAGTTGTGTGTCCTCCTTCTGAAGGAACTTCCCACTCTCTTCTCCCTTCTCAGAGATTAAAAAAGCATAGTTAAGTTGAAAGCCTTAATAAATATTTTTTTCTCTTTTGAAAAAGTAGAGCTGACTTTATTTCATTATTTCTACCTTGTTGATCTGAACAGAAATTGTGATTAGATCATCACAGCTGTTCTTCTGGGCAGCTCCATGGGCAACATCCCCCTTCTCTGTAGGCATCTCTGTTACTCCACTACTTACTGTAGTGACAGGACAAGGAGTAACTTTTAAACTGAAAGAGGGTAGATTTAGATGGGAAATGAGGAATACATTTTTTATTATGAGGGTAGTGAGGCATTGGAACAGGTTGCCCAGGGAAGTTGTGGATGCCCCATCCCTGGAAGTGTTCAAGACCAGGGTTGATGGTGCCTTGAACAACCTGGTCTAGTGGAAAGTGTCCCTGTCCATGGCAGGGGGGTTGGAACTAGATGATCTTTGAGGTCCCTTCCAAACCAAACCATTCCATGATTCACTTCTGCATTTGCTTGTCCATTTGAAATCTCACAGCACACATGAATATAGGGAATCAGATAAATTAATCAGATCCAAGGAAGGAGTATTTTGGCTACATTTGGCATCTACATTTGTCATCATGCTGCTACAGGGTTATAGATATGAGGTGTGCCTGCTGGCACTGTTTCAACCCTTGTAGAGGAGTGTGGGCAGCGCAGAAGGGACCTAGGCAGGAGATTCTGGATCCAGATGTTTAGTGAAGTTATGTGATGTGGAGAGGCTCACAAAACACTTTTGGCTTCACTCACACGTGCTGGAAGAGACAAGCACCACTCAAAAAGTTTGCCAACTTAGTCAAGAGATCACCTGTTTCTTGGACAAGATGAACAACCATTTTCTGGAGCTCCTTTTAGCTCAGCTGGTGTCTGCCTATGCAGGGAGGAGCCCCAACAGCTCTGCAAGTCGTCAGGGGTCACAGGAAGGAAAAAACACCATGCCAGGCTGTAGGCCCTCCCACAGAGTGTGGCAAAAAGGCTGAAAAACAGCTTTGCAGATGTTTTCTGCACCACCTTTAAATGACAAATGGCCCCTAGGCTGCCACTGTCTCAGAAGGGCACTTGTGAAGCACCAACTGCTTTCAAGTTGCAGCAAAGGGCACCAAAGATTGCTGCCTTTGGCATGTCATTAGGGGTGTTTGTCCTGTGTCTTATCACTGCCGACTGGCCACGGCAGTACAGGTGCTTCCCACCTGTGCACAGGTGAGCTCTCTTCCTTTCCACCCTGCCTTCCATCCAGCTGTGCTGCAATACCACCTCTGGGTCGAAGGATGTTGCTGATACTGCACCTGATTTATTGATGGTGTAGGTTGTCTCCATGCCAGCATGGATGTGATCGGCCACGTGACAGTGCAGAAGCCATGTTCCAGGGTTTTCTGCTAGAAGTTCAACTGTCTGGAAAGTCCCAGGGAAAAGGTCATACACATCTCCTCTGTGGTCCTTATCTGTCTGTGGCAAAGCAAAACCAGAATTGTGAGAGTCATGCCTCAAATACCCACAGGCACTGAAATATTCCAGTTAGACTTCCAGCTCCTCAAGGCAGATCAAATGCTTCTTGTACATTTCTAGTGAGCATCATCCAGGGAACTTGAGGTCTGTGGACACCTCTCATTTAATCCATTAAATAACAAAAGCAGACCCCTCCTGATACTCCATCTGCTGGTTGAGCAAGAGTGTTTCTTTGAAAGATGGATTTTTCAGGTAGTCCTGCCAGTGGCAAACTGTCGCAGTGTAAAACCATACTCTAAGCTGGCATAACTCTCTCTAATTTCCTCCCTGGATCTTCCCTTATACCTATGGGTAAACACATATTCTAACCCACCTAACCATGTCCTCTAATAGTGTCCTGGATTCATATTTCATAACAGGCTCAGAGTAATAGAAGCTTTGCAAGGATCTCATTCATTTCGTATTTCCTTCAAACGCAAAACTCCCACCAGCCTCAGCATCAGCCCAGGGCTCTGTGCCCAAGTGACAAAACCAGGCTGGAAATCTGGAATTTCTTTTTTCTCTCATAAATTTCCCATCACACTATAAAAGTTTTACTTTGATTTATTTTACCAACCTTGAAGATGAAGGTCTGTGCATGGAAGTGAACTGTGTGGATATCCACTTCATTGCCCATTCCTATCAAATACCAGTTTGTCCTATCACCTTCATTCATTGTTAGACCCAAGAGACTATTGTAAATCTTCCCGTTGATTGCTGGAAGAATGACAAAATAGGAATGATTAATAACTTGCCATGGTATGGGTGATGATAACCTCCTCTTCAAGCAGCCTTTGCACTTTCAGGGGAGAAGGAGTGCTCGGGCAGAGAGGGGACAGGCATGTGTGGTCAGGACAAGCACTGTCCATAGTGACCACTGCCACTGCAGGGAGACAGTCATGCTTTTGTTTCAGTTTCCAAATCATGTAAGTATGCATCATCAAACATTTTTCTGCGTTGAAAAGCATCAGATTGGACTTCTACTGGTTGAGATTGAACTCCTGAACAAACTGGATTTACGCTGAGAAGCTACATGGAAAAAGAGGGAATAGAATTGTTGCCTAAAATGGGTACCAGCTGCAGAAAGAAAAGTTTGCTTTGCCAGGGCTGTGCATGCCCCCATCCAGTCTGTTCTGCCTGGCTCCTGGGCTGGCTGCTATTACAGCCACAGTTTTAAAATATCATCCTTATGCTCCTAAAATAGAAGCCTTGGAAGAACACGGCTCTCAAATGACGGGGAAATTCTGGCAGGGCAGCCTCTTCCCAAGAGTGTAAGAGTAAACTATCTTGTTAGAAAAATATCTTGGCTGGGCCTTGTGAAATCTTTTTGTTTCCAGCATTGGAGTTTATCAAGTTGTGATGTGGTTGGGTAACTGCAGGCTAAGTCCAATGTCTTCCTAAAAGGGCTGTGAAAAATAAACCTCTTTCCTCTTGGCTGCTGCCGCCAAGTCCTACATACCATGCATGCAGTTGCCTTCTACAAAGTTCTTAGTGGAATTAAAATCATCAGGATCCTTATGAAGGTATGTTTCAATATTTTCTTTTAAATACCAGGATTCATTTTCATCGAACACCATGAACAGAAGAGTAAATTCACGATCGATGTCTTTCCTTAGACCTCTTCCATCTAATGTTCCTTTCCTGCAAACTACAAGAGGCCCAACCAGACCACTGTATGTGTCCTGAAATAAAATAATTACACATTACAGATTTTCAGTTCATCCAGTTATGAAATAGATAGATACAGATTAACTAAAGATTAAATTGCTTTTTCCTATCAGAAGAAAAAAATCAGTCTGATTAAAGATTTCTTTCTCTGTATGTCTCTCTGTTAATTTACCAAAGCAATGACCTCCAGTGGTCCCTTTCAACCTTACTCATTCTGTGATTCTGTGATTTTGTATAATGTTTTGTCTTCACCCCAAACTCCTTCAACTATTCCTTAAGGAGGAAATCACATTCCTGTGGTGTATGCCTTGGGATTTCAGTAGATTAAATTACCCAGGCACGTACAACTGTTATCAGAGGACAAAGCATCCAGCTCTGTAAATGGTTTCTCTAGCCTGTGGTCTTCTCCCAGCTGAGAAGCAGGATCCTTTCAGAAACATTACACAAGTCAGGACGTGTCAGCCAAAGCAATGCAAGCTTTAATGGACATTTCTTGGTTACCTTAACAAAATTCGCTGTTGAATAATAAACCCAGGTGATACAGTTTGGATCTGTTTTGCCAGGACCGGATCGTTCTGGGATGTTCCACCTGTAGGTGTTTATTTCCCCTGAAACAGAGAGAGAAAAATTTTACCTTGAGCAGCTGGGTGTCAGAGGCTTTGAATAGTATCTAACTCGGACTCCTCATCAAAAAGTTATCTGCATCAAAACTACCTGTGGAAGCATGCAGCAATGGAATAGAGATATGGTTGTTCCTTCCAGGAGGTCAGTGAGGTTCCAGTGATGTAAATGAAGGCAGATTGCCCCGGAAAAGAAGATCTGCAAGTGATACTGACAAAAGTGGCATCCCACAGAAGGAAGTTTACAGACAGGACTCTTCATCTTTCCCCTTGGCAAAACTTGTAGTGATTCAATGATCTTGGTTGCTGATGCTTAAGGCCACTTGAGACATTGGGAGCCAAGCCCAGAAAATGTTTCTTGGACCTTCTCAATTGAAAAGGGCAAAAAGAAGTGGCAGTTGCCACTGGGATTTTGCAGAGGGTACTGCAGAAGTGTGTCAGCTGGGGGCCCAGATAGGAAAGATGAATATATACTAACCTGCTGTCTGGGAGCAGCAGGGCGTTCTTTCCTCTTCCAGATAAGGCCCTGCTCCACAGGAATTACCAGAGAACCTCTGTCCCTTCCCAAATGTCATCATCTCTGCCACATCCTCCCTGAGCAGAAATTCCCTGACCTCTGATTTAAAAAAACCCGTAACAAACGCATGAGGAAATTGTCTGTTTGGGTGAGAATCAGTGCTCTCCGCTGAACACAAACATCTGTGTTCAGATGAACTGCCTGTGCTGTGTTTCCCTGCTGTAGGAGACCAAGATGTGGTCAACACCTTGCCCTTTTAAGTGGTGGAGAAATGTTAGGACAGGCAATCTCTGTCCCAAAAGTCTTTCAGGGTGACAACAGCCAAGAGCATCATGGGACATGCTATGAGTCAGGTGAAAACAAGGAAATCACAGAACTATGGTTTTAGTACAGCTACAACCCAACAGCTGCCAATAGCTGTAGGCATCTAGACAAGGAGAGTTTTCAAGCCTAAAGGCTTGGGAAGTGACTGAGCCTGGTTTTGTGTCACTGAGCCACTGCACTCTTCATGCATCATGCAGCAGTGGGTTTTATTGTACAGCAGTAACTACAAATACAAAAAAAAACGGTGACTCTCAACTCTCTTACAATATGAGATGGTCTCATCTAAGTACTGCAATATCATTTCCTCTTACAGGATAAGCACCATCTCATGGAGACAGTAAGTCTATGTCATGGAGACATAGGCCAGGGAAGAGTTTCTCATCCACCTGTATCTAACCTACATGTCATCACCTCTTTTTAAAGGGTGTGATCTGTGAGGGGAGGATGATCATGGTCCTCTACCCCTTCCTCGCTTTTTACTCCTCACCTCAGGATGTTTGGAGGCTGTAGATGGAAAAAAATCTCCACCTTACTTAAAAGCTGACACATTTCAGAAGGCATTGAAGACCCATCTTTGAAGTGCAAATAAGGCATAACCCCTGAAAAGAGTGATAAACATGAGGAAAATCGATGTTTTCTCCCTTCTTTTCTTCTGCGTAAATGGAAGAAAGGACAGGGAGGGAACAAAGCTGTGGCAGATGAGAGCTGGTTTAGCATAGGCTGCTATGGATATGCTCTCTGCATCTGTTTACCATGTCTCCCACAGTTGCTTTAGGAGCTGGCAGTGCTCTCAGGAGTACAGTTTGTCAGGATGCAAAGGTGTCTGATGGCTGACTTCGGATTTAGTAGAATCAGACAGTTTTTGGCTAGTTTGGGGTGAGCAGTCCAGCCTGGCCTAGGAAGACAGACAGTGAGGATTTCTAGATGATGGTGGGGGAGACTGAGGTGCCCAGAAATTTTTCTTGTTTTCAGGGATTTGTTTTCTATGTTAACTGCTTTTTCCAAACTCCTAAGGAAAAATCTGTTCTTAGACCTTGCTGAAGAATGCTTTTGGCTTACTCTCACAGACACCTTCCCTCATCTAACTCATCCCAAGCCTGCTCCCATGTGGACACAGGAGACATGACAGTAGTGTTCCCGTTGTTGCACCTCAACTGCCAGCCTTAAAGAGCGTCAACGACATAACGGAGCAAATAACAAACCAAGGGAATCATCTATAAATCAGTTCCTTTTTCACCTCCCCCGTGTATTAACCACAGGTATACATTCATCAAACTCCAGCAAGGCAGATGGTGGTTCATTATTTGGACATGAGTTTCTGTGTAATTGTGCTGTACTGATACAGCTGCTCACAGGAAAGAAATTTCAGCTTACAAAGAGCTTTATTACATCAAAATTTCTTTTCATTTAGTTTCACACCGAAGTTCACAAATACTGTGAAAAAAATTGCATGGGTGTTGGAAAGCAAAGGTATGTACATTTTGGACTGACTACAATGCCTGGGTTTGACTTCCTACTAGAACGTAAATCCAACAAAAAAAATTGAAGTTCAAAAAGTTTAACAGGAGTTTTTGTATATGAAAACTATTTTCCACTGTTTCCCTCACTAGCAACTGAGGCATATCTGGTACACTTTTCCAAAGATGGTTAATTTGCATGACAGCTACATTCTGCATTTTATGCGTGACTCTGAATGCAAATGCCAATTCTGCGTAGCTTGAGAGAGGCAGAGTTAATATTAACATCTGCAATTCTTACCTCTGGGTTTGAAAGTTTTTTAAACATTCTTAGAGTGTCAGTCTGAAGCCAAATGCAGCACTGGCTCACATTTCTCTTGCCATGGTTATGTGCCTGCTTCTCTCTCTTTTGGAGGTTTTCCAGTGACATTACATTCCTGTTTCTACCCCTGATAGGAATGAAGGCTCTTTCTCTGCCCAAACATGCTCACTTGATCAAGAACCTACATGCATAACAACTCAGAACTGTAGCTGAATAAACATTGAGCATATTATGCCTGGGAGAACATATAGATATGGACAAGCTTGAAAGAGGGATTATCAGTCATGTGCTAAAATGCTTTTATATACAGCATTTGTAGCTCAAAGAAAAGAAGGGTAAAAGAAAAAAAAAAGGTAGCCTTACCAGGGAGGGTAATTGGTGTCTCAGGCTCTTCTTCAGAACCCACTTCTTCTATACCATGTGCACTGACTGAGTAAGGCCTGCTGGCTTTGTTCTTAAACACGATCAGTACAGAGTCACCAACCTCAGCATGGAGTAATGGCCCTAAATTCAAACGGAAGATGCCAGTGATTAATCTTGCTTTTTTGAATTCAACATACTTTCAATCACTTGGCCTAGGAGTGGAGCCAAGGTCTCTATCAAAACCTTTGGGCTTTTCTATTCTTCCAGGAAAGCCATCAAAATTGGTTTATCTCAGCTGATGAAAAGCTCCATATGTATAAATAATCTCTTTTCAGTCAGTGAAGAGAATTGTTCACTCTGAAGACAGGTCTTTGGACAGCTGGTTTTAAGGAAAAATCCTGAGGATGGTTCTTGAATCTTTCAAAATTTTATTTCTTAAGCTGGTAATTGCCACCTCTTTTTTTTAACTTTTTTGTTTTACTCTTGTCCTTCAGAAAAGGAAATTGTGAATATTTTCCTAGAGAAGGTTATCCCCGGGGAACAGTATGAAACTATGTCAGGGGCGGCTTAGTTTCAATATTAGGAAAAGATTTTTCACCCAGAGGATGCTTGGGCACTGGAAAAGGCTCCCCAAGGAAGTGGTCACAGCACCAGCCTGACGGAGTTCAAGAAGTGCTTGGACAATGCTTTCAGGCACAGGGTGTGACTCGTGCAGGGCCGGGAGTCAGACTTCAAAGATCTTCCAACACAAAATATTCTATGATTCTATGACCAGTTGTTGCCTGCTTTTCACCTCATAAAAAACATGAGCTGATGGTTATTTTATGATGGGTAAAATTATGTCTTGCCCAATTGCAGATACAAATCCAGCTCCTTAATATTGTCTTAATCTGTTTACAAGAGTATCCCCCATATTACAAGCTCTGAAGCTAAGGCAAATCCTGGAATCACCATTATAGCACTCCTTAGGAAACTCCTTATTCATGTTCAAGAATTAATTCTTTAATTTGGAAAGCATCTTTATACTCAGCAATCAAATAAATAGTGTTTTAAAAATAAATAGTGTTTAAAATCACTGGGAACCTGGAATAGTGTTTATCAGTGTTCCTTATTTGCCATCTTAAAAAAGCTGGAAAACATCCTAGTTTTTGGAAAGCAATCCTCTTACTGACCACAGGCTTGGTCTGTGAGACCTAAGAGCTACTTGCCCAGGATTTCCAAGTGTTCCTCCTCGTCTGTCCTCACTTTGCGCTGTGTGAAGTTGCCACTTGTGTACTCCCTGTAAACCACCTTCTTGTATTTTGAACCGATCAGGTCTTCCTCTTGGCTCAGAAAAATGTGCCCATAGCTGCAAAATAAGAAGGCGACACAAGCACTAAACCTTCCATATCTAAGAGCTAGTAACTGTTGCGTTACTCACAATACATTTAGTGAGAATATACAGCTTGATCCAATGTGCTGATTGATGGGAAGGCCCTGAGAGATGCAAGAGGTTTTAAACAGCAAATAGCAAGAGTGGTAATCCTCACTGAATGCACAGCTTCTTCAAACGGGTAAAGCTGAGGATAAATTGCCCTCTCCGAGAACTTTTGGGAACACAAATATTTCACCAGAGCTGTCAGAGCAGAGGTGAAGTGCAAGGTAAGAGTGGTTTCAGCTGCCCTCTCCAGCTGCATCGTTGGCTCCAATAAAAGATACTGCTTGTCCCTGGAAACCTTAATCCTCTTATCATGATGGCGGCTTTCACTATCTTGGCTATCAGTCAGCCACGGGAAGATGATAAACAAAGCTTGACCTTCTAAAACAAATGCCATCATCGGAGATAAAAGGGAGCTGCTCTACCCTTCCCTCTTGCTGCTGTGTACTGCACAGGTTGGATGCTTTCCCAGCATGACAATAAAGGGAGAAATGTATTTTCCCTTCTGCACCTGGAAGGCAATGCTTTCCAGGTTTACCCTCAGTTTGCTGCCGCTCCCATGGGATCCCAGAGGGCTGACTCGCCGGCAGAGGACACTCACAACCCGCTGTGCAGCAGAGCGTTCACCCTCTTCTGGGAGCAGCTGTCTCCTGGCAGCTCATCTCCAAGGTGCCCCTGGCAGGGGAGTTGTAAGGTTGGCTCACAATATACTAAATAAAACCAAAAAACGCCCCAGGGATACTGCTTACTGTAGTAATGGACTGAGTGTGCAACAGCAGCCTTTGACAGTACTGGAGTTTATGTTTTATTTAAAAATAAACATCACATCATCACCTGTGACTCTTCAGGTGTATTTTTTACAGACTCCTCTTCCTCTGTACAAGGATTGTACAGAGGATGTACAGTTTCCCAGATGCTTTTCTAAGGTTTATTTTTGACATATGTTCCTTTTTGCTTTCACCAAAGTGTCCTCAGAGACCAGTCTATGCAATACAATCTGGAAAGTGTATTTTTTTCACAATTTTATTCCTTAACACGGGGCAGTAGTTCACTTGCAGTGTTATTTATGTTCTGATCTTTTCAGGGGATCCCAGGGCTACGATGCTGCAGAAAAGCAGGTTCAGCACCCCCTTCATGCATCTGCATTGCCTACAGGAGCTCACATCTGGAACAGGTACCTGGGTTTCTCCTCTATGAAAACCAGAGCACTGGAATGGCAAGGCTGGGGAGAGTAAGGGAGAGGAGGGGTTTGGGGGGCATCATTGTAGGTTGAGCCAGGGCTGGAACACAAACTTCGAAGCCTGCTTGAATTGAACAGCATTACGAGACACTCTGAAACGATAGCATTTGAAACTGATGCCTATGAACTAGTCTAGTCTGAGAGGCTGTGACTTTGTAAATACATTTTCTCATATTATGTTTGGCAAAGAGTTCCTCCTAAAAAATACAAAACTGGCATTATGAAATGGTGCTTCAAAGTTTCCCCTCCACTGCAGGTGTGTCCTGTGCCCACAACTGGTTTTTTTGGTTTGGGTACCTTTCCTCATTGCTGCTGATGTTGTAAATCTTTGGTGCCGAGCTCTTATTTGAGGCATAGTCCCACTCAATTTCCTCTGCAGCAATGTAGTAGAGCCTCAAGGCTCCGCTCTGCTGCTGGGCTTGGGTGGTGTTGTGGCAGCTGCTGACCTCGTAGAGATGTTTCATCCCACCAACAAAGTGATCAAAAGTCCTGCAAACCACTTTGAATGTGCCTGGAAAGAAAAACACATGACATTTAAGCAATTAAAAAACCTAAAAAACAGCCTGGCAAATTAGGTCCTGTGTACACCTCTGATCTGTCCTCAGACAAACCTAATCTATGATGCTGTATGGAAAGTGAAGCAAGGGGATGTTTATAGAGAGTGATGGAATATCCTAGGCTGGAAAAGACCTCCAAGATTATCAAGCCAGCCGCTAACCCAGCACTGCCAAGTCCACCACTAAACCGTGTCCCTAAATGCCATATCTACACTTTTAAATACCTCCAGGGATGGTGACTCCACCACTTCCTGGGCAGCCTGGTTCAATGAACTAAAGCTCACCAATGCAACCTGAGGTTATTCCCTCTTTTCCTGTCACCTATAACTACTTGGGGGAGCAGACCAACACCCAGGTAGTTACACAGAGTGAGAAGATCCCCTCTGAGCCTCCTTTTCTCCAGGCTTAACACTCCTTCAGCTACTCCTCATCAGACTTGTGCTCCAGACCCTTCCCCAGCTCTGTTGCCCTTCTCTGGACACACTCCACCCCCTCAATGGCCTTCTTGCAGTGAGGGGCCCAGAACTGAACACAGGATTGGAGGTGTGGCATAACCAGTGCTGAGTACAGGGGGCAGTCACTGCCCTTGTCCTGCTGGCCACACTATTGCTGATACAGGTCAGGGTGCTACTGGCCTTCTTGGCCACTTGGGCATACCCTGGCTCATGTTCAGCTGCTGTTGACCAGCACCTCCAGGTCCTCATCTGCTGAGAACTTCTCCAGACACTCTGCCCCCAGCCTGTGGCATTGCATGGGGTTATTGTGAACCAAGTGCAGGACCCAGCAGGACTTGACCTTGTTTTGCTCCACAGGAAACACTAGCCATCTTTGCTCAAAAATCACTATAAATTACTTCTAACTATTTGAGTTACATTAGCTTGGCCAATGAAAGTCTGAAAAGCACTCAGGTGTCTGGCAGCAGGAACAAGCTTGCCAGTGAGCCTTCACTGCCAGTGAGCCAATGCTGCAGACATGCCCATGAGGAACACAAGAAGTCATAGGAGGAAGCATTCATTGCAAAACTCAGTAAAGGCATGGAAAAACAGGGGGTGTGTTTCAGAGATGCTGGGTCCTTGTCCCTGAGCGCAGAGCCACTGTACCAGCCTTCAGTGCAAGAGACTCTCCACTCATCCCCTGCAGTTTGTCTGGTGTAATCAGGCTAATGGGGGCCTCTTTGCAATACAGATACAGACCCACTATACAGAAATGCCTTCCTATATTTTATTTTATATCTATCTTTCTATATGCACAGTTGAGATAAACAGCAACTTTCTGACCCTTTGCATTCCCTTCATGAAAGGCCAAGTCACCATGGGCCTTTTTTTTTGTGGTAGCTCTGATGGTCAAAGACAGTAGTGATTGTGGGAGCATATTTTGGCATGTTAATGGGCAGAATTTAATATTTGTACTCTCCTCCTCTCCTTCCCATTTACTCAAGCAGAAGCTGACCATGATGTTGTCCTGTAGAGCTCCACCTGCTAGCACTCTGTGAAAGAGGAAAGCACTTTCACAGCTGAGTCAGTGATAGAACCAAAATTAGAAGCATAGCTCTGTCCAGACTAGATCTCAGTCCATTTCCTGTGCTTCAGGGGCAAAAATGATGAAAATGATAAAATAACATGTAATTTTAAAAAATCACATGCACCGGTGATTGTAAAGATCTGGTAATTCGTTCAATTTCCCTTATTGCCAGTAGAAGGTTAGCCAGAAGTTAATAATCCCTTAGAACTGTTGTTTTGTGTGAGTTCTACAGTGCAGTTTCATGACAGATGGTGGAAATGTTCGGGATTTGCCTAAGAAAAGTTTCAGTTGTCTTACAGGCACCTGCAACAGAGGTCTAACCTGGCACATACACAACTTCAATGTACATTTCTATCAGGTGCTCTGGCCAAGGATGGGCCTTGGCACAGCCTTACACAACCCTGATGACTCTGTTAATCTAAACAGAGTTGCACCAGTGTGAAGCAAAGTAATGCTGTACTCTGTGTTATGAAGCTTATTTGGTGCCTCCAGTGAACAACTCATACTCTCCTAGTGTGAAGTATGAATCACTGGATTACCCATGAGATTTAAAAGCACCTTTGATGTATAAGCTTCTGAAGAAACTGCTAAACACTGACTGTTATTGAAAAGCTTTTGTTGAAGTCCTAAAATACCTTAAATGATGCTGACTATCCACCTGGCAGTGGATTTGCTTTTCTAAAAAAGTCTGTTTGGAGAATTATAGAAATTCTGTGAGCATCCTGTTAGCTATCTCTCTGCCTGCTGCTCTGCCTGTCCCAAGGTCATTAAAGTCTCTGGTCTTTGGTGCACATGCATACTTTATTTATACACCTTCCCAGAAAAGAAACCCAGCCTGAATTCTCAGCTACTCCAGGTCCCCACAGTCTCCATGCTTTCAGGAAGCATGCCCCTTGTGCAGAGCAGAGTATCTCACTGACTGTCATTTTGACTGACTGGTATCTGCAAGTGCCACACCACCAAAATCAGTTCATGAACATACCCACACGGTCTGGCTGCATTAGTGCTGTCCCGGATAAATGAGGAAACAAGGCCAGCCCATCCCTCGTCGTTCCTCTCAAGTCGATGGTGTTTCCCTGAAAGTGAACCCCGTGCATGTCGTAGTGACTGCCCAGCCCAATGAGGTGCCAGGAGACCCTGTCATTCTTGCACATGGTCAGGCCTGGTAGATTGCCGTACAAGTAGCCATTGACAGCTGGAGGAGAAGGAAAAATCTTGGTTAGCAGCACATCCACAGAAACCTACCACAGAGCCTCCTACCACCTACCTGGCCAGAGACTCACAACTCAGCAAGTCACCAAAGCGGCATTTTGTGAAGCAAAGGTAGCATTGGAGGACACCAAATTAGCAACTAAGTGTTATTCCTGTAAACTTAGAACTTCTACCTCTTTGGTTTTAGCCCGTAAAATCTTGTAATAGCCCTTTGCAGTGACGTAGCACTCCTCCTCCGAGCTTTTCAGTGTACCTCCCAGACACCAGCCAAATGTACAAATTAGGTACCTCCGTTCAGCCTGGAGAATGCATAACTGGATCATTAAGGCTATGGAGAGGGCCATAAAGAGACTGAGTTACAGATTCAGTTCTGGTGGAGCCTTTTATGTGATTTTGATTTCTTCCTTTACTTCCTAAATATATATCTCTCTTTTACAAGGGTGTTATGAGGCTAAACTCCCTAATCCTCAAATGTTCTCTGTGATCAGTGTGTGAAAGATGCTGTAAAAGCACAAAACTTCAGTATGAGATCCATCTCATAGCAGAAGAATAAAATAGATGGGTCCAGAAAGCCCCAGGGTTCTCAAACAATATGTATCTAAAGCAAAGATAGATTATGTGATTTGCTCAAGTCTGTTATCCCAGGGACACTTCGGAGGAGATCCATGCTGAAGTCAGATACTTGCATCCAGAAATGATGTTTTAAAATATTTTTGGCCATTCCCCTAGTTTTTGTCTCTTCTTTTTCAGAGGTGACCAAATTTTCTCACTGACCAAATGGGAGATGTCAGAGCAGGGCAGGGACTTTACTGCTTGAGTCAGTGCCAAGGCCAGCAGTGAAATTTAAAACACTCGTGAACATTGGCTTCTTCTGCAGCTGATGCCTGTCTCTGGCATTGAGCCTTTTAATAGAACTATTGTATCTAAAACCAATGCTCTGTTCCCTTTCTCCAGGTGTAGTTGGTAGGTGGATGCATTCACTGCTGTTGTGACTGGGGTTTCAACATGCGCTCCAAGGGCATCAGGAGCTGGCCATAAGCTGACTGACAGCTTTCCGTCTCACTCTCCAGTGCAGTGCAGTGAGCTATGGATGATGACAAAACCTGCCAACTCATCTTCCTAACATGATTGAAGAAAAGGTATCATTAATAGATACTAGGTATTTCATACCATGCATTTTGTTGGATTCCATGAAATCAGCATCATTTTCATCTACTTTTGAAGGGTCTCCAGTGAACGCTTCAATATTCTTGTTCAGATACCAGCTGTCATTCTCATCAAAGATTGAAAAGAGGAGGTAAAATTCTCTGTCTATTCCTTTCTGTAGACAAGAAGGAAGACAAGACATAAAAAAAAGTCTATTCAATAAAAATGAATAGGGTTTTTATAACAAAGCTTTCTTTTCCCTGAAGCCACCTTCTTATTAAGTCTGCATAGAGACAAGGATTGGTACCTTTTCATCAGCCAAAAGGATAAATAAAGTGTTCATTACTTGGCATGAAAAGAGGTATTCATTGCATGGAAAAGACAGAAAAGCTAGGGAAGAGCCAGGACATTAGGGAATGACAATTTTGTCTTCTTAACCATCCCCATAGATCAGCTTTTACCCTGAGGAGTGACTTTTGTTTAATCTCTGTAAACTGAGCTGGGAACTGGGCAAATTGCCCATATGGGAACCCCCAGTGCACCACCCTGCTGTTAGGGACAAGCAGATATTCTCAGCTGGGCACCTGTGTCCCGTCGTGATTCAGAGTGTTCTTCCGACAGACCAGCAAAGGTCCCACGAGGCCGGAGTTGGTGTCCTTGACAGCATCGGTGGCTGAATAGTACAGATAGGTCAGGCACGGGGGGTCACTCTCTGTTGGACCTCCATTTTCAGGCACCCTCCATTTGTACGTGAAGGTTTCACCTGGCTTAACGTGGGCTCCTGGCTTCAGGTAGCCTGTAGAAGCAAAGTTGAGATGCACCAAGATTACAGGAAGGCTTTGTCTTCCTGACTACAAGAGCTGGATGGAAGGCAGGCATAGCTGCTGATTTCTGTGGAGAAGCTTCCGCTTGCCACCATAGCTCAAGCACTATCCCATAGTCTGGGCAGTTATGCCATGGGGACATCTCACCCGAGTCCCATGCCATGGGGACAGCCAAGCCCATTCCCCGCAGAACAAGTTCAGCTGCTCCACTCAGACGCCTTCCGACGCTACGCTGGATTATCTGGATTCAATCAGACAAGAGATGCAGAGCTCATCCTGGTGCTTAAATGGCTTCCTCTAATGTTTGTACCTTTACCTGCCGTATCACAGAATTTATCTGTGGCACAAACTCAGACTCTGCTTTTCGTTAACCACCAACAAATCAATTACATTAGTGAGTGGAGCTGGAGTGTGCTCTTTCGAAATTCAAAACAAATCTGATCCTGGTAATTGTTTCTTTTTGATTTTGTAGCAATGCACAGGAGCCTCTGTCAGCATCTCCAGAGAGTGGATGATATTGTTCTTTGTTGGAGGCTACTTTTAAAGGATTGGGCCATTGTCTGCTACCATGCAAAGGGTGGATTTAGATTTTGTTTAACAGCTAAGCATCCATTGTCTAGATTTTCTCAGCACAGTCAGTCTCTAATACTCCAAGAAAATCTTAGAAACTTAGACACAAGTGAAAATAGCAGTATTGCATCTGAACACAGCTATTTGCTGCAAACTGCAATACAAAGCAGAGTATGGCTTCCTCAGTATCCAGTACTACTGGATTCATCCTGCAACAGTGCTCAATAAGGAAAATATTGATTTGGAGTCAAAAACCCTCTGAGACTGACAAGTGTCAAATGCAATATGCAAGGGTGTTTCCTGAGAGCACAACTGGAAAAAACATGTGTCTGCAGACATCTCTAGATGTAGGTGTGTTTATTTACAGTATTTTCACATGAATAAGCTGCACTCAGACAATGTACAACCTCTGAAAAACTAGTTACCCTTGGCATAAACCTACAGCCTCTGCATGTATACCTACAGGATTTCTGCATGTACACACTTGTAGACAGATGTAATGGAAATCCAAGGAACAAGAGTTAAAAGGATAGAAGAAGGGACAGAAAGATTATTCTGGAGAAATGCTCCAGAATCTGGATGAATCTGTAGTCAGGTTCCTCTCCAAAGACCCAGAGGTCTGCCAGCTCGCATGGCTGATGATTTGTAGATTTTGGGTTGATTTTTCTACACACCAAAGCTTGCAGTGCTGAAGGGCACTATTATCAGGGAGTGTTAAATGAAAGCACAATAGCTCTGCAGGCAGAGGGAAGCTGCACTTCCATTGGAGAGCTATCTCTGACATAGGTGGCACTAGGATCTGTGCAAATAACTTCAAGGCCCAACTCAAGCCAGTTGTTTTTTTCATGTTTTGCCTCCTGGTGAATTTGTTGAGTTGCAAGGTCAGCAACAAGAGACAACAATTTAATAAAGCCTTTTGCATTGATTTTATTGTATGATGAGTTCTACATGTTGACCTAATTCTCTCTCAGCACAATTTTCGAAAGAGGGATTATGTTCCATGAGTTTCTTTTGATGTGTTGTAGTGGAAACAAAGCGATTTAGGCAACAAGAAAACTACATTTCTTTTTAGTGCTGAAAATGCAGCAAAAGCTTTTTTGGAGACCACAGCATTCTCTCTGTAGGTGCTATGAATGGGATTCATCTCACCTTAATTGGGCCATCTCAAGCTTAGTTCCTAACCCAAACTCTAGACTTCTCTAGTTGATGGAGATAGAATCACATCTCCAGAGGGTCTTCTTGTCACTGACTGTAAAAGGTACCTACCAATTAAACATGAAATTTAACATTCAGTAGTTAAATCTAGGCAAAAGGGCCCTGTTTTTGCACAAAATGAGAGGAAGAATTTCATAGATACTCCATCTCAGCATTTATGTATTTGTGAGAATTAATAAGGATTATCACTGCTTAATGTTCCAGAGCAATCAGATAAAAGCTGCCTTTGACACTGACTATCCTGACAGTAAGGCAAGGGCAATGCCCAGCCTGGATTAGAGAATTGGGAGTGAAGCAGCTGGGACCATGTGGATAGCTATAGCCAAAGACTCAGCAGGGCCATCATGCCAGACCCTAAGATCCATAATTCTGGGGTGTGTTCAGAGGAGATCCACTGGTTGCAAGGGAGCAATATAGATTAGAATGAATGGAAATTACATTGTGCTTGTGACTTTTGTTCAACATGGACCTCAGCTAGTTTTAGACATCTTATCTGGCACACATCCAAGGAGAAGAACCATCACATTTATAGACTATGGAGTCCCATGGATTGTGACATGAAGGGTAGATACAAACTAATCAAATCATCCTTTCTGTGCCTTAGCACCCACAAAAGGGCAGATTTTTGGACTCAGGTATTCTTGATGTGACAATGCAGTAGTGCAGCCAAAACTTACCATCTAAGTAGGGAGCACCTTCTGACAGCTTGCTGAAGCTTACACCATGGGCCATAATGCTATAGCTTCTTCTGGCTTTGTTGGCAAAAGTAACCAGCACCGTATCTCCCACTTCAGCTTTTATAACAGGGCCTTAAAAAACAGAGTGAGGGAAGGTATTAGAAGGACAATTCTCCAGCATATTTCCACCAAAAGAAGAGAAAGCTGCATGCGCTAAATTCCCCTCTCCGTCTAGATGGTTCTACATTCAAACCTGATGTAATGACAGGAGGGGAAAATATTCACTCTACCAAGTATTCCCAGGTGCCTCATGTCCTCTGACCACGTCTTCTTACTGAACGTTGCGTCAGTATATCCCACATAGCGAACTTTCCAGTATCGCCCTCCTATTCTGTCAGTCCCTTGTGTGAAATATGTTGCAGATTCACTGTGGAATTAGTAAATCAGACAGGTTAAATAATTGAAAGTTCAAGCAGAACCCTTCATTTCACAAGAAGTTATTCCTCCGGACACAGGAGAAATGACCCCCCATGTTACTAATCTGCGTACACTTTTCTAGCACACAAAGAAAGATATTACTGGTTTGAATTAGCTACCAAATGAGCATTCATTGTATATTAGACTTTTATGTTTAACCCTCATTTACTTAGGGAGACATCTAGATCAACTTACCTTAAGGCAAGAACTGTGCACACTGTGTATCTAATCCTTGTTGGCTTTTCTGGGAGACACTATAATGCAATTTATCTCCATCAGTAATAACAAGGGGGAAAATTCTGCCACTGTGGCACCTCTGAACTGCACTGATTCTAAGTGTGAAAGCTGCCTGAAGAATCCTGATGAAGGGTCATTAACTGTGTTGAACCTGGCGTGCCTCACTTTCCCCATGGATTTAATGGAGTAAGATAAGTGCTTCCAGAAGGCACCTTGAGTTATGCATCTAGCTTCCTGACAAGGCTGCTTAAATCCATTCCTCCCTGCCCCTTTCAATTAAAATTAATGACAGTGCAGGACCTAGCCCTGGTGAATCAGCCCAGTGTCACACAGACTCCTGAAATTAAAGCACAGTAGGAGTTGACAAGAAACCTCACCTGCCAGTGGCGTTCAAACCCTGCCCAGTGAATTTATCATAACCGTCAGGTCCATAATTCCAGAGCACTTCTTCAGCAGCGATGTAATATCTTCTCTTGTGACTGATTGGTGAAGAATGAGATGGGGTTTTTTGGCAGATCTGAACATCATATAGAGCCTCCATGCCACCTGAGAGGAGAAAGAGTCTGGAGACAGTCCCTGACCAGCTGCAGAGTCAGCAATCTCATGGATACAAATGCACATTCAAAATTCTCTGGGAGCTACATGGATTGGAAACGATTACTACAGTAAATTTCAAATTCAAAAGACATTCTCTGCCTACAATGGGGCCAGTTACCAAAACCCCTCCTTTGCAAGGTGCTACTTTATGCAACAGGTGAAACCCACTGACATCAATGACACTCTTTAGCGGACTTATTTACTCAATTTCTTAATCTGCATAAGGATGGTAGAATGATTTTGGAGGTCAGAGTGCCTCCAAAAATCTGCAGAATGGCATCATCTCCCCCTGACTTTTATTGAAATGCAGACTGGTTATTTCTGCTGAAGGTACTTGTTGCTTGCCAGAATCGAGTCTGTTTTGCCTGATGCAAATCCCACTGAAATCAATGTGTAAAAACTCTCCCAGCTCCTCTCTACTATGATAATTATACATTGCGTGCTGCTGTGACACCTAGTTTATATTTCTGGGGTCTCGCACCACACAGGTATCACAACATCACCACCAAATTCCTCCACATAATGGTTTCTGAAAACACTGCCAAGTTTTGCCTGATTCCTATAAAGCAAAAAGCTATTAAGTGTTCAGCTGGCATGATTTTTTTTTTAATATGTAAATACTTATCTACAACAAAAAATGGTGATGAAAGCTCTTCTCATTGCTCATCAAAATCTCGGGTTTACCTAGGAAGCATGGGGACAGTGCTGGGTCTAGCAAGTCTTCCTCACATGAATTACATGGCCAAGTCATTCATGCTAGCCGAAGATTTGGCCCAGTATGTGTAATTTCTGCTGGTGACTAAACTCAGATTCATGATGCTTGTCTGGTGAAACAGTCTCAAATTGTTCCAAAATCACAAAAAAAGCATCAAATCCTGCTTTGCCTGGAAACATCTCCCAGTTTTCTCTTCCAAACATAACAGAGGCTGATGAGGGAGATCTATAGCAGCGTACCTCGTAAGTGCTCGTTAACCTGGCACGTTATCAGCCACCTCCCGGGGCTCCCAGGAGTCATCTCTGCCGTGATGAATGTCGCTGGGAAGAGACCGACGACATCTGCTCTCTGGTCTCTGCTAGTGAACGTGTGGCCGTAGAAATAAGCAGCATGGATATCTATCTCGCTTCCCATGCCAAACAAGTGCCAGGACATGGAAGTGTCAGCACACATCTCCAAGCCGGGGAGATTGCCGTATATATAACCGTTAATAGCTAAAAACAAAAGTATGAGACTTTATGAGAGGAGAAAGAAAAGTTCCTCTTATCCCATTTCTAAGGATGATCCTTTCCTGGCCTAGGAAAGAAACTACCTGAATGTTCACACTGAATAAGGCCCTCACAGGCTCCTTGATGAAGAGTAGCATTTTGAACATACATCTTACTGCTCTGGATGATCAAATGCCCCAAACTCTCTGTCTGTGTCTGTGAAAAACGTCCTGGGTAACATCAAGATGTTGCAAAGGCCAAGTCATCACCAAAAAGGCCTGATAATGAAGTTAACTTGTTCTGCAGCTATTTAGCAAGGCTGGAATCTATTTCCTCTTATTCTAAGTCATAAATATACCATTATATGCCAGGCTCAAGCAATTTAGATTTGAAAATTATATCAGCTAAATCAATGTAGTCAGCTCTGTCTTCCTCAGCTTCCACATCTGATAATGTATCAGGACGCTAGGAGAATGAGACTCACATTTTGCAAAATATCTTATTTCCTAGGCTCCCTGGAACAACCAAAATATACAGAAATACCTGGAATTAACTTCTTACACCAAATGTCCAAATAACACAAAATACCGTTGGCCAGTATATCTCTGAAGGGCAGGAGTGGCAGTACCAGCCAGCCCATCATCCTCAAGCCCTTTGAGAATTCTTTCAGCACGCACATCTCAAAGTGCTCTGCAGCTTTCTTTGCTCTTTTCAGAACTGGAAAATAAATGGCTTAAATCTGTTGCCTAAGATAAAATGCTTAACAAATGTCAGAGCTGAGCATGAAAGCAAATCTCCTTTCTGCAAACCAGTGTGTCATGCTGTATTTAGGGAGAGGTTTTTATCAAGTCAGTACTTCAAAGTTCTGACCCATTCCTTGCTGACATAGATAAAGGAGAGACATCACAGGGGACAGAAAGTCCTACTGAAGTGAAAGGAGCCTGGTCTCTGCTCTCAGGTAGGTCACCATTTACTCAAAAGTCCTTCTCACCATGCATTCGGTTGCTGGTCTGGAAACCTTCATCCTCTTTGTCAACTGTGTCTGGTTCTAAGCAGAAGGTATTTATATTCTCATCGAGGTACCAGCTGAAGTTTTCATCTACAATGCTAAACATCAGGGCAAAAGCATTAGCAGCACCAGTCCCTTCTATTGTGGTCTCATCTGCAGTTCCTAAATTGCAAACAAAAAGGAAAGTGATAAAAAAAGCCTTGGAGAGGATTGAATTTTAAAATGACAGTAACCTTGGAGCACTAGAGGAAATACAGTTCTTTGCCCACAGTCTGCAGGGCAGGATGAATTTCACCTAATTTTGCTCTTCTAAGGCATTTTGACCCCCCTCCAATGGACTTTGAACAGATGAGTGCCTCCAGAAGGTAGTTCATCTAAGACAAGCTGATATTTCAGTATCTCTTTGACCTGATATGAGCACAAGTACCTGCCAGTATCTGTTGTCCCATTTCCCCCCTCTCTGGCCCATTGTGCCCAGCCCTTTCCCTTAGTGTTTGTTAGCATCTGTGTTCCTGCACAGTGAGCCAGGTCATGAGCTGGATCTATCCAGAAACTAGTGAGTCATGTTTTTTTGACAAGGAATTAAGGAGGGGTGAGAGGTAGCCTGCATTTCTGTTGCACTGAAGCAAATGCTGAACCATAACCCCAGAGTGGCCCTCTAAATGTGGCTCATGCTCCGCAGACTGACAAGGAATCCATGAGAGTTATCTAGGACGACACACATAAATTTTAAAAGGCTGAAGACAGGATGAACAGCATCTATTCCAGCTAAGTTCAATATCATTATCCTAGTGTCTATTTGGGGAGCAACCTGAGACTATAAGACTGGTGATACTGAATAATCTGTTATTATCCACTGGCAGGTGTAGACTTCATCCATTTGTCCAGTCTGTCTCTGATCCCATGAAAACCTTTGCTTCCTCTGCCTTCTATGGGAGGGAGCTCAGAGCCTTGCTGCGAGTTCTGTGTCTACCACCACTGGCTGGAGGACTAGAGAAGTAATATCATGTAGATGTCTGCCTTCATGAATTCAAGGCCAAACATGCAGATAACCTGGCCTTTCAGGCTAGAATTGTTTGGAATATGCCATCTCCTGGCTTCATGTGTTGTCACATAGTTATCAGCTCAGTGTCACATATTCAGTTCTGCAGATTTCAAAGGCTCTCAAGGAGAATACAAGTCTGAGACATTTTAATTGTGTGAGATAAGCTGGAAACCAGGCCTGTCCTTTCCACACTGAAGTCTTTCTCTTCTTCATATGTAGAACCTGCTTCACTTAGAAGTACTGTATATAAAATCAGGGCTGATTTTGTACTCTGGGAGTTATTGAAAAGAGGTGGCAGAGTTACATGAGCCCAGGGGGAGAGGTGGCAATGACTCAGCTGATAAAAGAGAGGGCTGGTTCATGATGGCTCCAGCACAAGATTACCAGGCTATAAAATACACAGGACAGGCTGTTCAGTGCACATCCCCATATGGTTGTGAGATATAAGTTGTAAACAAAAATAAACACGTACTCTGTATGTGGAAAAAATTACAACCACTGGGCTTTCAAATATGTAAACACTAATGCCAAAGTCACCCCCCCGGCTCTAATTCCATTTCCTGAGCAATGAGTCCTTTGTTGATTCTGAAACTTCCCCAGTTTGGGAACACTTATTTTTGGTCTCGGACACGACGGGATGGTCACAGAGCGTGCTGCAGTCCCTCCACCAGCCGAGCCAAATCTATCATGAAGCCAAAGGGGAGCAGGAAGGGGGTTGTCCCAGACCTACAATACCTACCCTGGGATGCTCCTGGAATGGCCCATCTATTCCTTGCCCCTTTTTATGGGCTATGTAGGGATAGACTCTAGACCATCCTGTTTATACCTGTAAGCAAAAATGACTGTTAAGATGCCAAGCTTGGCAGAGGGGCTTGCTCTATCAGTGTTTCTAGCTCAGTACCTTTTTTACACACCAGCAGAGGCCCAATTAAACCAGATGCAATATCTCTTGGTGTGTCAATGTGAGAATGGTAAATCCAAGTCAAGCAGTTTGAGTCTGCCAAAGTTGGGGAATAATCTTTCCTTACTGGCCATGTGTATGTGTAATTTCCACCAGGAACAACAAAGTCGTCCTCTTTGCTTTTACCGCCAGTTCCATCAGGGTAAAGTGCTCCTAACACATAAAAAAGAAAAAGGAAGATTTTAGCCATCATTTAGTTGCTTTTGTTAAATAAATATGTGATTTATTCTTTTTAAAGTGTGTTTATAAAATAATAACAGCACTCACGAACACAGAATCACTGAGAAATTAGGAAAAAACTCAGAATTTCTGTCAATCTCACCACAAATATATTGGGAGTTAAAATCCATTTTTTTTATTGGTAGACAAAGCTTTAAAAATGCATTAACAGGCTCTGTTTTTCCCTAGTCTCTTTACTCTTACCAGTCATCTACAATTTTGTCATCTAAGAGTGTGTATTTTTTCACGGAAGACTGATGAGAGTACTGACTGTAGGCACATCTACACAATCATCTAACAAAAATACACATGCATAGGTCTGGGATTCTGAAAATTAGGTCGTATCTGTTATAGGCCAAAAGAGAGGAAAACATTTAGTTGCAAGAACTTCATCTATTCAAATATAGGTAGAAGGAAGGAGGGAAGATGTTTTGATGACTTATGATTCAGAAAAATAGTTCGGGCAAATAGACCCATCTAACCTGTTTCAGTACTGGATTTATCCCAGGTGTCAAAAGTTTGTGGCAAAAAGTTTTGAGATGAGGCTGTTCCTGGTTTTAGTCATCAGCTGCAATTACTGATGGGTTTGTGAGAGGGTGATTGAAGTCCTCTGATGTCAATGTCAATAACAATAAATACTTGGACAGACTTGTAGCTGTGATATTAGTTACTCCAGGGGAAAAAGAGAGGAAAAGGCAAACCAGCTTTTACCTTCAGAGTCCTTGTCATAGAAGACCCCATGTGGATGCACAGAGTATGGGCGGGAAGCAAAGTTTTTTAGATGGATGATAAAGACATCCTCTTCTTCTGCCTTCAGGACTGGCCCAAGGAACCCCAGCCATGCTGCTTTGGGGATCTCCTGGGAGTAAGTGTCATCCGTGAATTGCCTAAAAATAGCCTTTTTGTACACACGTCCTATCCGGTTCGCTCCTCTTGTTGCATACACGCTTGCAAACCTGGTGTTGGGAGGGGAAAATTTGAGAGACAGTAAACCTACCTTAAGAACTGATCAAAGAACTGGTGCTTGCACTGCAGATAAGTAGTTCCCTGGGACACATCACCCAGCTGGTGGAAATAAAGCTCAGGAGTACATCAGGACAGGACTAGCAGGGCCAAAACCCTTATCTGTAGAGTAACAACCATCCCACCTGCAGGTCTGGTCTTTAGCATGGATGCTACAAGTCTTCATTGAGGACCAGCCACTCAAGCCTCAAGCTGCTCAATTTTAACAGCTTCTCCCTCCTTTGAAGGTTTGAAACCTCACCTCTGAAAGCATGACTGTTCAGAAGGAAAATAAAACCAAATTAAGATTTTTCAAAAGCCAATAAGAGAGATTCTAATCAACCAGCTCTACTCCCTGGAAGAGTAGCATTAAATGTGTTTTGCATGAAATGTATAACTTCCACATTCCAGAGTCTATGTTTATAGCAACTTCAAGTGATGGAGAACCCACCATATGGTCAGTGGTTAACATATTATAGCTTTTAAATACCTGCTCCCTTCGAGCCTAAATTGCATTTGCAGTCTAATACCATCCAGCTCCACACTCCAACCACTGGTTCCAGCCAAGTTTTCTCTCGGATCAAAGAAGCCACACACCATCAGAAACTTCTCTTCTATGCAGACACTTGCATAAGTTTTAGTTAATTGACTAAATTACCTCCTACCCTTCTTCTGGACAAACCAAGCACACTGACATTCTTTACGCCACAAATCTTTCGCAAAGGTCTCTTCTGAAAGCAGATATTTCTCTACCTCTGTTGAAATCTGAATACAAGAACTCACACAATAGGCAAGTAATATTCCTCCTAGGGCCAAAGATGATCCCAGTCAGTATTTCTTACATAACTGGGAATCAGTTTTGCCCTTGTAACTATAACATCATACTGATGACCCATGTTCATCCTATCTGTGATGATATAAAATCCATTTTTTAATTCTCTCCATGTTACAGCTGGTAAATATGATAGACAATCTTCATCCCTGATTATAACACTCAGTGAAGGCAGAAATTAAACCCTTTTCTACACAGCAAGTAGGGGATTGTATGACCAATTTCAATGCTCCATGAGCCTTTTCATCCCCTGAAGATTGTTTGAACTGTCATACTTCCTAAAAAACTCATCAAAAAGTTGAACTACATTTTCCTGAAGTATCACTGGCAGAAATACAGCATTTTCATATTTATTGTGAGGTTTTTGACTGGTCAGTTCACTTGCTTAACAAATTTTGTTTAGATTTTTTTATGAAGTGCAAGCAACCAAAGCGGTGGATGTCACATAAGTTGAAAGGTATGATTTGCCTTAAGTGTTTCACCACAAGATCCACTACTCCCTCCACCCAAACCTTTCTATGATTCTGTGATTTCTGTGAAACCATAACCCACAACATCCCCCAGCTGTGGTCATTACACCTCAACAATCACTGTCTAAAACAGACCCCTGAAGTGATCCAGGTATAAAAGCCTCCAAAAAGTACACTTTTTCATTTGAAGTGTGTGCTTTCTAAGAAACCACAAGTTTTGGCAGAGATTAAAACATTGCCAATGATACTGCAGTGGCAGAAACAGCGGGGTAGGATGGGGAGAAAGGGACAGAAGCTTCTCATTCTGCTTCTTCAGAGAATAATGTATGCTGGATAAACACACCCCGAAAGCAGGGTTAAGGAATGAGTTGCCAAGAAATCTGGATTTTCAGTGAATTAGCAGGTCTGTAGTAGCTGTCTCTGCACATAGCAAGACCTGGCAAGTCTCACCACATTCACCAAGGAGAAGATACCTTCTATTGCCTGGGGGAAGAGCTGCCACCAGAGACTTTACCACAGAGTAGGAGGTGGTGTCAGTAGGAGTGCACTGTACATGCACATGCTTCCTTACCTCATGGCAATGTATTCATGTGGCTATGCCCTGATTCGAATTATGAATGGATTTTTTAGGATGGTTTATAAGAGATTTTCTCTAGAAAAATATCCAATAGATTTTTTCAGAAATTCTCTTTTTTCAGGAGGTATTTTTCATCAGTTTTTTTCCAATTTCAGCAGCCACCAAATATTTTGGTGCAGTGGCACCATGTTTTCACCATGATGACAGTGCCTTTATGTCCAGACAACACTGCACACTCTCCCATAACACCCCTGGGATAGACTGTCTCTTCTGAAGAAGGAGAATTGTACCCTAGAAAAATGCACTTATTAGTCAGGCTTTGTTAAATGCTTTGCATGAGCCTAGCTCTTTTAAATGCATAGATCAGGATCCCAAAATCCAATTAGTTCTCGAAGTTCAAGAAATCACTGTGAGAAAACCCTCTAGGCTTAGGCACTGGAGACTTTCTCAGTGCCTAAAGCTATAATATCTGGACCTGTGCTTGCCTCCTACTTAAAGCCATGTAGAAGTCAGGAAAATAAGTCTTTTTAGTGGCAGCTTTCTGAAAGGAGGACCATTCAAATGGGTGCGATGGGTATCAGCTGCAGCCAGTCACAGTGTAGGTGATGCTCCGTGTCTACAGAGATGTATTTCCCACACATCCTTTTGGTTGCCCTCAGTGCCTGAAAACAGAGCACTCTGGTTGTTGTGAGTCCCATTCTAGGTGCCCAGGCTGCCACATTTCATCCAGGAGGATTTTGGGGGCCCATCTCAGCCCTCCCAAGTAGCTGGTAGCTCCGTGCCTCTTTACAAGCGTTGCTGGGTTTCACATGACAGCGCTTAAGGTCTTTTTGCAGAAGGAATACCCACACTGGGCTTAATGCCAAAATGTTTCATATCTGTCATTCCTCTCTTGTGAGAAGAAGACAAAGCTTCTCCCTGCTTCTTCATACTCTCCTGCTCACCTCAAACTGCTTCATCCTTCTGGTGGCTTTGTGATGTTGCTGTCTAAACCTCTTCCATCTTTCTGATCTCGTGCAGATCTAAGAGCTGCTCCTCTAAATTTTAACTATTTCCCTCCAACTCAGTTGTCAGCCTACACTTCCTGTACATAAAGTTATGATGCTCAGACAGCCTTTCTTCCTACAATAATAGGGAATACTCCATCCTCTGAAGCAGTACCCCTGCAAGCTTCCTAAATTTCCTCCTTCATCTCCTGCAGTCAGGCCAGTTTTGAGGTTACACATAGAGATAAGCAGGCTTGCAAATCAGGGTGATAAAAAGATAAAAAATCTTGTTCAGACTAAGAGAACCATGCAAATCTTGCCTTCATTTCTGCATCTGATTTCATTTTTGTGCTAGACCCCTATCAAATCAAGACTAGCCGTGCAGATAATCTGCCATTTCCAGGTAGATCCATGAGTTAGGATAGGACCATGAGTAAAGTGTAATTTCTACGCCCATTTCTTTTATCACACAGAAGTGTTTTGCCATAATTTTTACTGTGTTTATTACCTTTGATCTCAAGGCTACAACCTAACAGAGGTTATGTTTTCCAAGAGGTGCTTACATGAGCACTGTCTTACAGTGAGCAGTGAGAAATGGGAAGACATCTTGTGTATAGCCAAGCAAACAGCTCTTCAGTAGGTGCTTGCTACTGAAGATCTGGAGACAGATCCTTGCTGATACACCTTCAAAGGCTCCTGAGTTTGTTTGCTGCTGTAACACTAAGTGCCAAAAACCTGTACTCAGAATAACTACTAGATGTGGAGTCCCAAATTTTCTCCTGTGGTTGACATTCCCAATAGCTACTATACACTCCTGGGTGCAGTTGTAAGCAAATGCAAAATTTCTTTTTGTTGTCATTATTCCACTGAAGTTCCATAGACTTTATACTCATAGTCATTTAAACAACCATTGTTAAGGGTTTATTCCCTAAAATCTGTAGATGGTGAAACCTTCCTTACTCTCCACCCTCTTTACATACTCAGTGTTTGGTGTTTATAACCGTTTTATTTCCCCAAAGTTCCTGATTTTTCCTGTGGCTGAAGTAAGCCAGAACAGTGCCAGGACAGGGCTCCAGATATCACAATTGCTTTAACCCCTGGGTCATGCAACCAGTTCAGGGTAACCCGCCACCAAACCATGACTCCCGTGCTCAGGCCAGTGCAATGTCTGTGCTTGAGGGATGGCCAGGGAAGGGGGACCAGTGGTGCCAACTCACCTTTCGAGATGGTGCCCTGACCACGATGCATCAAACAACAAAGTTGGGTGTCCTCAAAAGACAGAGACACAAAGCCCTCAAAGGATGTTTTAGGCTTTTTCTGACCTACATGAGCCACAGAGGTCAATAAAATCCATAAAATCTTAGATGAGGTTCTGAGGTGTCACTGGTGTGGTATGATGGTTTCCCTCCTGCAATAAACTTGCCCCTGAAGTCAGTAACAAAGCTCCTCTCAGGCTTCATTAGAGCCAGGATTTCACCTCAAATACCCTTTTGATGTTGACCCTTCCCACAATGATCATCTCTGCTGTTGCAATTGGGTTATTTGGCCGCACAATGACTCAGGCATTAGTGTAGCATCTGTGACGACAGCTTCACCGTCATTTCTCTGGGTGGGATCTCCTCGTAGGCAAATTGCACAAACTACCTTTGATGCTGTGGTAGCAAAAAACACCCGTTAGTGTTGGTGGGTGCAAGACTTGGCCCAGATAAATGTAGGATTTGTGGCCTAAAGAGAAGGGATGAGCTGCTACAGCAGGCAAAACTTACTAACATCTACCACCAGCAAAGCAAGATTTAAGTGTCCATCATATAAACTAGTATCAAGTTAATTTCAAGGGATTATCAACTAAACTTTAATCCTGAGGGCTGAGCTACAGTGGGGAAAGAATGACTGGTGGATGTCGAGCCACAACACCTAGGTGTATTTTCCTCTTGAAAGGCCATTTCCCATGTGACCACTGAAGAAAGCAGAAAACATCCAAGCTCACCCTCCTACAGCAGCAATACCCATTCCCTAACTCACAAAATCTTGCTGGGATCTGCATCACATCCAGCAGCACTGACAGTGCCTTCCACACCGCGTGTCTATTCCAGCATGGTTTAACGATGTCAGCTCTTCCACCAATTCTATCAGGTGGGAAGGGACACTGACTACCTTCACAGCTTACCTATGCTCAGTGGTCATAATTTGGCATCTGCGATTTCCAAAGCCCTGTGTGCTTCAGAAACTCTGAGTTTAATTTCTGAAGGGAGAAGAGAAAATGAAATATCTTGGTTTCACTCATAGCACTCCAAATTATGAGAATTAGTAGAACAGCTTGAGGCCTCAAGCTTAGACAAGACAAAGGGCAGGGGTGAACAGCCTCATTCGTCTTTTTACTTAAAAGTAATGACTTTTAAAGTAAAAGCAAGATACTTATTCTGTGCAAGCAGCAGGCTGGCTCTGGAGCACTGCAGTAAGACAAGGCATCATAAAAATTATCATCCAAGCGGAATAGTTCTGCCAAGACAGGGCTCATTTGGGCTAATCAGCTCTGATGAGAGCAGTCTTTTCAGCTCACTCCCACGCAGGTTCTGATGCAGCACTAGGATTCCTGGCTCCAGAGGCATCTCACTCAGCACCAACACAGGGGGAACTGAGCAGCATAGTCGTGTCTGGTGCCAGAATAGGCTCACCCGATTTCCAGCCCCATGCCTCAGCTACCAAAGCCTCCCTTATCCTCTTTACTACTAAAAACTGAAGGTTGAGGAAGATATTATTGACTTTGGTGAGCAACACTGAAAATCATCTCTTAAATGTCACTATCTGATCCAGGTAATGTAACACTTTCAATTGCACACTTGCTAATTCAGGATTTTCATTAAGTACTGAAGAATAAGTGGTTTAGATTATATCTCTGTAGGCTAGCTGGAATCAAAGGGAACATTCCTTTTTGTGTATGCACCAAGTCTTTTAAAGATAATCAGCTTGTCTGCAACTTCTTTATCTTCACTTCCCTCTCAATAAAACTGGGCTAGCTCCCCATCAGATGGGTGCTGTGAGGATGCTTCACAGGTGGGAAGTGCTAGGCTCAGCGAGCCTGAGCATTGCTGCTTGCAGAACAGAGCTGGCTCAAAATGCGTTCCTATCCCTACCTGGAAGCTGATCCTTCAACTTTGCTTATGGAACCACTTTTTTTATAATGTCCGTAGGAACCAATTAATTAGCTGAAAAGTAGCCCATTATTATACTGCTTTAAATTTACATTAGAGATTATCCTAAAAGAGCTGAATAGTCAAAACAGCCATTACTGGTTCACTATTTAACCCACATGCTTATGCAGACACACTATTATTCCAGAATGCAGCACTTTATCCTGGCTCAGCTCAATACAGTTTAAAAACTGAGTAAAATAACGAAAATCACTTAATTATTCCTCATGTAGGGAGGTCATGGCAAACGTCTTCCCAGCTTTGAATGCATCACCTGCATTAAAATCCTCTGTGGGTAAACCTTTTGGAATTAGCATTCTGTAATTATTATATTGCCATGATGACTGAAGACGTAAGCCATCTTCCATCTCTGTCTTGCCATTTTGTAAAAAGAATTGCATTTATGTCACAGACTTAAAGAGTAAATGTACCACTTGATGTTCAGGGAGCACAAAGTGCAGACAGCCTTAAAAGTACAGTTTACAGAACAGATTCCAATATCTCTATGGTATCTGTCTATTGAATATCTCTCCACTGAAGTGGATTTATAAGGAGCTGCTCTTCAGTTAAAGCTGAACTACTCTATAGTGAGAGGTCTTCTAGTTTAGTGAGAGGAGAAAGTTATCCACTCTATAAAGACTAGGAAAGTGAGAAATTCAGGTATTTGACATAAATTAAGAATAACTTTGCCAGTAAAACTTGTTTTCATGGGCTGGGAGCAAACTATTACCCTTAATTCTACCTATAAAGGTAACACCTATTGCCTTGGCTGCTGTCCGGGACCTCTAGCTATTAAAAGCTTAAGTATAAATTTATGTTGAAAATAAAATTCTTTCTCGTGTCCTTCTTGTGACAAAATAATTTCTTTTATGAAATTCATCTGAGAATGATTCTGAAATTACTGGCCACTAGAGACATGTCCAGCATGGCTTGGGATTTCCTGAAAAGTCAAAAAGTACATTTCCATTTCTAACTTCTGGGATGCAGCATCTAGCTCCCAGTGAGCCTCGAAACCTGGTATGGAAACCACGACCTCACTTACTCACAGCTCCCACTCCAATCCCAAGCCTAGACACAGAGGAAGGATCCCCAAAATACCTCTAGTGAGTCAAAAATATCAATGAAATGTTAAAAATATTCCCACACATTTGAATCCCATGATGTAAGAAGTAATGGTTTTAAACAGAACAGAGTCAATTTAGATGTAAGAAAAAAGTTTTTAACAATGAAGGTGTTAAAACACCAGCACACATTGCCCAGAGAGGTGGTGCAATCAAATTTGAATGCTTCCCTGGAAGCATTCAAATTTAGCTTGGATGTCCATCTGAGCAACCTGACCTAGTTGAAGATGTCCCTGAACATGGCAGGGGAGGTGAATGAGATGAGCTTTAAAGGTTCCTTCCAACACGAATCATTCTTTAGAGAGGCACCAGGGATCAGAGCCATCTCCATCCGATGTCCAGGCTGCTCTCCTGCTGTGGGAGGTACATGCAGCCAGCCCCAGCAGTGTGGACATGAAAACAGACACCTGTTTTCACCGGCCAAAGCACGATTCACCACAGTGCTCATCCCAGTTTCAGAGATCACCAGGAATTCTGTCTGACCATTCACCGTTGTGTATCTAAGCACTTACTTAAATACATTTTCAAAATGGAGGTCCCCACAGTTGTATAGATTGCATGGATATAGGGACTTGTGTACTATACACTTCTGAATTTCACAACATCATACCAAGTTCCCCAGCTTTTATCAGGGAGGACACTTAAAATCTTTTGCCTGTTAAACAGAGTTTTGTGTCTTACTGAAAAATGCTGTGCTTGGTTATAGCAAAGTTGCAGTTTGCTTTTTGATACCAAGTCCCAGAGATACCTGCATTTCTATGAAATTCATATAGGGTATTTTGAGCCCATACCTGATGCTCTTTTGACAAATATCAGTTCATTAACATCCCCTTCAAATACATGCTAACTGTCACCTTGCTTAATCAACCAAAATGGAAGAGAAATCAATCAAAGTCTACTCTTGCCTTGAACCCAAATTCCCACCTATGACAACATCATCAGAATAAAAGCAAGGAAAGGCCTTCTTAACACATTTGCAGCCAAGTTACCACATTAACCAATTTTGCTTTGGAGCTGTTGGTATATCTCCAGCTTATCAAAGACCCCAGTCACTTACTTGTCCTCTAAGAGGCTTTGCCCCGTGATCAGATTTTTCCCAGATGGTGCATAGTCCCAGTTCTCTTCCACAATCCCGAGGTAGTAAGTTCTGGTCTTTGCTCCCACCACTGCCCACAGCCAGAGGAACCCCAGGGCGCGCAGGCGGCCACCGCGCTGCGCGGGAGGCATTTGTGGTGGTGACTGCGAGGCTGGCACCTGGGCAGGCAGCAGCAGGGTGCACCACAGCGAGCTCACCCCTCCCTCCCTCCCAGCTCTTGACAAGTTATAAATAAGGAAGGGACAGAGCAAAGCTCCTCCTTTTCAGCAGGTTAGGACTGGGATAGGCAGAGAGCTGGGCTATGCAGAGCGGGGAGAAGGTTGCTGTCATGGCAGGACCTTTGCCAATGCTTTTGTTAGTGAATAAATTACTCACTTACCTGTCCAGGCTAGAGCCAGTTGGTTGTTTTTAGAAGTTTGGATGCTTTTTAGTCCTCCTTTTGCCAGACTAGGTGATATGGCATATTGGGGCAGAGGAGGGGTTGGTGTTTTTGACATCCCTGTAAAAAACCTTTTAAAAAAATTTTTATTTTAACTTCTTTATCATGTCTGAGATTTCTAAAAATAACACCTTGCTGCCTTCATTGTTTATTTTTTCAATGACATAGCACTAAGTTAAAATCCAGCATTATCAGAGAGAGCAAAAGAAGTGGCCACTACCCCTCCAATTTCTAGCCTTCTCTGATCTATTTATTAAGACTGCAATGGATCTGAATATATTCAGTCTTAGAGTGCCCAAGATGAGGTATCCTTATACAAGCATCCCTGGAAATTAAAGCCCTTACAAAATCTTTCCATTTGGACACCTAAGAATTGAGGCACACAAAGATCACCCTTTTATTAACCTTGGTAATTAACATGCCCACGTAGCTCTCCAGAAAATCACTCCCTCCCTTTATAGCTTAACCTCCTCGAAGAGAATATCTGTGTTACCATCTTGGCAAAGCCCAGTGTAAACGTATACTGGATAGGATAGGATAGGATAGGATAGGATAGGATAGGATAGGATAGGATAGGATATTTTAAACTATTTAAGAAATGTCCCCAAAAATATCACTTAGGTTACAAGACATTTTGCAAAAGCGTACTGCTCTGTTCCTAATTTTTAACTGACTACAGGCATAAAAAAAGTTGCAGTTCTGGAATACAGTTCTTAAGATCCATTGCAAGCTTAAACAGTTGTGAAATTCCCCTTTCAGGTCCAGAACCATCTGACCTCTTCCTGTGGAAGCTAATGGCTATCGGTGACTAGGGGTGCAGGAGGCTTCAGAAGTGGGTTTGGAAGTCACAGGTTTAATGCCGAGACACAGCTCAGTGATGTGAAAGAGGTTTCATGTGGCAGGCATGTGAGGTTCACCCTCTGGCATGTGGCAGTGATGGCTACACATACAGTCAGCTGTGCTGAGCTCCCCTCTTCTCCCTGGTGTGCATGTGTCTCCGAAGTCATAGAGAATAATTCAAAAAACAGGTGCTGTTCACAGCAGCCCAGCTCCAGCCACCTGGACCTTGATCGATCTCATCTAAAGTAAGAGACAAGGCACACGGACACACGCAGTATTGTGCTAAAGAAGCTTTTGGTGGTTTTAGGTTGTGCTTTGCATCTCTTTAGCTATCAGCACTGAAAGTCCAGTATATGTGGGTTAAAGATGCAGTCAGACAACGGCAAATGGTCAGCTTGATATAGCTGTAAAAGCAGGAGTCCCTTGGCCCCCAAGATTCTCTCTGGTACATGCTGATGTTCATTTTCTCATGTCAGTTAATCGGTGAACAACGAGAAAGAGGAGAGGTGGTAGGACAATACAGGTGTTGTACAGAGATCCTGATCCTCAGAGGCAGCACCTACAGACTTCCTCATATCCTTGGAGACCTTGCTGATCTCTTCACTCTTCTGCTGCAAACCGCACGCAGCCCAGCCTCTTGCCTTCTCACATCAGTCTGTATCCTCTCTTCCAAAGCACTGATACTTAAAAACCATCTGCTTTCTCCAGTGCTTTATTGTGTCACTTTGTTGCGTTACTCAAATGATGATGACTAAAAGTACTGCGATTCTGAAAGGCATAATTAGAAAACAAAACACAATGACTTCGGGACAGAGCTTTGCCAGCCAGTAGCACAGCCATCGAACATGCCCCCGGGGTGGGACAGACAGGCCAGCTGGTGGGCTACAAACCTGTGAAAAGGCCAAGGTGACACTTGGAGGTTAACAGGATCCTACTGTCATCTTTGCACAGGGCCTAGGAATGCTTCCACTGCCCTGAGTAGCTCTCCTGAGCCCAGGGGAGTTACAAACTTCATCTCCTGTCACTCAAGCACCTGCATTTACAAGAACTCGTTCCTGTTATGCAAATATTCATTGTCATAATGTAGCAATCATTTGCATTTGAGTAGGAAATGTGTTTATTTATAGAGCACTGTGCACTTTGAATGAGACTGTGTGGAGTTCAATTGCTTAAATCAGCAATTTGCATGTCATTAGAGGTATTTAAGGACTGGGTACAGGGCCAATTTAATCTAGACCGTGTTGCTATGACTTCCTGCCCATGTGCTTTTTTGTAACTCAAGAATCCTGTTATATGTTTAAATCTCTGTATATGTGGACTCATACAACAGAAGTGCATCAAGCTAATGGAGAATAGGAAGGGGGAGTGTCCAGTTCTGAGCTGGCATCTGACTGCATTTCAGTCATTTAAATAATAATAGTGCTATGTCCTAGTTTTTCTATTGCTTCTCATGCACCTAGGATTGGGTCCTGGTTGCTTTCTTGTTAGAATAACTATTTAAAATTCAAATATGAAGTTAATTTATTTGTCTATTACTGTAAAATTTATTTGTGTAACAGGAATAATGTGTAGACATTAGTACCCTGTATCAGCAATATGTTGTAAGTCTGGTAAACGCCTAAGCTTGGCTTCAGCACTTAGTAGATCTGGCAACTTGTGTACCCTTTGCATCCACACATTAACACTTAATTACCTTGTCACATCATTAAACCCAGGCACATTTGCATTCCGGAGAGGTGCTGTGGGCGTGACTCAGAAAAAGATGAAAGAACAGCTGTTTTGCCCTTGCATCAGGAAAATTTCTGGGAAGCTCCCTTCCAGCAGTGAGGTCATGGGATTAAATTTGTCACTTTGTCCAGGATCCTTTCAGCAAACGTGTTGGATATTGGTTACTCTGAGACTTTCTGTCCTTCTGAAGGCTAAAATTAGAGCATGGCTGGGTTTCAAAGTTTTGCAATGAGAAGGAATGTGTTCATAGGACTGAGGGGTGAACATCTTGAACACTAGTTTGTGAATAAGCCCTGAAATATCACCAATAGAGCTTTCTTTTCAAGTAAATCAGGAATTATTTCAATAATTACCTTAAGTTAGTGCACTAAAGCCCAGACTTGTGCCAACTAATGTTAGTGATTAAACTACAATAACTTAAGTTGTGATGGCTGTAAGGTCCACAAAGAGGATGATGGATGTGCTGACCTTTGTCAGTTCCTTGAAATTAGATCATAGACGAGCACTTTATTCCGACTGCCTACGACTGAAGCCCAGCTTTCATTCTCCATTGAGCAAATGATGAGCTGATGTTCATGCAGATTGTCTACTCTGTGATTGTCCACTCTGTTTCCTTTGCCTGTTCTTGATAGTAGTAGATCCCATTCATAGCTGATCCTTCCTGGTCCCTCTGCTGTGTCGGTTTGTGTCTCCATTGCAATCCAGGTTGGGGCCTTAGTCTCTCTGTTTCCAGCATAAGGTTACCCTCAGCTAGTATTGCCACCAGCCGTGGAGCTGTGCCCGCAGTGACCATCCCAAGGTGACAAAGGGTGTCTGTGATATATCTGGGAACTGAACCCTCCTAAGTTTCACATCAGCCTTTCAACCAATATGTCCTCTCTTTTCATCAGCTGTCCCACACCCTCCAGACATGAACACACATTAAATATAAAAGTGTCTTTGTACATCAACAGTTTCTATTGCACTTTCTAATAATTTTCTGGGTTGCAGCAGTAGTGAACAGAATATAAACCTCAGGTTATCTTGGGTAGTCACACAAGGTACATGTGAGTCACTTGAATCTTTTCAGTTCACACTGGTATCCTGAAAATCTCAAAAGGCATTCACAATTTCTATTTGCAGTTCTGGATAGGACTTCAGTGAGAAAAGCTTCCTTGGCATATACAGCATTTCCCTGGAGCATTCCAAGTCTGACCACTGAAACTGTTGGAGACAGAAAGACAAAAAACTGCTGGAAAAAGCTCCAAGAATAACAAGGATCTACAGTCAGTGAGGATCTTAGAAGGGCAGCCATATCCCATATTACATGTGGTACAGTGAACCTGACTCACATCTGCCCAGAACTCTTTGTGGCAGGATAGAAACCGAACCCATCCCTCCAGATTCCCATGTCAGAGCCCGCATGGCTCCCCGGCATTGCCTTCCAGCCATTTGGGCTCAGTCCATGCACCCAGCTCAGGGTCACAATTGGGCATTTACCTCTATGGTTGTCTGGAGATCATTAGTGCAGAATAGTTTTCTCTGTTCATCTCTGTGCAGACACTCTCCATGCAGAACTGCTACTTCGGTACATTACCAGTCGTGGACAAATCTTGAGGCAAGGTGTGAATGGAGAAAAGGGCCTCTGTTGCACCAGAAGTACCACACAGATCCCTTCTTTTCCATCAAGGTTTTGAGCCAAACCCAGTATCTCTCACACCACCAGCAAAGTATGATAGCATAGATTAATTTAGATTTCAGAGAAACCAATTATACATTTGTAAAAAACCCCTAAAAATATTTCATATGTCAATTTCAAGAATGTAAAGGAGTGCAATGATGAGAAGAAAAGCATTTAACTGTGTACTAAAAGGAACTACAAGCTTGAAGAGATTACAATAAATTGCCAAATAGGCTGGGCAAGTAAAAATTGTTCATCCTTAAAAGCCATTAAAACTAAGCTAAAAAAAGTAAGTTTTGATCCTAATTAAGAGAAGCTTCTTATGTGTGGTAACTCATGTAAATCTGCACTGTTAAAACAAGGTTAATACCTCGACAGAACTTCAAGGTACATTATTTATGAGTTTCTATGGTGCTGCCTATTGTAGCACTTAACAAACATGAAAGAGCTTAACATTACATCAGCACTGTGGGACAGAACATGTTTATTAACTCTATTATACAAATGAGGAAGGAGGAAGGGTACGCAGTGTCCAGACGCTCACGAAGCAAGGCAGCCTGGTCTCTTGATTCTCTGTCCAGAGCTGGGAGCAAGGCAACAGCCCTCCTGTCCCACAGGATTCCCCCTGAGCACAAGGCTGGTGGAGATCAGGGACTTGTTGGACTTCCAGAGTTTGTGGAAGTGATGCTGGGATCACTTGCATGGTGAAACCCTTTCACACACACCTTTGCTGCCTGCCAGCAGGAGGCCCAGTGCCGATGTCCACCTGAGCTCTCCTCCAGGCAGCTCTGCTCCCTGTCCAGCCTCCTCTAGTCACCCAGTGGGCATCATGGAATCTTCTTCCATCATGCCTCATGGCACTGACCTACTTACTTACTCTAGTGGAAATGTGACCCTTTTGTTTTCCTCCTATGAGATCATTGCCTCATTTTCTCTCTGGGCAAACAGGCGAGTTGTGGTAATAAACACCGGCTCTGGAAACCTAACCAGGACTATTTAAAGCAGGTAGAAGAAAGGAAGGTATCAAGCACTGTGAGGAGAAAAGAAAGAATTGATGGGATTGCATCTGCACAAGTGGCTTCCAAACTCAATTCTGCCAGGCAGCCCATCCCCAAGAGTGATATTAAGCTGCATACTCCCAGCAGGATTGTGACACTTTGCTTAGGGTCTGTTGATTAAATGGGAGGGTGCCGTGTGAAGTGGAGGAGCTGACTGGAATTACCTGATGTCCAGATGACTTCTTCTGGCCAGTTTCTCTGCTGGAAAGGAGAAAATGTGGAAAATGTCACAACCTTGTGGAAACCTGGATGATTGCCCACAGTGAAATTATGTGATTTATGGGATATGCTGCCAACACTATTAGTGTCTTTCATCTGACTCTACAAAGTTTTGCAACAAGGAGCAGCCCTACTGTTCTTCAGTGACTCTGGTACTTCCTATTTGAAGGAGCCTATGTTACAGCCAGAGCACCATTCCTGGAATGGAAGCCTTTCAGGTCTCATATTGAAAGGGAAAATAATTTCTGCAGCATTAGAAATTCCATAGACTCTGGGAAAAAACCTCTCCCATCCACCAGCCCAGTTACCATTTTGAAGAGCTTGATGTGGTCTTTCAAAACATCATCTGCCTTTGTTTTATAATTCCATGTTAGTACCAGATCTTACATAGTTGCTGCTGAGATTTCTTCTCTCCTCTGCCCAGCTCTTGCCTTGTCTCTCTTTTTCCCTGCTGAGTACAGTCCTGGGAGTTGCAGAGCACCCTTGTTTCGAAAGAGATCTATTTAAGACTTCAGATTTGGGTCACGACTCTCATCATCTTTCTTTGCAATAAAGGGCTTGTGAACACCGTGGCAGGGTGGCAGGGCCTGGTAAGCCCACACTATGTATAAAAGGCTGATCAAATTTGCAAATTCTGGTACAGATTCCTCTCCAAAAGTGTTATGAAGTGAAAGGCAGCACGATGCAAACCTGGTTTCCCCACCCCTGGGTCCAAGCTGGAGGGTTTCTGTGCCGTGGGGGCACTACATTTCTGAAATCAGGACTAACTCAGACAGAGCCACTCTGGCTTTGCCAACGCTGTGTCAGCAGAACTTCCTTCTTTCCCAGGCCAGGTTAGTAGTTCAAATGGTAAACTTCATGAATGACGGTGCCTGATGTGCTTCCTCCAGCTCCTGCGGGGCAGATCACACAGGTCCACAGTCTGTATGCTTTGGGAGTAAAAAGTGGACATCAAACCCCACTTTTGGATGCCTTAAAAAGCAGCCTGAGCCTCCTAAGTGCTGAGCAAGCTCCCCCAATGGAGGAAATATGGTTTCAGCTGACTAACTGTAAGCACTCAGTTAGCTTAGCTTCTCCTCCTGTATGCTCATCTAAAAGTGGGGATGATTATATCTGACTCCCTCTCCAAGTATTTGGAAGCTCATTTAGTTAATGCTTGTCAGCACTTTCAGGTCTTCAGATGAAAGGGGCCGCAGATAGGCAAAGCACTGCTATTACTGTTAATTATTTCTATTGTGCAAGGAGACATGAAAGCAGCAAGAGTGATGATTACTCGCTTCCTTTACAAGTGTCAAGACACAGTGCAAACACACAGACAGGGATCCTCCCTGCCCTGCAGTGCTCCTAATCTTACCAGCCAGATCAACCAGACAAAGAGCGGGGAAAGGAGCACAAACCCAGACAAACGCAATCCATGTAGTGACTTACCGCACACGGGCTGGGTTTCGCAACAGCTGCTTTTTACAAGTGTACTGTTAGCCAAAAAAAGCACAATATTACTGTTCTGAGGTATTTAAAAATCCCAAGTCAGCCTCTTAAAAAAAGGAAAAGTCTTTTACAAAAGGCAGTAAATGGTAACTGTCCTCATTTGCCCTCTAATTTTTGAGCAAATCAAGCTTTGAAGTTTTTCTTTGCAACCATGAGTACTGAAAATGCTTCATTAATTAAGAAGTCAAAATTATCCACAAACAATTTTGAAGTATTTGGATATGTAGAACAAATTCCTGGTGGTAACAGGTTGCTGTCAATCAACTGCTCTGCAGGAAGGAAGTGAGCATGGGCTTGGTGGCAGCTCATCCCTGTTCCCTCCCATGTACCTGGTGAATCTCTCCCAATTAGTTTTCATTCTCCCCAAAGTGCCAGGGGGCTGGGTGTACGTCACAGAGGAATTTACACGCAGTGATGAGATGCTCCACAGTAATTTGTTCCTTTATCTAATGCCTGACTAGACAGGCAGACAGATACAGAAGTTAAAAAACCAAATGGGTCTCAGACAGATGCTGAAAACTCTCACACATGACTGTGAAAGGTCTGGCACTGCCTCGGTGGAGGGAATGGGAAGCGTGACCAAGGCCAGTAGCATAGCTGGACTGTCATGCTCTGGGATGAGATGTGCCAGTCTCAGCCATCACACCTTTCCTTCAGAGTGTGAAGGGTCGAAGAGGAAGGTCCTGGGTCAGGGAGTACCAGGCTAGCCCAGGTCAGGCATCTGAATCCCTCACCTCCTTCCAGGTCTGTTTCAGCCCATCAGCAGAATGAGGTTGTAGCTGGACTTGCAATGTCCTGGGGTGAATCCAGCAAGTGCTGAACCTTGCTCTGACTGCTGTGTGAATCCAAATGGTTTTCTTGTTTGCTTTTTCCCAAACAAAAGCATCCATTTAATGACAGCTGGTGAACACGCTTGGGACAATATTAGCTCCATTTTTTTGTTGAATTTATCATGGGATGAGCATGCCTGATGGAAGACACCACCAGACATGTGCTTTAATTAAACTATTGAACTACTCTAAAAAGAATCCCAGCCTCTTTCAAAAAGCAATTCTTCCAAGGAAGAGGCAGCTGTGTTTCTTGGAGATCATAGGGAAATGCCTCCTTATCTCATTAAGCTTCTCAAGGATATTAAAAATAGGTTTAAATGCTGAACCAGCTGTCTCCCGTACACTGCTTCTGCTTTCCAGGGCTGCATTTCATCCTTGGGCTCCTCCAAGCTCCCTCTAATGGCCATCGACATCGTGGGTCCTTGTCCCTCTGTGCCATTGCAGGGGAACCACACAGGCACAAAGCCCCGGTGTTGCACAGGGCGAGATGTGCCTGCCGGAGGAGGCCCTCCAGGCTTTTATTTCGGTAATGTGTGTGGGTTCATCGCTCACCTAGCTCTTTTATGATCCTGTCTCCACCCAGTATCTTCCCTCTTAACACTTCCCCATGTTCTTGCCTTTATCCCAGCCTCTGGAGATGTGCCATCGTGTCAGAGTTAATGCAGGTCTTGCCCTTAGCTCAGTTCAGGCCCACACCTAATATAAAAAATGGATTACACCACCAAGGAATGACAAGAGCGTACGCCAGATGGTTTGTTCATTTTTTTAAGCCTAGCTTTCTCATGCTGGCTCAGGCAGGGCTACCTGGAGCTGGCTACCCTGGGCCATGCCCAGACAGCTTTTGAATATTTCCAAGACTGGAGATGATATATCTCTAAGGATGGAGACAGACAGTTCACCCCTTTTCAGAAAGGACGTTTAATTATGTCCATCTTATTTTAGACACAAAAAAAAATGCCTGCAGCCCACTTTCCTCAACATCCCCTCACCCTCAAAAAAGCCTTGAATCTGTCTTCCAGTGGACATAGCAACAGTAAAGAATAAATAATTTGAAGATGAAGATTGCCTTATTTCTGGGAAAATCTGGGATGTTTTTGTCTGTGCAAGCAGAGAATCCCTTTTGGAAACCCGTGCAGTGCTAAGAAAGCCTGAAAGCACTTCCCACTTCTGGAAATACTGACTTAATTGCCTCAGGCCCTTCTCCTACATATGTGGAGATTTTAAGTACTATCCTGTCCCACAGTGGACCCAATCTAACCGCTTTGGAGTCAGCAAGGGCATGGATTGTCCTTTCTTCAACCAGCCAGCACCAGCTGGAAAAAAACAGACAAACCTCAGGATCAGAAAACCAGCTGTATTTTTAAAGGCTTATCCAATTTTTCCACATATATTCATTTCTCTGAAACAGGCAAAGTAAGTAGTAAGTACTTCTACTAAAGAGCAGTAATTCTGGCTGCAAACCCGGCCTCATGTGCCTGTTCAAAACATCACAGCTACGCACACAGAGCTAGTATTGATTTTACTTTTGTCACAAAACCAGATGGAGATGGTGAACGAGCGGACAATGCCCCTTGCAATAACAAAACACTTAATGGTCACTTCTGACCTCCTGGGTGTTGCACTCCTTCTCCATTCTGGTGGGAGTCACTGCCCCAGGTGCCTCAGCCTCGCACAGAAATTTTTAATCTCTTTCAAGTTACCTGGACAAGTTACATCTCTCAGTCTGACCAAAACCGCCACTCTGGACTACAGAAACCTTCCCTCCTGACAGTGTCAAACACCTCTAAAAAATAAAACGAGCATTTTTTGACAAACCACATATTTCTTCAGCATATTCCCAATATTTGTTCTTCATTACTGAAGACTTCCTGAGAAACCTGGGGCAGTTCAGAACAAGAAAGGAAGGGAGGAGAAAGATCACCAGTAACATGTCTCCTGTTCATTCAGGTAAATAGGGGCATTTTCCAGTCAGTACTGCTTTTAGCTCCTAATTTGCCCTCTCCCTAAGCACATACTTGGGCAAACTACAGTGTCAAAACATATGGATGAGAAATGCCTTTCAGCCAAAACCAGAAAGAAGTGTTGCATGAAACCAGCAAAATGAAAGCACAAACCTCTAATTATTTTAATATTGGATAGTGACAGTGTTTTTCTGTGTTGGGAGTACAAACAACCCTTGGCCACAGGTCACAGTTCATTGCTACTTTAGAAAACACTGGGGTTGGTACAGTGCTGTCCCTGGGCAAACCACTCAGGTAATTAAATAAAACAAGCTTTGTGGTAAATCAGATGAACATACATACACACAAGCAAGCAATGGATAATGCTTTGTTGGATGGGCAGAGCTCTCTGGGTGTTGTCTTGGGACCAATCTCCCTCACCCCAGAAGGTGCTTCTGCAGAGTGTTGGCTGTGCCACCTTGGGGTGCCCTGGGGTCACAGAGTAACTGATAATGACGGGGTTTATTCTCAAAACACAGTCTCTTATTAGTGGTGCTTGTGTCCCCAGTGGCAATGATGTGTGTGCTGCCATTGCAGGGGGAAAACTGTGCTAAGCAGGATGTTACCTCAGGGAGCAGAGAGAGTCTAAGTATGTAGGAATGGGGATTATGCATAAAAGGAGAGACAAGAAAACAGAAAGGGGGGGGGGAATGAAAAATAGGTAAAACAGAAGAGAAGGAAAGATCCATCCATGCGACTGTTGTTGCTGTAAAGTGCATGCCCAGTATGTGCTGTGTGTTAGGACCACCAGTGCATGATGGTGCAATGCAGTGAATACACTCCCAAAGAGTGTAGAGAGCTTATTTCAAAATTTGTCCAGAAAAACTTCCATTCCACGTCTTCAGACTCACAGGTATCCTTAAGGTAAGCATCTTAACTTGCACCACTCAACCAAAAAAAGTAATTGTTTTCTGGCTATCTCTGACCTGATTCAAGTAATGAGCCTTTTTGCACTGAGCTGCTTCTCAGCTTCCTCAGTACCCTTGCCATGCAATCAGCTCTTTGTGGCCTGGGTCATGCGGGTCTTGGATACTCCAAATAAAGGAAAACCTGAATAACGTGGTAGTGCCATTTCCATCTTGTTGTTCCTACCTTAACAGAGCATCTGCACGCTCCTGGATACAGGCAGGCAGGATAACCTGTGTGCCTGCTGCAAGAGAAGCAGGGGCAGCTGGCGCTCCAGGCCAGGTTACCTGCAGTGCCCAAGCACATGAAACTCCTCAGAGCCAGCTCATCTCGGAAAAAGCTTCTTAACAACAGTTAAATTTCCTAACAGCAGTCTGATCTCAGGAAAATCAACCTCCTTTTCCCTCTGTTGAAGGGAACATTACCAGTAAAGTGTCAAAGGAAACAGCAGCAAGAAATAATTTGTGTCAAAATGGAATAAATTAAATTGAGCAGAGTGTCACTGTGTACTCAGAATAAAGCTTTGACTTCAGAGCATCCCCTTAAGTTTTGTACTAGAATAGATGAGAACAGCTGCCTTGCTCCTTTTCCCACATCACATCAACAGCAAAAAGAGCACTTTTCATTAGTGCGCAGCAGCAGTGCTCCAAATGGGGCAGATCTATTAATAGAGTAATTGGGCAGTCAGATATGCCCTTCAAAAACCTGCACGGGGCTGTAATTCTTCAGTTTCTCACATTGCACTGCTCAGGGAAAGTGTGGGGCTGGAATGGTTCTCATTCCTATCACAATGACCAAGATTTTTCGCATATTTACAGTTCCCCTCTCAGTTCCCATGCTACTACATCTAACTGGAAAATTAATAAAGAGTTTATGGCTAAAAGGGTAGAAATAAAAGGAGGATCAGAGCTGGTGTACAGTAAGTCAATATAATCAGGAGGCATTGATCAGTGGAACACAAAATGTTTTCATTGCCTTAGAAGTCAATATTGCAGAGGGAAAAATAGATGTACACAATTGTATACACTCAGCTTAGCCACTAAACACTTCACAGACAAAGCTCAGTGTTTCTAAGTGTTTTAGAGCTTACTTGATTTCATTTCTTTTTGGTGAGTCTGTCACTTCAGAAAAACAGGTAGGAGTCAGGATGCCTGGTGTTTATATGGATTTTTATTATGTTCTTTTTGGCATTCTTCCTGTGCCTCGCAATGAGCAGTACTTAGTACAGAACTCATCAAAGACTGAATGTAGATCCTGCTCAATAATGAGCACATCCAAAGATATTCTTGAGCCAGTAAGAGAACAGAGTTTAATATAGTTTGCTAGTATTTTATTTTTTTCTGTAGTGACTAGAAGCACTACTCTTTGGTTAAGCCCCCGAGCACATAAGTGTTGTATAAATGTAGATGAAAACACTGAACTTGCCCCAAACAGTTTAAAATCTACATAGTAGATAAACAGACTTTGGAAAGTGCAGAGAAGAAAATTAAAAACGTCAGTAAAAGAATGTGTAATGCTGGGGACACAGTGTAGATGAGAAACTACAGACGTGAGGTTTGCTCATCATCCTGGAGGAGTATGAGCCAGGCAAAACCAGAGAAATGCAGAATCAAAATGAAGGATATGCCCATCCTAGGGTGTTAGGTGTGTGAAGATGGGAAAGGTGGTGCCTTAGAGATATTATGGGGTTAGAGTCTATAAAAACTCCCAGCAATCAGGATATGAGATTTAAGGGCAGGATTTGTCTTAAGTATTATTATGAATGCCCTTTTTTCCTTCTTAACTCTCTACATAAGCTGGCAGGTCCCTCCAGTTGTTCCAGCTGTCAGTGCAAATTGCTGATGATCTTCAAGTTGTTCTGAAGTTAATTCTTTAACTGCTTTAAATGTCACTAGGCCTGATGCCTTTGTCTCATCTGAGGATTTTATGACACTTACTTTGTTCCTTTCCCTTGGGGTTGAAGGAACACCACAAAAGACATGGTCAAAGGCTGTAGCTGCTGATGTCAGTTGAAGTTTGGGGCATTCGATTCAGTGAGTTAGTTCAGTTTTCCTCCTTGTTGCCAGCTGTATTATAATGAAGGTTCTTTGTCTGAGATCACTCTGAGATCACTAAAGATTTTCACTGGCTGTGAGTCAGTGACTGTTTTATATTACTATTTATATTACATATGCAACCCAGGGACTGAATTCTTGATGCTTTTGCAGTCACTCAGCCATGCTGGTAGTCCTCGTGGATGTGATTCATCTGACCACAGATTCTGACATCTAGATCTGAACAAGTCGTGAGATTCTTTCACCATTAATGATTTACTGTAACCCTACAGTAACTCCTAAAACAGGCCTTGTGATTCTTTTCCTTAGAAGTGTCTGTTTCTCTCACTAGAAATAAACACAGCCTGGGTTGACATCTATGCCCAAAGTCACGCGAGATGAATTCCACCCTTCACAACCAATCTTTCATAGTGACTTTGGAGGATGATGGTGAGAGGTGAGGACACAGATGCCTGTCAGAGAGGGGATGTTTTCAATTGAAGGGAGGGATCTGGGCATAGTCCCAGCACAACTGGGGCCAAATCTGACCTACCAAGTAACATACATATTTATATGTTTTAATGTTTGGACATATTTTAACAGTTATTATTATCATCACATTTTCTTCCAAAGAAACTCCCTTTCTCCTCAGTATGAATCTTCTCCCAGTTTAATTTTAATGTCTTAATACCCTTCATTGTGTTTTACATTTCTTGGCCCATCCCTAGTGTCTCTTCTGCCTTTATTTTCTCCACTGCCAAAGTAAACTTTCAGTTTCCCTTCCATATTCCCCACTCTCTCCTCCTTGGAATAGTTTTTCTTTAAATATAGTGGGTTTTTCTTTCCTTGCTCCCTCCCTTGGTCACATATCTGCCTTCTCCCCAGCCTGTCTGTCCTTCTTTCTCCTTTTTCTCCTGTCTTACTTTGAGTCTTCTTCCCTTCCCTTCCCATCCCCACTCTCCTCACCTTGTTCTCCCAGGACCACGCTTTGGAGCACAGTCAGTACTGAATTTTAACAGCCACAGCCTGGTGTGCAGAAGAGGACACTGCACCAATGATCAGACTTGGCTCTGCCACCACCTCGTGCTCCAGCCACATTCTCTGCCATGTACTCATTGTTCCTCTGCCATCCCTTTCCTTTCCTCTTCTGCCAAACTCCACACAGTTGAAATGGTTGCAGCTGTAAAAAGGTCTCAGCTGCTCCGATCCGCATGTCCCGGGGCTGAGGCATTGACCATTGGAACACTGCCTTAAAATAATCAATAACCGCGGGTGACACGCCAGCCTCGCGCTGGCCAACCAGGGATAACGTGGGGTATTTCCTCATTCTCCAGAGAGAAACAGCTATTTGTTTAACAGAGGCCGTCACCCAAAAACATCACTGTGCCTCGCTCAGACACTCCAGGAGAGAGGAGCTGGAAAGCCTGAAGCCAGCTGTGGGGAACTCTGGAGCCTGGATGCCATCTTAGCCCTGTTTCGAAGGTAAGCAAAAGTGTTTATACGCTTCCTGTAGCATTAAAAAGCAAAACTTTCTAAAAACCTTGCTAAAAATTAGAAGCTTGCTCTAGCCACCTTGCTTAACGAAGCTGTAGAATGTGCTTTTGTTTGGTGAATTAATAAAGTGTTTTAAGTGCTTCTGGCAAACTGGAGTGTTTTCCTAAGCTGTAATAACACAGGCAGATCCTCTGATGTGCACAGGTGGCAAAGCGGCATTGATTTTGGTGGTAGAGGCTCTCGCTGGGTCTGGTGATTGTTGTTTAGGTAAGTTCTCCCTGCAGTTTGAAGTGGTATTGAGAGAGGTCAGAGGGAATGGGCTGGAACCCCCAGTTCTTCCAGCCAAAGTGGTGTCATGTGGCTTCGTGCCGTACAAGATTTGGGCCCTCCAGCGATGTATGAAAGATGCAGAAGACAATTTATAACTCCACTACAAGGCTTAGCTTTGGTAGAAGGAGGCCAGGCTGTGCCTGTGCTTGTTTGCTTCTCTCTGGGGAGGGGAACTAGCTGAGGTTGGGCAAACAAATGGGAAAGCTAAAGCTGGAATGAGATGGGAAAGCAGGCAGGCAAGAGTCAGTGTAAAAAAAAAAACAAACTAGACACTGGTTATTTGAAAGACAGGTGAAATATCCAGTATTCTTTCCATTTTCCTCCATTCCCATTCCCCACTTCATCTTTCGCTTACACATTGTTGGTCTGTTTAGATTTTTGTCTCTTTGAGCTGGGGCTTTTTCCAGAGGCTTGCAAAATGCTTTGCCAAATTTTGAGCACTGTAAAAACAACAGGTAATGACCATAAACACAGAAGTATCTCTGTTAAAAATGATCCCAACTGGAACAGTTTAATGCCAGTTAACTTATTTTAAAGATGGATTAGAAAGCAAAACATGACTGCAAAGTGCTCAGAAGAGAAGGCATATAAGCACAGTGCTCTTGTTGAACTCATAGCAGCAGAGAACAATGCAAACTTTTTGCTATAGAAATGCAAACTCGGAAGAAATCTCTGGCAGTTACAGTTGGTTCACCGCAATATATGGCAGCCCATTAAGTCTTTCTCTTTTCCCTCTTAGCTACAGAGTTCTGAGATACCAGATATCTGAGATATCTCACCTGATATCTTACCTTATCTCTTCACTGTCTTCGTTCTGTCACCAAAGTCTGTTTTAGCCTCTCTCTGGCTTTCCCAAATGGCTTCAAGCTACCATTCACCTGGGCCTTTTTCTTGCTTGGGAACTCAGCGTTGATGGATTCCCGTGTTCCCAGCCTGCTCAATACCTTATCCACACCAACCTTTGTAATAAAACTTTCAGGATTAGCCAACACACATGAGTAAATTGAGGGACATTTCACTGCTGACTGCCTCAGTTAATATAAAAACAATTTGCACGTAACAAGCAAAGGCACCTGCGTGTGTATGGCTATGGGTGTGTGTCCTGGAATGGTGTCTGTCCGCATCCTTTTCCTTCTCTTGCATTTGCTAACTTACTCACAGGATAACAAAGCCCTTTTTGTCATAAACTGACAGTTCTCTTCGAGGATAGAAATCCACAGATTGGTATTTTGTATTTTCATGCATATTTTATATTTTTATGCATTTGAAAGCCTTGACCTGGAATGAAGGTATAATAAAACATCATGAAGAAGTTGTGATCAGTTTGTGCCATAAAGTTGAAGGTAGTATGCAAGTTCAATAATCTCTGACCCAGTAGTCTGAAATTTCCAAACTGACATGGAGAAATATCTGTGGATCCATTTTTGTACTCATCAGCACTTTCTCTCTGGCTATAGATCACAGCATGGGTGCAGTGTGAGCTGAGGTTGTAGACTTTGGTGAAGAGGGGTCTAATAGCAGCCTACAAAAAACTGGGGGGTGACAGAGGTGATGGAGTGGTGTGAGAGGATATAATGAAGAGCAACATCCCTGTTTACAGCTTGGGAGATTCAGATTGGACATGAGAAAAGACTTTTTCATCAAGAGATTGGGTCAGCCGTACAATAGACCACCCAGAGAGGTGATGGTGGCTCCATCCTTGGGGCATTTCAAAGCTCAGCTACACAAAGCCATGACTGACACAGTGACCTAGTGTTGGTGGTAGTCCTGCTTTCAGCAGGAGGTCGGACTGGACACCTGCAGAGATCTCTCTAAACCAGTGCTTCATTTATGTTGATACTTTGATTTTAAAAAAGAACCTGAATGCTATAAACTACTAAGCTACTGTGTGTTACAACAGATCTCTGAAAATGAGATGGGATGGCTTTTTGACCTGCCCTTGGCAAATAGACACAGAATTAGACAAGATTACAGCTTTTCAGATATTTTAGGGTGGGTGCCAAATAGGCCCGTAATCCACAGTCTTATCTACCCTTATGTGCAGAATAAGCACGTCACAGTAAACGGTAATAAATATTTCTCCAATTCTTGCTGAGAGTGTATTTTTTACTGAAATAGAGTAAATGCAGCTGGCAGGCGCCCTGGGGAGGCTTCCCCGCTTGCCACAGCACCAAGGCAGGGTTGAACATTCATATGGCATTCTTGCTAGCCATTTCCTGCTCTTCTAGACTTGCAGTGCAAGAGATTTTCAATCAGCTTCCCAACACAGAAAAACCCAGGGCATCCACCTCCCGTTCCACTCAAGGCCTTGGCCCTACCATAAAGACTGCCAGTCAGGGTATCTGTTTGTGGGGACATGGTTTTGTTACTGATATTCCCAATGGACAGACAATTGTCCATGAACAACTAAAATGAAACTCTCTGGTAATTTCATACCAACACAGGTGTAGTCGTACAATTTTAAATAAATTCAATTAAACATCCCAGCTTTGAGTAATTCAATTTAAAATAAATTCTTTTAAGGGAACAGGATCTGTAGAACAGGATTTTCTGTGTAAGTCTTACTTGGAACATTTCTTTCTTCAAAACTGATTCTTCTTTCATTAAAGAATAAAACTGCTGAAATCCTGTATTCCCTGCACTGCAGTAACTGAAACCTCCCTGTGTCTTTCCTGAGCAGAGAGCTGCCATGTGCACGGGGAGGTGTTCGAAATGCATTGGGATCTCCCTCTTCCCACTGGCAGTATGTGCCATCATCTCCAACATTCTCCTGTACTTCCCCAATGGACAAGTTCTGCAGCTCAGTGAGATAACTGATTTGGTCTGGTTCTTCCACGGCATTCTGGGAGCTGGGATACTGGTAAGACATGAGTGTTTCTTATGGGTTTTATTCAGTTTTGTTTTAAATTTGGGGCCAAGAAAACCTCAGTTAAAAAAAGGTCATAAAAATGTGTTTTGCCTAAACACGTGAATAGCTTAAATGAGAAGTTGCGTATGTAACTGAAAAAATGCATTTAGGGCAAAAAAAGTGCCTAGTCAAACAAATACAAAACATTCCTGAAATAAACATCAGGACTCCAAGTGAGGAGGAAGCACTAGGACTGACTGCTCACTGTGGAGAAGAGTTATGTGAGTGTTCATCCTCCAAGAGTGAAAGCAAAGCTGATGTCCTAAGCTCAGCTGGAGGTGGTGAGTTTTCACTATTTGTCTGCACCTCATCATTACTCCTCCAACTGATCTCATGTACACACAATTCACAAAAGCACTAAGGAAAAAACTGAAACATGTTTCAGCAGGTGTTAGTTTGAGACCCAGCTAACACTTTACAAATGTGGAGCTTCAAATGGCTTAATGAGCTGGATGGCTCATGTTCCCACACTCCCACTCACCTTCTTTTGGGTTTGATCTGGTTTGAATGTGCTCTTCTATAACTAGTTCTCCATTCCAGGCCTCAAGAAAGATCACTTTTATGTGAATATCCATGGCCAAAAGGGAACATGTTGGGAAATGCTTGTTTTTCATCAGAAAGCCTGCTCCCTTTGTGCTCTTCCAATTATCTACCCAAGTGCAGTTAAAAAGCTGAGCGAGTAACATGCATATGACCAGTACTGGGCAGATGGCAGACTGGCACAGAGCTGAGCAAAAAACCCAGAATTTTTAGGAATAATTACCTTAGAAAAAAGTAAATCTCATTCACAGTCAGACTGTGATGCATCTGCCACTTAAGTCTACAGAAAGCCTGAAGTGGATGTGGTTCATACTCATATTTCCCAAAGCAGAAACATGGTGTTGTTGTACTCAGACACGAAAGGACCACGCAGACACCGTTCTGTCAGGGTAAGGCCTGGGCCAAAAGAGAGAGAGCAAGACGGACCAAGGTAGGGCAAGAAGAAGGAAGAAGGAGGAAGAAGACCAGCCCGGCTCTTTATTTAGTCAGTTATATATCTTTTTAGAGACAACCATGGATTGGAGGATGGGGTTACCACCTCTCCATGACACTGGTCAGACCAAAAGTCTATCATAATTCTCCGCCTAACAAAAAGAATGATAATAAAAGATACTGGTAGGTAAACATGCCTGATGCTTACAGTAAAGTGCCTGGGAAATTCTACTACAAGAATGAAAACACAGAAAGACTGCAAAACTCAGGGCGACATGGTGTACGATCATTCAATAAACTGTTCTCCACCAGCAGCTTCTCTGCTTCTTCTCTCAGCTACCACTCAGGCCTGTTACTCATGCTGAGCTTGAACATAAGCATGAGTTTGTAGAAGGAAGAAGTGGAACTACATGAGAGACCTTGTGGAAAATTCATATCACTGCAAGCCCAGGAGTCACTGGTGTTCAGTGAAAGGAAAGGCAGATGTTAGACATGAGAGCATCATCGGCTCATTGAAAATGCACCTTCTTTTAAGGCTTCCACACAGACTTGCCTGTGGCCAGCAACACATACATCAAAAATGAGAACAGTTAGTCAGAGGAGAGGAAAAATTTGCATTGACCTTCAAAACACAGCATTAGGAGTAATTATTGATCTACAAACAATGCTGTTGAGTGTGCACATTTCCCAGAAAACAGCATGAGAAATGCCCACAGGTAAGGAGAAAGAAAGCATTATTATCAGCTCCATCTTCCAGGTGCTGGAAGCATGGAAAAATGAAGATTGGCTTCTCGATGTCCTAAGGAATTAAAACAAGGGACAGGATGTCCCACGACTGGAGTCTGGTCCATATCCTACAGTGACGAAAGATGAGGCTGCAATATGTGCCCCCGTGCACATGGCTTCCTCCCAAAGGAAACTGAGGCAAGTCATGCTAACAGGTTGCCTGATCTTGGAGAATCTCCCCACAACTAGGATACAGCTTCTACAGTCAAGACTGTGGGAGAAACTTCAGAACAGCCTGGCTTAGCTCTGTGAGCCAGGTAACCTCCCTCCACCTGGGAACTTTGTCTGTGGACTCATACCTAGGTCATCAGCACACTCTTTGGCTGAGTAGCCAGCTCCACCCTTTCCTCCTCCTCTGCTGAATCTCTAATGGAAATTATATGATGTGAAAACCTCTCAATTTCCTTATTTCAAACATTCAGGATGTAAAGAGAGTAAGACTGTCTTTGTGTGTCATAGTAACGTCTTTCCTCATGGAAAGCCTGTGTGCGACAAAAAGAAATGCCTTGTCTGAGCCATGGCTCACACACAGCTCTTGTTTTACTGTCAACAGCCAAATCCAGCAAATTCTTATTCCCATGTCAAAAGGCAGGTGTTTATAATCAGGCACTGCATAAAAAGAAAGCTGCCAAGCAAACCCTTGATCCTGAGCCAGGCTAATAGACGACACAAAAGTGTTTGCAGCTTAGATGGGAAACCTTGAAAGAAAAATTGAAGCCCTGGAGGAAAAGGAGTGTTGGTTTGATGGGGAGAGGTATTAACTCTTCTTCTGAGTGCCAGACAGTAGCACACTGGGGCTGAGGATGGCTTGGGGACCATTTGTGATTATTTAAGAGATGAGTTCTTTGCAGGAAGAGGAGCACCTTTTTAACCTCAAAGCTCTACTTCCGCAGGTTTCCAGATGTGGTCCAGCCATCACTGTAGGTTGCCTCTGGGGTGTGCGTAAAAGGCAATGGAGAATAAATCCTTTGAAAAATATTTAGGAGCCTGCATATTTAAGCAAGTTTCATAACGCTGTCCTACACTGCTCAACAGAGATATCACACTACACACATAAATTCCATGGGCTTCATTCATCATGGACATTCTGCTCTTCCTGCTCTGCATGAGGAAAAATCTTGCCAGCATCTAGTCAGGCCATTTTTACAGATTAACCTTTTATGTTTGTTTGTTTGATTGATTGACTGATTGATTTGGGTTCTCCTTCTTTCATTAACTTTATGGTAACCATTTCCTACTTTCTCAAATACTCCTTTGCTTGTGCTGCTCTTTGAGATGCTTTAACCAGCATTGGTGTGTAGAGACAAGGCAGTGGGAGTGCATTGGCTCTACAGCCAGACCCACAAAAGCTTTCTTGCCCTCAGGCTACCAAACTAAAGGCAACTTTTCCTAACTCCAGAGTGTCTCTGTAAGGCAGCATTATATCTCGAGTCATAAATTGTTACTGACTGCATTGTATTGGTCCAACTCCACCTAATAATTACCACGGAGAAAGCTGATGTGAACTGGGAGTTCCCCATTGACTGAAGTCCATCTTGTAGGTTTTCCAGAAGTTTAGCACAAAAAAACCCACAACAAAACCAAAGTCAGATCTGCTTCAGGAAGCTCAAGGCTGATTTCCCAATTATAATCCAGAGCAGAATGCCCAGGAGGTTTAAACCGACATGATTTTTAGTCTAAAGATACAGCTATGTATCTTCTCTGGGGAGAAATTCAATTTTCTCAAAACTGACACATTAAAAAAAAAAAAACCAACAAAACCCCAACAAATACCTTGCTGAACCTTTTTATACCCTGAAAAAAAGCAGTACAGCTTCAGCAATCAGAATTACTGTACCAACAACTTGCCAGATAGCTCTAGCTGTAATCCCACACTTATTTCTGAGTAACTCTTCAGTAGCACCAACATCCAAGCAGATGTTACTCCCAGAGAGGAGTCAGAAGGTGACTTAGACTTGAGGAACATGACGCCCAAGCTCCTAGAATTTAAAAACCACGCCAGCAGAAGTGCTGCACACCAATTCAGCCTGTGCTTTTCTTACAGGTTATTTTGCCTGCATTCATGATGCTGGGAGCAGGTGGAGCAGGTTGTTGCGCTAACAGATGTGGGGTAAGTGGATATTTATGTGTTGAAATGGCACTACAGGGTTTGTGCAATAGCTCTTCAAATGGCTGCTCAGCAGGTGGAAATGTGCAGTGACAAACCACTACACCACTGTCAGCAGCCATGTCAGGGATACATAGAAGAGGAGTTTGATCTGAGACAGTGTCCCTGGGCTGGGGCTGAGAGCTCAGTAGCCAACAAGAACGTGAAGATATTGCAGCTGCTGATATGAGGGAAACCAGCCAGGGCCAGAGCTGGAGCCCTTGGGCACAATGCTGAGGGCAAATGGGGACTACATTACATAAAGTAAAACGTGGCTCCAGCTTCCCCTGCTCAAGGCAATCCTAAAGACTGAGACAGCTGCCTATTCCTCCTGCTTCCACAGAGTCCTGTTTCCTCCACACCCTTCCATGGCAATCTGCTTTTCCACAGGTTCATCCCTGCTTTCCTCTGTAGGGATACAGAGGTACCCTATTTCCAGACCCATGCCAAAAGCCTGAGCTGCTGCATCTGGTGCTGAGGAGCCAGCACTGCTTCCAGCAGCTCTGACTGTAGCTCACATTTGCCCAAATATTATGTACGTGAAATGTGAAAATGCAATTTTGGCTCTCTGACATCTAAAGAAAGGCCAGAGAGACGTTTTTCCTTGATAATTACGAATATTATAAAGCAACATATTATACAGGCATCTCCATTCATCCTCAAGCCCCAGGCACAGACTTCTGTGGCTATCATTATTGGCAAGAATAAACTGACTTAGAAATTTTTTTGAGTCTGCATCCTTCCCAGAAGCAGCCTGGAATGAGAGAATCTGTGCAATAAAGCACATCTCTTCTGTACTCTTCAATTAATATTTAGTTTGATCCATGCGAAGACCTTTCCCTCTTCAAAACAATTTACTTAAATTAATTCATTATTAATAATACCAAAATATCATTCTTTATTAGGATGTCAGCAAGCATATCCCAAGGGACATGTCCTTAAACTGATTTTACCAAATGTCACATGCACAGACAGGATGCTAACAATGGCCAGGCAGGCCACTTGCAGAGCTGGGGTGAGATCCTAGGCACCCTGCAAACAGTGCCTGAGCCAGCTGCTTTGCTTGATTTTGAGTGATGTAGAAAGCAGTGGTGAAAAATAGCCACTGCAGTGGTTCCTACACTCGCTGAATGGGGTAAGTCATGAGGGGAGATCCAGCTGAAATGGCCTGAGTTCACACAGCATCTCAGATGTCACTTTTCCATCCTTCATCCCAGCCTTAAATATTACAGAGCCAGGAGTCAAACATCCCCAGGCTTGCTGGGATCACTCCCCAGCCAAACAACACAGGTGGTAGCACGGTGTCATCCAGCAGCCCACATCCACAGAACCCACCATGAGTTCTCCCCCTCCTCTTTCGCTGTCTGAGCCATTCTTAGCAGCAGTACATCACTGCCAGATACCCTGTCTGCACCTTCCCATCACTGACTGGTTACCTACGAGCTGTTCCTCCTCTTCTTTATTTGCTGTTATGGAGGAATAAAATAGATGTTAAGGAAGTAATTTGATTCTGAGCTGTGATATTTTTTTAGAATCAGGAGAATCATAGAATCATTAAAGTTGAAAAAAACCTCCAAGTTTTGCCCACTAAACCATATCACAAAGTGGCTGATGGCCAAGTGATGAAGCTCCCCAAACCAAACTGGAAAACAGGCTCAGTGAGGTCAGCCTATCTATGAAAATGCTGTTTTCTTGGACACACACACCCCTCTGGAATCACACACCTCTGTGAGGTGGAAAGGGTGAAGCTCTACACCCTATGTTTTAAACAGACTGTGGCTCAAAGCAGGGATGAAATGAGGACATGAGCAAAGAGTGAGTGGCTGTGCATGGCACTAAAAACAAGTTTACCCTCACAGCTCCTGAGGAAGAGTGATTTCCAAGCATTCAAAAAGATGTGAGGGTTGCAGGGCAATCTGAAGGCTGATGGTGTGCTTCTCCAAGGGAAGAAACCTCAGGCAAAAGTTGCTTTGGGGAGAGTGGGAGAAAATGCACAGACATCCACAGCAGGGTTGCTCAGATGTCCTAACTACCTGGGCTGTATATGCAAGGCAGGGTATGGTGTGAGGCCCTGGAGAGCAGAGGACTCCTGGGACTGGTTCAAACATTCACAGTATCAGCAACTTCCCAAGTGCCAGAGCTCTTTGTGAGGTAGGTCTGGATGGACCTGATAAGGGGTCTGCAGTTACTTCCTCCTACTGGCAGAGAAATAGCCCTCACTGGAACTACTCAGGAGCCTCTGTAATCCAAAGCCAGTTTGGGCACCTTTCTGTTTTGGAGATCTTAGGTATGAAATGATAATTTACACCGAATACTCAGAATTGCTTGTCACAGTAAAAAAAAAAGGTTAAAGCATTATAACTGATCAGAATTATTGTTCAATCAAAACATAACATTTTCCTCAGGGCAGGGACTCTGTTCTATTTTATTTTGCACAATTGTTATGTTTAATAATTTAATAGTTTCAGACTTCCTCAAAGCCTTTACACACTGACAAAGTATCTTCAGCGTAATAATAATTACTATCTTTCTCATACTTTTTATTCACTTTTGTGAGTTTTCTAGTTCACAGTGATTACATGCTGCATTAAGTATTTTCATTAATCAACTTTAAATTATTACTTGCAAACATACATAAATGGCTTCTTGTCCTTGCAGTATGGAGCAATGAATTTGGAAAGTAATAGATTTAGAAAGCTTCAGTGTCTTGCAGCTTAGCACGTACACATCTGAAATCATCCACTGCACTGACATGATGAGGAAAAAGGCCCACCCAAAATACAGCTTCTCTCATTGCATCAGCAAACATACTCCAGTATTTCCAAGTCTTCCTTAAGAGTTACTAGTAGAACAAGAATAGCCATAGCAGCTTTCCAGACAAAAAAACCTAGATAAGCAAAGATATCCAGATAACCAGACAGAATAACAATTCCATCAAAACAATGAAAACAAAAACAACCCCACCACCAGACAAAGAAACAGAGAAGAAAGAAATGTGTATGGAACAAGAACCAGGGCAATAAACAGCAGCACAAGCTGGGACAGGAGGAACTTGGTAACTTCACCAAAGCAGCTGATGCAAACTCTCAAAGAATGAATTCTAATAGACTTCATCAGCTCACAGGGGACAATTCAATTACGTGAAGGGTAAAGCAGGGAAAGCATTAAAAGAAAATCAGCAAAAATGATCAGCAAAACCTTTTCAGGAACAGGTCAACTTCATAGGAAACTAATTTTAGCAAACTCAAGCATCCCGGCTTAGGCCTCCTGTTGCAACTAAGGACACAAATGAGGAAATAAAATATTTCAATGAGAAGTACAACTAGGGGAAATGCTGAAAGGTTGAGATGATTAAATGGTTAATAAAATTATTGGATTTCCACAGATTATGAGGCAAGTCTCCAGAAAAGTCTCCAGATCAGTAGATAAAATGGGGAAATGCCCCTGCATGTCCAGAAAGTGCTGAGGAGAGCCAGTCTAACAGCTGCAGCAACCTCAGACTTGTCTTCCGGTGACAAGTAAAGTTTTTGCCTAGATGATCTTGGACACAGTAAGGGAAATAGTTGGGATGAGGCCAGTCATACAGTCAACAGATTTCAAATGAGACAATCATGTGGCAGAGAATAGTCATTACAGATGGCACTGACAAGTACCACTAGTACTAACTGCTATCATAAAGCACAGTAATAGCAAAGGACCATTTGACTTTTTCTTCACAATTATCTTTGGGATGCCCTGTACTGCTATGCTGTGCTAAAATGAATTGTTAACATAATTAACATCCTTCAGCTAAGAAGCAGAGTGAGAAATGCAAATGAGAAAATGAAGTAAATGAGAAAACAAGTGGGGAAAAGTGATTCAGCTTAGGCGTTTCAGAGAGAGTATCAGTCACTCACCTTCACCACAAGGCATGGTTGGTGATCTTATTGTGAGAGACAGTGCATCAGCTACAACCCAGACACTGTTTTGGTCTGGCACAATAGACTAAATTACCTACATTTTGCTGACAATGGAGCTCTGCTAGGAGGCAGTTTAGCCAACATGCAGATAAAGACTAAAGAAAGAGTATCCAGCTTTGCAAGAAAAGACTGAGTTGTTAATCAGTTATAATTAAATAAATCCCATGAGAAATGCCAGCAACTTCTAGCTCAAGGATTGCTTTAGAGGCAAAACAACACACAAAACTAGTGAACTCACACACCAGAATCATGCAAGGTTCTAAAGAAAGCAGTTGGCTGGCAAGCTGGAAACTGCATTCACCAGCTTGAACGTGTTCTGACAGTGAATAGCCTTTTCAAGGCTTTGTCACAAAACTCCAATATGGATGGTGGATACTTTCCTTTGACTCCGGAGTGCAGTGGGCTGTGGAACATCTAGGACTAGGAGAAGGTTTTTACCTGCCTTGTGGGCTGTTGAATTTCACCTGGTATTTGCTGTCAACATGTAATTATGAGACTTAAGATATTTGCTTTCAAACCTGAGTCATGGATGAGAGTGTTTTGTATGTGCTTCCTTGGTCATGCCACTGCCCTGACTTTAAGGCAGGCCTGCTGCCTTCTCCCTGCTCCAGGTCTTCCCCTGGCTCTATCAGTCTGCTCCAGAGTTTCTTCCCCCACTTGGCAGAGTTGTGAACAACCACGAACAGCGATTCTTAACAAGACCATTAGGAAGCTGTCCCAGATGCACCACCAGTAGCACCCTCCTGGGATTTTTGTTTCTAAATACAAACAGAAACCAGATACATCCCATTCATTACTAGAAAACTCCCCCAAATGGAGTAAAGGTAACATTTCTGTGTGAGTGGCTGATGTAAAACATGAGTGTATTGCACGCAATACAAAGTCACTGCTGGTTTGTTGCTGCATGCAGCACAATTAGATTTCTCAACATGAACAGTGGCAATCACGTGTCATGCTCTTGCAAAAATGAAGGAAAGCAGCAATAAGAAAGGCTTTTTTGCATTCCATCAATTAGCAAAAACAATTAATGCATCTTCTGTTGCTTTCATACCTGGTTCAGTAGTTGCTTGCTTGTTTCTGTTGGTGCAGGGGCCAAGAAAAGTGAAGAGTTGGAAATGCCAAGGCACGTGATATGGAACAGATCAATCCAGGACTGGCCTCATATTGGTTTTTGAAAGAAAACTCACCAGATTTTTCATAATTGATAGCTTAAGTATAAAACTCTCTATAAGTTCTTTAGCATCCAGAACAGCTACAACAGTCAGAAAAAGTCAACTATTTTTTATTCCCACAAAGTTAGTAGCCGTAGTAGTGTCAGAATAAAGTATGAGACAAGTCGAAAGAATTCTTTCCCATTCATTGTGAACTCTCCATGTTACTCAAACCTCTGTGCACACAATGTTGAAGGTCTTTTCCCCTTCAGATGCTGCTGTCAGTGATCCTGTCTGTGCTGGGATTCGCAGGAGGAGCATATTGTGTGGTCATCTCCTCACTGGGGCTGATTTGGGGTCCTCTGTGTGACACAGGTGATGGAGAATACCTCTACCCTTTCAGGAATGACACTCTGAAGTGAGTATGGCTTACAGGCTCCTCCAATTTTGCTTTCCCTGATCCCTCCCTTATATTTTTTAAGCAAACTTGGATTTTTCCAAAATGAACTGATGGTTCACCCCGTGTACACCTAAACTCACACTTCTCTGAGTAGCATGTTCCAGCTGGTCATCTCTTTGACCAAGGAACCATCCTTGGGCAAATTGCCCCTTGTGCAATTTGCACCATGCTTTCAAAAGGCTGGTGAGCTGACTCCCACCGGAGTCAAAAGGGAATGTTTGCTTACTGTGCCACATTAATCTGTTACGTTATCAAGAATTCAGCCTGCTCTACCTACTTCTAAAAAGCAAAGCAAAAATCTTCTCTGAATCTTTAAAGTCAACCTTGACAACCATGCTCTTCAAGCCAGAGCTAGAGATAATGAATGAGCTGAGCTGAGATACCACAGCAGGAATGGAGAATATTGAGACGTATTTTAAAACCATTACAGACCTTTCTCTTTTGTTATTAGCATAATGTTGCCATACAACAAAGAGGAGATTCTTGAGCATGCAACAAAGTACAGATGTGGCTCTCTTCCCTAGTTACCAATTGCATCTCTGCAAAGGGAATTCTGGAGAGAATCACCAGCTTTTAACAATTATAGCACCATCTGGGGCTCACTTTGTGCAATCAAGTTCAGAAAATAAAATGCCAGAAAACACAGAAAGCACTCTCAAGTTTTTACTTTCTAATACCTAGCCAATTATTTTCCTCTATCACAGAGACAATTATTTGTTTAACCAGACAACATGGAGTATTTGCAAACAACCTGAAAACATCATCCTTTGGAATATCGTCCTTTTCTCTATTCTCCTGGCCATCGGTGTGATTGAAGCTATTCTTTGTTTAGTTCAAGTCATCAATGGACTCACTGGCTTCATATGTGGCACATGTATGAGGAGAAGAAAGGTTGGTACCCAGTAAAAGTGTGCTTTACATTCTTTCCAGTTTTATTTCTCAGGCTCTGGTAGTGGTACATGAGCTGAGAAATCTGCACGTGCCCTAGACAAGCTCCTCTGGGGAGCTGAAGAAGTACAGATGCATTTGCACACTCTCTTTTGCTCTGTCACATTATTGTCAGGGATAACCTGGTTCTCAGATTTTTCTAAACAGCAGACCAGTATGACATATTTACATACTCACTTGCATGGTTGTTTTCCAATTTAAGAAGCCTTTTTGGTAAAGTTTAATGACCCTCCCCAGCATATGTAAATGAGAGACAAAAAGTAGAGATGTTTTTAACTGGTCAACAGTAGTAAAGTTGTTATTTTACAGAATGGAAGAAAACATCTTCCAAGTTTCATCTATCACTATTGCTTCCTTTTCCTTGTTTATTTTCATCGTACAAGATATTTGCAGTAAGTCAGATATCCCCTGGAATATTAATTAATCATCTTTCATTCATTGTCTTTCAGACAAACATTTCTGGAATGTGAATGACCTACAAGGAATGACAAACTGCCGATTCACATACAATAAGGATAGTGCACTGTTCTGTATTTATGGGGGGGGCAACAAGGAAAATCCAAAATGTTCAGGTGTTTCACGGGGCAAAATGATTTTATTTATAAAGAAGTCAGTGTGGAAAAAGGCTAGATCATTTCAGTCTGAGACTCCACATTTTCATCTCTCTAAACATGCTGTTAAGCCTCAGGTACTGGCAAAAACATTAATCTATCTGGTCCTTACTGCTGTTCTTGTGTATAAAGCACAACAGTCCTCAGATAAAGGATCATTGCTTGCCCTGTCATGCATGTGGGAAATGGAACTGTTGTTAATGTATACATTTATCAGCTGCATGAAGCAGGCGCTCTCTGGCTGATGTAAATAACCTCCCGTCCTCCCCAAATCCCACCGTCAGCTCACCTGTCTGTTCCTATTAATTTTCAAATGGGGCACTCACAGATTTGAATAAGGATGAGCAGAGAATATATCGAGCAGTGTTTGAGACACTGCAGGGATAACTGAAGAACACGGTTTTCAGCCTCCTTCTGCCACCCTGGAGCCAGATCCCCTTGTGCCACTTGGTAGTTTGTTTGTCAAAGCCCAGTGCGTTTCTAAATCAGTTCTTCAGGAGCACCTGAGAGTTGTGGCAGCCTTAGAGGAGCATTTGGGTCAACACAGACAGTAGGGTTTGCAGCAAGAGTTTAGAAATGTCTGGTTTAACAAAAAGGTAAAGAACCTCACCACCAATTTTGCCTTCATGAAACTGCTTAAGGATTTCACTAACATCCACACAGGTCCATAGGGCTGTTCCAGAATAGAGCACATGGACCAAGGACATGGCTAGTTAACTAGCCAAAGATAAACAAAGATATAGATAGTAATTATGTGCAGCTTAGTAATAAATAGAAGATAGAATCTGAAGGCAACAAATTGCATCAGTTTTAGTGTTTTAGCAACAGTAATAACAACCAGGAACTGCATAATTCCCCGTCATCACTAAAGAGCAAGCTCTTGATCTTAAGCTAATGTCCATGACTGGGAAATTTCAGAAAACTCATCATTTCAGTGACTTCCTCAGAGGTTAATTCTTGGACATGAACTGTCTTTCCTCTGTCAGCCAAACCGTGAAATAATCTTTACCCATCCTGAATGCGTGTATGCAGCTATGAAAATCTGAATATATTTAAAGCACTTGGAGCCTATTTTTCAGAGAGACATTTATGTTTTCTCATAGTTGTTCATATTTCTGCACTGTAGCATGGGAGCAAGCTCTTTAAACACACTTATTGCAGACATACATGACTGCTTGTGCTGTCCTCTAAAGCAGCACGCAAAATGCTTCACATTCTCCTTTATATAAAATGGGGAAAAAATGCCAGTTGCCTAGATGAGGAGCATATGCACCTTGGAGTATAGTTTCACCCCTAGAAGCAGGAAATTTAACCCATAAAACTTAAAAGCACCTTCTGTAAAGAAGAAAGTGTTAAGACTTGTCGAGGTTTGCAATCATCACTAGGTGCATCCAAACCTGCCAGGTGGCTTAAAAAGCTCGTGTTCATTGCCAGCAGTGAAGCCTGGACAGTGCTACCACATACACCGGACAGCAAGCCAGGAAAAGAGTTAAAGGGGCAGTGAGAAATAAGGATATTCACATGTAGTCAGGTGGAGAGAGACTCCTTCATCAGCACAGGGGCTCTATGAAGAGCTCCCTAATCCTCCCTCATCCCTTAGTTTGGACTCCCTGACTCTCACCTCTGGGATAAAGCCAACTTTGGCAGTGCTAGCACCAGGAGGGGAAGAGATACCCACTGGCACACCTCCAGCACAGAAAAATAAGTGCACTGTGCTGCTGCCATCTGCTTGTTCCAGGCTGTCCTGCCCTGGGGATATTTAGTGTCGTGTCTCTGTGCTCCTGTGAACACCCTCTGTCCTGCCAACTGTGTGACCACTGGCCTCACTGATACATGTAAATATTAAATATTGCTATTCTGAACTTATGTTCTGGCTTGATTTGTGTGATCTGAAGGACTTGTGAGTTCAAAGTACCTCCAATAGGAAGATAAATGGAGTAACAGAGAAAGCAGAGTTAAATTGTCTAACTTGAACCGCCATGAAGAAGTCTCTTCTAGGGTAGGCCTCAAGATATGTAGTCCTTGGAGAGAGGCACCATTCCTCCAGGCCACACTGAAAGAGATGCCCAAGGCAAGTGGGAGGCCTTGCCTTCTGGGCAAGGTTCAGTTGTCCACCATGGACAGGAGCATTTGGTGCCATTTAAAGTGCAGCAAAGAACCCACTCACAGATGTCCAGAGATCCAAGAGTCTCATCTGGGCCTTACTCGAAGGTGTGGATGACCAAAGCAAACACCTCTCTCTTGAAAACACAAGGATGCTAAAAATTCATTAGTGGAAATACATAAAGGAGACTAAAATTAGAAGAAATTATTTCAGCTTATGCTTTTTTGGATCCCCCAAATCACCTTTTACATGAGTCACCGCCTGTCTTCTCAGAAGTGTCACCAGAGCCTTCTCCAGGAGCTGGCCAGCACATTGTAACAGGGGTAGCTCCTCATGCCAAGCACTGCAGGGAGATCTGCGAACCCAAGCTCTTCTGGTGGGCAAGTCTTCGAAAGAAAATGTCTACATAATACTAAATATAATAAAAACTTTGATTTGAACAGAGAGTTGGCTTGACTGAAAATAAGACACCATACTTCAGAATTAGGATTACTACAGATTTTAAGCTATTGGTTTGGTGTTTTTTCCAAAACGGAAAGAATTCTTTCAGGGAAATCTCCTAGCAAAGGAAAAGAGCAATTTTGTCCTTGAAATGTTTTTAGTATTGTATACATGAAGAATTTAGTAAAACTAAGGAACCCATAATATTCTTCTATATCTATCTTTTCTCTATATTCATCTTCTATCTATCAATCTATCTGTCTATCCATCTGTCTGCCTATCTTCTCTGTATCTATCAACTTTAAATAATTAATAGTCAAAAACTACCCAGACATAAAGACAAAAATATTTGTTTAACTTTGATATTAATTCACTGTACAATCTCACTACACAGGCTCTGATAGAAGGACTTAAATATGTTGGGTTTGCATCAAATTATCCCTCTCTGTTCTGCATTTGAAACTCATGCAGGAGATCACTTGCAATTAGGACTGACTCAGGATAGGAATAAAACTTTAGACCAAGGACGTCACCCGAAAAATGTAAATGTTTGGAGACCAACAGCCCAGTGTTTCAGCTGTCAGGATCAAGGACACAATCCAAATACCTGGGTTGGACACCACAGACTAGTTCATACCCTCTCATTTCAAGAGGAACTGTCAGTTCATTTTGATGCAAATGGCTCAGATGCCTCAGGCCCCGGTACTCGGTACTCCTACTCGATGTTCTTGACTTTTTTGGCATGCAGAGCAAATTGAACCAGTGAGAGGTTGATCCTTGCAGACTTCAGAGTGCCACAGCCTCTGCTCTGCTGTCCCACTCCCAGTCCTGTGCCTCTCCTCCCAGGTGAACTCTTCTGTGCAAACAAGCTTAAAAAAAAATCCCAAAGGGAATTAAAACCCCCCCAAACCTTTCCAGACACTTAAGAGTACTTTATTTCATCTTCTACAGAGCACCAGCTCTTTGGGCTTATACCTTTCCAGAGGAGTGACAGGGGACAGCAATCCTTCAGAAATGCCATTCCCTGTAGGACCTCTCTCACCTGGCAGCACCCCTTTCATCCTGAGCCCATGGGCCACAGAGAGCCATCTAAAGCCCATCAGCAATAATGTAGCACATTTAACCCAGAATGGCAGAGCAAAGGCGTGGTCTTAGGCACAGAGGCCACTGCTTTGTCCATCTTTATTTCTTCCTGTCACTCAGATTCAAAGCTGAGCAGCTGTAAGCGCTCGCTACAGTGCAGATCATTTCTACGATACATAGAAAACTTCACTGGCACACAGCACTCCTCACTTTCTTTCAAGAATTTCTCTGTTCTTATCAACAATCCATGTGAGGGTCTGTTCCATCAAGGTCAACTAATAAGGTGTAAGAGTTAAGAGCTCAGCTGAGTATCGTAGAGTCAAAAAATGGTTTGAGTTAGAAGGTGTCATGGTTTGACACTGGCCCAACGCCAGGCACCCACAAGAGTCGCTCGCTCACCCTCCTCTACCACAGCTGGGCAAAAGGAGGGAAAAGAGGAAAAAGCATTAACGGAGGCTTCATGGGTGAGATAAGGAGAGCGGGAGAAATATTTCAAGGGCAAAACAGGCTCAACCTTGGTTGCTAAGTAAAATTTATTACTAACAGAATCAGAGGAGGGTAATGAGAAATAAAATAAGCCCTTAAAACACCTTCCCCCAGCAAGCCCTCCTTCCATCCCACTGACAACACAGGGAGGCAGGGCAGGAGGGTTTTCATCAGTCCGTCACCAGGATTTTCTTCCACTGCTCCGGGAGAAGAGTCCTTCCCTGTGAGGCCGTGGGGTCCCTCCCACGGGCACACAGTCCTCCCAAAACTGCTGTGGCGTGGCTCTCTTCCCACAGGGTGCAGTCCTCCAAAGACAGGCTGCTCCAGCCTGGAAGCAGGGCCCTCTCTCTCCACCGGGTCTCCCACTGGATCACAGCCTCCTCCAGGCATCCACCCGCTCCGGCGTGGGCACCTCCCCATGGGCTGTGGGTGGATCTCTGCGTTCCCCATGGGCCCATGGGCTGCAGGGGGACAACCTGCTTCACCATGGTCTTCACCACGGCCTGCAGAGGAACCTCGGCTCCAGCGCCTGGAGCACCTCCTCCCCCTCCTTCTCCACTGACCTTGGTGTCGCCATGTTGTCCCTCACATGTTCTCACCTCCTCCTCTTTTCTGACTAGAAGCAAAAACCCCTGACTTCATTTTGATTTTCTTCTTAAATATGTCATCACAGAGGCATTAACCAGCCTCTCTCATTGGCCCAGTTCTGGCCAGCAGCATGTCCATCTTCAGAGCCATCAGCCATTGGCTCTGCCGGAAGCTTCCAGCAGCTTCTCACAGAAGCCATCTTGGCAGCCCCCCTGCTATCCAAAACCAGGCCATGCCAAACCAATACAGAAGGGACCTTAAAATCATCTAGTTCCAACTCCCCTGCCATGGGCAGGGACACCTTCCACTAGATCAGGTTGCTCAGAGTCATGTCCATCACAGCCTTGAAGACTTCCAGGGATGGGGCATCCACAACTTCTCTGGGCAACCTGTGCCAGTGCCTCACCACCCTCACAGTAAAGAATTTCTTTGTGATATCTAATCTAAACCTACCTTCCTTCAGTTTAAAGTCATTACTCCTTGTCCTGTCACTACATGCCCTTGTAAAAATTCCCTCCTCAGCCTTCTTGTAGCACCTTCGGGTACTGGAAGGAACTTGTATCCCCTAAGCTCAGAATCCTTGGAGATACAGCAGAATACCCTGGCTGCTATTCCAGGAGGGCACGGTGTCTCCAACAGGGCCTGTAACCTCGGCTTGACCAAGTGGACATCTCAGAGGTTTTATAGCATCTCAGGTGACACCAGCCATCTCTATGTGAGCATCCAACTCAAGCTCTGAAACATCTACTGGGTACAGTGACACTTCTCTTAGAAGCAACGCTGAGTTCATCAGTCTGAGACATGTCCTCACCCTGTCCTGCCTCATCAGACCTAAAACAAGTGAGTCAATCAGCCCCTAAAACTGTGTATTTCTCCCCATGGTTCTCAGGGAGCTTGAAATAGCAGCCCAGCCTCTGGCACCTGAAGCTGCAGCCCCCCATCATGAAAAGGGAGTGAAGCCCACCTCAAAAATATCTTCATTGGTGAGATTTCTTTATTTTTTTTTCCTTAAAATAGATGCATTAGCTGAGAGCCATTTAATGGCATGAGAGTACAACAGATTCAGTGAAGAACTGGTCTTCTTGGTATAAGCTTTTTTTATACAATACTTCTTCCTTGCACTGTATATCAGCAAAATCCCTCCCGATTCAGATGAACTACCTTACACATCCTCTTTCTCTAAGTCTTCTTCATCCCATCATGTAATGTTTTCACTTAGGTTGTGTCCTATCACATCTGCCCTCCATTCCTCTGGGTCTTTAAACAAAGTTTCCCTGGAGAATTTTATGGCTGTCAGTTTTTGGGTTTTTTTCCAAGAGACGAAAAAAAGCAAGGACAGTCCAGAAATTCTCTGCAGATGCCAAAAACCAAATTAAAATCTTGCTTTGGGCATGTTGAATTTAGTTGACCCTCACATGAAGGGTGCAAGGTCAGGTATGTCCGCCCAGTAGTGTGTGATTGCAGAGCAGGCTGAGACCCGGCTGCACTCACCCTCAGCCACATGCACCTTCAACCTTTTCCTGTTCCTGCCTACAAAATATGCTGCAAAACATCTGTTCAGAGAAAAAAACCTAGTATGTGTACAGTGTTTTAAAAGCTTTTGAAACACCCATTTTGAGCAAGGAAGGCAAACCAGAGAAACCAATGGCTCCACTGCCACCAGCAATGGAGCTGCAGTTTCTAGGACCTTGTAGCAGGTTCATTTAGGGTGGAAAGCAGTGTTTCTAACTACCACCAAAAAATATGTGCCTTTTAAATGCACAGTGTCCCTTTCTGTACTTAAATAACTGGGTCAAATTTAAAAGCCATTACTCAGTTAAAATATCATTTGATTATAAATATAAAGGAATATTTCTCCTAAGGTAGGTTAAGTAATCTGGTTGTCAGGCATTTTCATCCCTTCTAATTTTCACTTCTTTTTAAACACTAATTATAGAGTCTTCCCACCAGATCACTGCATATCTTACCAAAACCTTTATCTCCCCTTGTACAGAGAGGTGTCACAGAAAACATGTTGTTCCTGGACTTCTCCCCCTTTCTTCCCACAGCCATCACCTATGTGCCTGTGTGTTCCTACCACATCCTGCCGATGGGATATGCTTAGCCTGTGCCACTGTCATTTCCATGCACAGCTACTCCTGTCTGCTGCAGGAGCTGGCACACTGCAGAAAACCTTCTTAAAGATTCGGCCTTTTACTCAGAGTGCATCTGAGAAGAAGACATCTGAGATTTCCCCATGGAAAGGAGCTACCCACTCCATGGATGACCAAAGATATCCAGAAAAGCCATACATGTACCCTAAAAAGGGCAGATTTTACATAGAATTGGTTATAAAGAGCCATACATGGACAGACGGTAAAGACTGACTAAAAAAATATCCATGTGGCAATGCTACAATAAATGTGACCAACTTAATTCCTTAATGCATATATGAGCTTTTTCTCAGAATTACTTCTGTTGATAGGGAGCTTCACTAAGTAGTTTCTAAAAGTCTGTATCATTCCTATAGTTTCATTGGAGAGTCCAACACCACCTCGCTTTCCTACCAGTTTCCAATGCTTGCTTTGAGTATCATCATGTAGGTCCTTTCATTGGTGTCTTGGGGTGACTTTATGATTTTGTATCCCATATTGCCCAGAAATGAATCCTGTGCCTTTCTGTGCCTTTAAACTGAGCCCAAGAGGGGAGAGAAAAAAAGCTGAGTGAACTTTTCAAAACAATTTGTGCTCCAAGGACACAGAGATAGCTGCTGCTGCTGAGGAGCAGAGGAAGCACTCTTCTTGCTTTTCAGCCAGCGTTTCAGCTCTGTTTCTTCAGAGAGAGATGGAGAGCTAAGTTTTTTTCCTCTAGGACTTCGGCTTCTCCCTTCTTCTCTTCTGGACTGTTTGAACAACATCAGAACACCAGAACTCACTGGGAAAACTTTTCCACCTTAGGCCTGGAGGGGGCCCAGGTCGACCCAGCTCCAAGGAAGAGGAGAGAGAGAGAGAGACCCACAGAAGGACTTTAAAATCATCCCAGGTTTCTCTCCACAGCGAGAGGTCTTATTATTTAGTGCTAGTATTCTTTTCCTGTGTGTTTGTTAAAAAAAATAGGTTTTTCCCTTTGCTTTCCTCCGAGGAAAATCTTTTTTTTCCCCGAACCTGGTGGGGGAGGGGTGGCTGTAACCTGCCTTCTAAGAGAGGACATTCAAATTCAGACGTTCCTCTGAAATTTGCCTCAAACTGGCACAATTGGTCAATGGTAAATCTTCTCTTATTGTTTCCTAGGTTTATTGTGATCATTACTGAGCATTTAGTTCAGTCAGCTTTAAACAGACGAATTCTTAGCCCTATCTTCTGCTTTAGCCTTGTGCCTAGAACCCAGAGAAATACAGATTATTTTCATACCATTTCATATCAGACAAAAGATAACATTTCTCCTACTTTAAACCAATCTGGTATTACCCCTCACATCAGTGTTCCATTACGCATATCTACAATAATTCCTACACTCTTAATCTCTGCTCCTCACAAAAATAAGACTGGATATCTACTGGAGAAGGGGGAAGGCTGCAGAATTGCCCGTGTTTTTCCAAAGACTGAGACTCTGCATCCAGTTCTCCAGACTTTTGGGTTTATCACTCTGTTTCATACTCCTTCTTTTGTTGCAAAGTCCAGCAAATACTCAGCAGTTTCGTTACAAGGCACCACAATTTTTACTGATTTTTTCTGATTTTGTACTTGATCAACGAACATTATCATCACGCCATTATTCCTCCCTATAACCTAAATTCAGCAACAGAAAATGGCTCTAAATATACCAGGCTTAGTATCTGTGAGTGTATTTTTTACTATAACTTTAGCTGCTGGAATTTGGGCTTCTTGGAAAAGCAGAAAGGATCAGCAGAACAGGAACCCAACAGAGATGGCCATGGTTGGAGGCAGGAATATTAATGTTTTCCTTGGATTGTTTACTGCAACAGGTAAGTTTTCTTAACACTTTAAAAAATTCTTCTTAAAACACCTGTATTGCATAGATCTGGGTGACTTTTCTTTCAAAGGAAGTGAACTCCTTTAATGTCAAGGTAGATTCTGCCTAAGTGCGACTTAAAAGGAGTATGGTTTCATGAATCATTTTGGGACGGATTCTTACAAACCTCTCCACACTGAGCAGAACCTAATGTTTATGTAGATTCTTTTAAATTAAAGAGATTCATTTAAGAGTTTAGTTAAGAGTTAAGAGTTTAATTTAAGAGTGACAAAAGAATACAACACTTTTCATTAAGAAGGACTGTGGTCTTAATTGTGAACCAGTTTCTGTTACCCAGCATAGCAGAAGAATTTTACTCATGGAAAAGTCCAGTTCTGTGTGGAATAAGCTCTCACTTTATGGTGAGCATTGGTCTCTCTCCCAAAGAGAGGGTTTCCCTCAACTTCCCTTTTCTCTCCTTTCTGCCTGGCATTATCTGAAATTTGCTTCCCTGACCTGTTTTTTGTAAAGGCATCCCCCAGTGGCATTTGCCTGGCTAAGACCCTTAAATCATTGTTGTAGGTCTGTTATCTGACTGCTGTGTCTACTTGCATTTGTTTTCCCTAATGTCTACTTTCTTAGACCCTGTACGTGATGCTCTTGAAGGAGGACAATTCTACAAAGGCAATTCTATTTCCTCTAGCAAAAGTCTTCCTCTGACAAAAAAAATGTAATTAAAAATTACTATATTCAAATTGCCTTGAAATGTTTAAACATTGAGCTTTTCCATGCACACACAGATATCCATTGTTGAAGCTGGAAAATTATTTAGAGTGAGATTCTAATATTATTATCTGTAGTCAGCACCACATCTGGGCATGGGAGAAAACTTTGCAAAGAAACTAGAGGTTTGATTAAATATTTGTATGAGAAAAATGTTTACAAGCTCTCAGAGTGTTCTACAGGGCTAGTTGAGAATATGTCTCTCAATTCTGACCTCTTTATCTTCCATGTTTACAGCCACCTGGGTTGGAGGAGCATATATCGAGAGCACAGCTGAAATTGTCTACCTGCCTTCAAAAGGATTGTTGTGGGTCCAGGCACCTCTGGGATTTGCCTTGTCCCTTGTTATTGGTAAATAATTCATGTTATTAGGACACATAAGCTTTAAAACTGTATCATAGGAGTATTTTAAGGTATGTAACAGAATATAGGGTACATTTTAAATGTGGTTTTGTTTTTTCAGTCTCCCATATATCAAGAATAAGCATTTCTAATGCTATCTATCTTCTCAACTGAAACATAACAAGTTAGGGTAGCTTGGCCTGCTTGTAGCAATTTATAGGACAAAATTCTTATCTGAGAACATAGAAGAGTGTGTCTATGTGCATATTGCTTTTTTCACATGATCTCTAATTCACATGGTATCTAATTTTTTCTCCAGAGTTTCAGTGTGATGAAATAACAGTATCTTGATTTTTCCACTAAGATGCATCCTTCTGAGTAGTCTTGTCTCAGGATGAATGTGTCATGCATCCAGCTTATCCCACTTTATAGCTAGTCCTTTTTTTGGTTGAAACTAAGCTAAGTGTGCAGTGTTCTATACCTGAGCTGCCATTTCTAACTCTGAGAATTACTGGACTCATGCTGAGGTTCAGCTCTCTTGCCAAGAACAAAGTTGCTTTCAGGCCACATTGTGTTATACTATAACTCTCTAGGGACACAGGATGATGAAAGCAGAGAGACCTGTGCAGACCTTATACAGGAATTTCTAAAAGAACAATAACCTTTAGTCTCAAGTCAAAGAAAAGAGTCCAACTGACGTGAATATGAATCAGGCTTGGACATATATTGCCAGCATTGCTTATGTGAGTAATTCTTACTAATGAAACTGAGCAGTGCAGGTCTGATCCTGCAATCTTTGCTCAGGTCAGTGGTGCCCAGACAAGCAGTCCTGTTGGCTTCAGGGTTAGACACAATACATATTCTTTGGTTTTAATGAGATGGCTGCACATCTGAAGTCTAATATTTAGATGAAGGTGGGTGGGACTCAGCTTGATGCGCAGATTAAAACAATATAGTTCTGGGAAGAGACAATGAAGCCACCAAAATGAAAAATGTAATCAGAAAAGGACCATATATCAACAGGTTGCATCACATGACCAAGGACAAAAGTTTGCCTCCTTTTTAGCCAAATACGAGTCTTCAATGCCTCACTCTGTCTACTGACATCTTCCACAGGATGCATTTCAGAAAACTTTATGTCTCAGACTGGTAGGTCATTGGGGATGGAGAGGAGATTATATATGTGTGTCCACTGAGCTAAATTCCTGTTACAGTCACACAGGTATTTTATGCTATTTGGGGTGCCATAGTGGTCCTCCTTGGCCACCAGTAGCTACTCCAGAAAGATGTATGTGTGCCAAAAGTTCATGGGCATATATGTCAGCTGTAAGGAGATATCCTTTATAAGCTGGGACCTCTTGAATGGATGAAACGCCACTTCTAGCAGGTGTCTGGTTGGCTGCATCATTCTCTAAGGTCCATTATGTACGAATTCCATGCTCACTAGGTGGGTCTGCTACTCAAATACCATATTATTCTTACCTCGTTTTTTCCTGTAATATAAAACGTGCAAAATTCTACCAAAATATCATTACTTTCTGATAGGTGGTTTCTTCTTTGTAAATCCAATGAGAGCCAAGAATTACGTGACAGTGATGGACCCCCTTCAAGAAACTTACGGGAACATGATGGGAACCTTACTCTTCATTCCACCATTGCTAGGAGAGGTGCTCTGGTTTGCAGCTATCCTGGCATCCCTGGGTAAATACTTGCTTTCCTGTTATATTTGTTAAAGGTCATGTGGACTTGTCAGAGTGTAATACACATTTGGGAATTGTGGAAAGCTGTGCTTTATGTCTCCTTTTGCGAGAGGAACAAGCATTTCTCATTTCTGGAAAATATGTTTTCAGGCTTAAAACAAATAGTGCTATATATTCATTATATTATAATAGAGAAGTCTGCCTATGCGAGTTTGTGCCTTCCCTTGCCTTTAGCAGAGCAGATGTAAAAAGGCAAAATGCCTTGGCAATGGCCATGCAGCAAGGTGAGGCAGTAAAAGCAGGAAGGAAACGTGCTCTCTCATGTTCCCACTGTGAGCACTCTCTGTAGACTGCATTTTTCATACACGATGTTGTACTGGCACCACGGGAGTAACATATCCTTATTTATTCTGTATTCTGCACATACAAAATCTGTCTTAAAATACTTGACTGCTGTCCTTGTCTGCAGGAGCAACAATGAAGGTCATCTTGGATATTGGAGGCTCTTTGGCTATCGCCATCTCGGCATGCACTGTCATACTTTACACTCTACTGGGAGGCCTCTACTCTGTTGCCTACACCGATGTCATCCAGATGGTTTTCATTACCCTCAGCCTGGCAAGTCCTGTGCATTTCTTTGTTACCAGTTTTCTAACTAAAGGGAAAAATGCTGCTCTGCTTTTCAGCATGTCTCAGACCAAAAAAAACTTCCTACAGTTCCTCTTTAGGAGAACAGGTTTCCTGAGAAACCTTACAGTCTTTATAAGTCTTTGTACCTTATGCATTTTGGATAATGTGCTCACACAAGCCACTGGCCTTGCTGGGTGAACACAGAAAGGTCTGCACAAAAGTGAAGTTTGCAGAACCTGTCCAGAACCATCTTGAATGGAGGAACAATCTTGAATGCAGAGAGATCTGTCTACAGAAAGTACCAATTAACCTGAATTACAGACTCATGTCCTTGATGACACCATGAACAAGAAACATGTAGATTTAGAGTAAGGAAGGGGGAGAAACGAAGACTCTAGGTTTAATCTTATGTAACTCTACATTCTACATCTACCTTAATTTAAACAGCTGTTCTCCAAGAACAAAGACACTGGGAAAATAGTTAACTATTTCCATTTCTATCCTAGTGGATCTGTATCCCCTTTGCCCTGGTGAATTCTGCAACAGAAAGTATTTATTACACTGCAACCCATCAATCTTACCAAGACCCTTGGATTGGGAAGATAGAAAAACCGTATCTTGGAAGGTGGCTGGATGACTTCTTCTACTTGGTACGGAGTATTTATTGGACAAATGGTTGGGAGGAGCAATTGTGTGGGGACTTTCTGTCTGGAAAGCTTGTGGGTTCTTCCAGCCAGGAGCCCTACATCGCAGTTGACAGGGGCTGGATGTGTAAAGCTGTCTCTCAGCACCCCCTCCAGCAACCTAAATGAACTGGGGAGACCCAGGGCTCAGCTGTGGGATGAAAAGAAGCAGTAGGGACACTCCATCCTTTACCCACATGGAGGAACATACCTCTTGAGTAAAACCATCCAGGCAGCCAGATCCTCTCCTGGTGCCTTAATGAGTAATTTCCTACCTTTTGAGATGCTTGTCTTGCAGCCTTAACAGTGTGCTTGTAACATAAATATGTAAAATTCCTTCTATATGAAAAAAAATTAAAATGACACGACTGCAGGTCATCAGCAAGTACAGTGCCATTGGCTTCACTGCACAACACAACTTTTGAGTTACCAATATAGCCAAGACTACAGGAGGTTGTTCTGCTCTTACTAAACTGGTAATAGGGACACACAGAAGCTTGTTTGGGGAGGACAGAATCTTCAGATTTTATCTGATTAATTTTGTGTGCTAAGAAAGTGAAAATTATGGTTTTATTTTTCATTTTAATTCCAAAATAGCTGTTTGGGTAGATTTATTTACAAAAGCTGCATTCCTGAAAAACTTTCACTTCCTCTGTGCCTGATTCACCATTCCAAGCAACCATTTTTCAGCTTTCTCCATCTGCCAAACCATTAACCTATTTTCATTAAAACTTCCCACCCATCACAATGAAAACAAAGGAAAAGGGAATTCTCAACTATCAGAAATATCATCCTCAAGAGTTAGAGCTGGGCAACATTTATGCATTTGAAATGAGAATTTGATAACACTAAATATTATTATGGATGATGCCCTACAGCAGCCAGCAGCCTGGTGGGGACCACTGGTAACCTACGAATGTTTCAGGTGCTTGGGAGCATCCCATGGCAGACTTACTTCCAAAGGGTGCTCTCCGCTGCCTCGACAGGACAGGCAAGGCTCATTTCCTACCTCTCTGGACTCGGGTGCTTTGCAATGGCCATCCCCTCGGTGCTCATTGGGGCAGTGGCAGCATCAACAGGTAAAACAAATCATTTGTCTCTGAGTAATCAACATGTTTTTGGCAAAGGTGATTAAAACAGGATCCAAAGAAGTCCTGATAGAGACTTCAAATTACCCAGTCCCTTGGCCCTCAAAACCAAGATAGGTGATCTGTAGCAGAAATGTGCAGCCATCTGAGGTACAGTGCACAATTACTTAAAGACATTTAAACAGCTCCAAGACCTGTTTAAAGCTATTTCCTTATGATGAAATGACTTCTCACAGACCTTGTGCTGAGGAAAGATGAAGGCAGACTCTCTAAAACCCTGTATTTTAGAAGAAATTTTATGCTTCCTTCTGTTAATGCCTTAGACATGTAATACCCAGGAATATTACTACAGATTGTTAATAAGGTTCTTGCTTGAAGGAATCAAGAAGTTCAGTCCTGTAAACTCACAGCCTCCATGCAGGGGATCAGTCATGTGTTGGCTGTGAGCAAAGGTAAAAGAGAATCCAGATCACTGAACATTTAAGGAAATCAGCTGAAGTCATGAGTTCATCCAATTCCCTTCTCCTCATGAGCTGTGTCTAGAGGTTGACCTTTAACTGAGCCAATTCTGGAATCACACAAAGCACACCTATTTCTATAGATGCTGCTAAGGAAAAGGGAAATCTTTGATCTAGTGGGAGCTGCAGCATGCTAAGGGGAATCACAAAAGTTCACAAAAGAACCCAAAAAATCAATCAAAGTCCTAAAATACTGAGTGGATCTCAGTTCTTGGCCCTTCTGTGACTGCCCTCTGTGAAAAGGCAACTTCAGAGACAGCAGAAATGTCAATGGAGGATTTGTTGTGACTTTTCCTTGTTTTGTTTCAAAGACTGGAATCAGACAAGCTACGGTCTTCCGAGTCCATTTGAGAGAGGGGAGTCAGCAATGATACTACCACTTGTTTTACATAATCTCTGCCCAGCATACATCTCCATTACTGGTTTGGGAGCCATCGCTGCTGCTGCGATGTCTTCTGCAGATTCAGCTCTTCTCTCCACTGGCTCCATGTTCGCTCACAATATCTACAGGAAAATCCTGAGGAAAAAGGTACCTGGTTGCAGTATTCATCAGTTTTGGTGAAAGGAAAGACAGTCTTGTTTCAAGACTATTTCTAAACCAGTCTGTGACTGAAGGTGTGTGTCCTTCAGCTGCTGAACTGATTTCTGGAGACAGAGCTCCAAAGATAAGCCAGAGGCATTCATTTCCTTGGTAGGGGTACCAATACCCCATATTGGTGAGCTTTGCTCATTCTAACATGACTAGTATAAAATTTGGACTAAGGTATTACTGGAAACAGCATAAAACCATGACCCTTAAAATCAGAGGGTGCCTGCCCTGGCTGGCTACTGGTGGCAAGTAGTGCCTGAAAGCATCAAGGGCTTGGTGAGGACCAGCCCAGGCCAGGGCAGTGCTGGCCATCCTGCCAGAAAACCCTGTGTCTCTAATGCTGCAATCTCTGCTTTTCAGGCTTCAGAGACAGAGGTGCTGTGGGCCATGAGGACTTCCATGGTGGTGTTTGGGGCCGGGGCTGCTACTCTGGCTTTTTACTCCAGCTCTGTGTACGACCTCTGGTTCCTCAGCGGGGAGCTGGTGTACACCCTCCTCTTCCCCCAGCTCTGCTGTGCCCTCTTTGCTCCCAGCACAAACACCTATGGATCAGCTGCCGGCTTCTTGGTGGGGCTCCTGCTGCGGCTACTGGCAGGGGAGCCTGCCCTGAGTATCCCCCCTGTCATCCGCTACCCAGCCGGCTCCCTGGTGAATGGGACCTACAGCCAGCTCTTCCCCTTTAAAACATTCACCATGCTTCTCACCTTGGGCACGATCCTTGCTGTTTCATACCTGGCCAAGGCTTTGTTTCAGAGAAACCTCCTCCCTCGCAGCTGGGATGTTTGCAATATCATGGGGGGAACGAGCATCCTCATCCCCTTGCAGCAGGTGGAGAAACAGGAGTGTTTGCCAACCACTGCACTAGAAGAGAAACACAATTAAGTGTGGGGATTCATTGGAAAGGCCACAGTGCACTCAGCAGTTAGAGTATGGCACAGACAACATAGTTCTTCCCTTTGCTTTCTCCACTAATGATTTATTTAAAGTCCTCACCAAGAAATAAAGAGGCATTCTGTTCACCCAAGAAGAATATGTGAGTTTGAAGTCAGCAGTGATTGAAATCACATGGTGATGGAGCACAATCTTGTGGTGATGACCATGGGACACCTCAGGCCCCAGCAGTGGTTGCTTCAAGGTGCCCCTGGTATTCCACCAGAAAGCAAAGCTATAATCCTGCTCCAACAATTAGGGTGTTCCCAAGTGTAGTGGGTTGAAACACAGTTGATGGACAGTCTTTTAGACCAATCGCTTCTCACAATCTCACATATTTTAAAGCCCATGCAATTGCTCTTTCTTTGTCCTGACTTCCTGTGGAGGGGTGGCGGGACCATTCCGGGCCAGGCCCCCTTCCCCGGCGAGGGCAAAAAGCCGCTGGGAAAAGCCATCCCAGCTCCGGAGGGTATCCGGGATCAGCCTTAAACAAAGGCAGCGGAGACCACACAGTATGGCTTCTGGAGACCGGCAGGCTTCCTTCTCCCCACCTCCCATGGGGCCCCACGCAGATCCGGTGGGAGCCGATGGAGTTTTCTGCAACCAACGCCGCTTGAGTCCAGCTGAGGAGCCAGAAGCATAAAGGGTAAGGTGCTTTTTCTCCAACATAAAGCCTGAAGAAAATCATGGCAGCTTCAGGGTCAGAGAAAAAGAGAAAGTGAGTCATGTGGGATGGAGCTCAAGATGGTGGCGTGAAAAGAGGGAGGAGCAGGTCCAGCGCGAAGCTTAAAAATACTTTCTCCAGGCAGTGGTAAAAACTGTAATATCACAAACTGTTCTTTTCCTCTTTAATCCATTTAAAAAGACATGGGGGGA
>VZRQ01006844.1:381245-414512 GCA_013397975.1 Machaerirhynchus nigripectus | reverse complement strand
GGGTCTGTTGCTAGTGGCAGTTTGGAAACCATGTGTAGAATAGAGAGAAAACCTCTTTTCCCCTGAATATTCGAGAGTTTTTTATATACATACAGTTATATATAGATATATACAGAATACAGTTTTTAAGAACTGTAAAACTGACCGATGCCATGTTTGTTATCCTTTGTGCGAGATGGATAAATGAGAGGGGGTGCTGAAAGAGAGGGGAGTTTAGCTTTATTTTTATTTCTTTTTACCTTTAATTCTGTTAGTAATAAAACTTTCTTTATATTGTAATTGCTCAAGCGTGTGCCTGTTTTGCCTCACAAATTTCCAGTTTTCCTCAATATAATCCTATTTCCCCTTATAAAAATAACAGATTTCGTGGGAGCCTGGCGCTTAGCCAGTTCAAACCACAACACCAAGCCACATACTTTTCTCACCACAAAGGAGACAAATTAATGTCTGATAGATTGGGTGTTCTTGGTTAAAAAAACAAGCAAACTGGTGAGCAGACCTGTTTCCATTACACAGCAAGGTGTTTAGCATAATCATCCCTGGGGAGCACATCACACCTCTAAAAACACAAATTACTGAAAGCAGTGCAACTGCCACAGCAGTCCATCAGTAATATCAGTTCTGCACCATTCCTTGTAAGCTTTACAAAGCTTTCCTTCCTACTGCAAAAGTTTTTGCACGTGTCTCTCCCCACTGCAGTATCTGCCTGGGAATGTGTGAGACATCCCCTCTATACAACCTGGTAGGGCAGCAGCCGGCAAGCAAGATAAAGCAACAGCCCTTGACTATTCACTAAGAAAGATCTTCATAGCCACCATTTACAAAAACTTAACCAGACAGAAGAACAGAGATGCCAGAGAGACTATTGGATGAATTTTGTCTAAAACCTGGTAAATCACTTGTGTCAAGGTTTTTACCCTAGCACAGCAACAGGATGATGTGTGACATACACAAATGGTGTGTGAGAACTCAGAGGACTGTGATGACAGAAAGGTGCTGGAAACTGATCCTAAACTTTCCTGCAGGGACACAAAATCCTAAAATCCTGAAGGCAAGATCCCAAAAGATTCAAGTTACAGATGAGTACAGAAGAGCCCCAAATACCTTGTTTGCATAAATTATTAATGGCTTGGAAGATAAGAAACCCAGCTAAATAGTGAGTTTGGCCTCTAGCCTGAAGTCTGATGGACTGAGAACATCCCCCAGTGAGATGGATCATTCAGATGTGAGCTGAATCAAAGATTCAGGAGGATTCTGTAGTAATGGCTCACAGATGGCTGTCATTTTATACTTCCCTCAGCAGCTGTGCAACATCTTACCAGGGGTCAGTCGCAATCCACCGATAACAGCCAGCAGGAAGCATACTCACAGTACCTTTCTGAAGTGGTTGTGGGAGCTGCTGTGAGTGGAAACACCTGGCACTGCTGAAAGGAAGGTATTTACTGGCATAACCAAAATACCCATAGCGGAGCAAGCCTCACAGCCAAGTGAGTTGCTGAGGTTAAAACAAGGTGCTGCTCTGTGATTTACTTCAAGCATGTGCATGCACAAGGTGAGAAGCTCTGCTGGTGCCGCCACACATGGCGGCAGCAAGCTCAGCAAGGAGCCACGAGACACTGAATTGTACCAAGGCAACTGCCGTGGCTCGGGAGGAGGAGTGTCAGCCCTGAACTCTAGATATGGCTTGATGACTCTGCTCCCTGTGGGGATCATTCACCTCTTTTAAAATATCCATCCTCAGCAAGGTGGAGATTCTGCTCCTCATCAGAAAAATATCATATAACCTTATGTTTTGTGCTAGTGTTAGAGAACACCTGCGCACACTCATGTTTCTATGCACAGCAGTCCTGTTGATACGCTTTGTTAAACCAAGACCAGAAATTCTGTCCTGAGTCTCTAGAGACTGACATGAAATATTAATTATATCGTGTCTAGAAAAGGGAAAAAAACTGGTTTAAAAATCCAAAGCATTGCCACTGACTATGGCCCCAGGCAGTCACCCACTGGAGTCTTTCACACAGCAGTGATTTGAGTGGGATCGTGTGAGGTCGTGCTTAGCCAAGGCAGGCACCAAAGCTATCATTACCTCAGCGCCAGGAGAACAGGGCTCTCGTTAAATCATAGTTGCTGTATGCTGATTCAAGCATACTCCCCTGAGAGATTTAGGGGTGACCTAGTTTGGGGACCTGTCCATCCCGCTATGTGGATCAGACCAAAGCTGACATGCTGTACTTGAGTCAGGGAACAGACCTGCTGCACGACCCAGATAAGAGTGAAACCCCAATGTCCTCATGCCAAGGTCATCACCCTGCTCCCTGACCACAGAACTATTGAATGTTAAGGGCTTGGAAGAGACCTTAAAGATCATCTAGTTCCAACCCCCCTGCCATGGGCAGGGATGGCACTCACTAGGTGAGGTTGCTCAGGGGCCCATCCAGCCTGCCCTTGAACACTTCCAGAGACTGGGCATCCACAACTTCTCTGGCAACCTGTTCCTGTGTCTCACCAACCCTTAAGTAAAGAATTCATTATCTAGTCTAAAAATACCGTCTTTCGTTTTAAAATAATTGCCCCTTGTCCTGTCATCTGCTCATAAAAAAAGACCCCTTCCCTCCTTTTTATAAGCCCGCTTAAGGTACTGGAAGGACACAATGAGGTCTCCCTGGAGCTTTCTCTTCTCCAGGCTAAACAATCCCAAATCTCTCCAACTGTCTCCATAGGAAAGGTGCTCCATCCCTCTGATCATTTTTGTGGCCTCCTCTGGACCCACGCAGCGCATCTTTCCTGTGCTGGGGACCCCAGAGCTGGATGCAGCACTCTGGGTGGGTGTCACCAGAGCAGAGCAGAGGGGCAGAATCCTGTCCCTCACCCTGCTGCCCACGCTGCTTTTGATGCAGTCCAGGATCCATCCCACACAGCAGCTCTGACAGGCAAATGCCTACATCTGGAGATACCTTTTCACTCCACTGTTGTGCTCAACTTCTCCTGCTTTTACCCTGCAGAGACCCAAAGTTTGACATTAAAGCCTTTCTGTGCTAACAGGCTTGCCATGGCCGGCAATAGAGCCCCGGCTTCCTGAAAGAGCAGCAAAGGATGTTGCTGAAGAGTGTCACCACCGCCACCATGTTACCACCCAGTGTCACCACAGTCTCAGAGACTTTAGAGAGTCTTAGTGCTGTCAAGAGTATCTGGCACACTCAGCCATACTTAGCCCTTGCAAAGCTTCCCTAAATTTCATACCAATAAAAGCACTCTGCTTTGTGTGAAGAGAGGAAAATGGCAAAGACACAATTACTGTAACTCTCATGAATGTTTACCATTTTCCATCCTTATATGACTCTCTCCACAAAACATCCCCCAGCGAGCTTAAAAGGAAAACATTCATCAAGGTCAGACAAAGTTTTAGAAGCAATTAGCTGCAAGTAAAATAAATATAAAAGTAATTCTGTCCTATACTTAATGCTCAAATGCTTAGTTGTTCCAGTCCAGCAGACCCAAGGCCCTTGAGGCGTTGCTAGCATGGGGGATAATGACCCAGCTCCCACGAAGCCATTCTGTTCATGGGTTACAGCATCCAGTTCTGTATTCCTTTATTTTCCTTTCCCCCTTTTATAAAAAATTCACTTGGACACTGAAGGGCCCGAGTTTACCTCTCCACATGTGGATTTACCTCCTTTGAGCCTTAGAAGTGTCCATGCCAATGACTCTATACAGTTTCAGTTTTCATTAACTTTTCTCAGCCTAGACAGCTGCTACATAAAGCAGCAGGATTTGGGGAGTACTCTGTTGTTGCCTGGGCTGGCAGGATCCACTGAGATACCCTGAGGCTTCCATTGTCTAGCTTTTCTTTGACATTTTTATAGTTCATCTGCAGAGCATCTGAGATGGTATCAGACTGAAATTTGATTAAGAAAGAAGAACAATACTAAATCAATGCCATATACATTAGGTAGATTAACAACTGGCTAACTGACAGGTTTGAAATGTAATTACAGGTAGGAAATTGCCATCCAGTATCAGAACCTCTAGGGAGGTTGATTCTTGGTATCGTGCTATGGAGCTGCACTTACCAGTGACTGGGTGGGCAATGAGGAGCAGTCCACATCATGTGCTCAGCTGGTCAAACGAGCTGCAGGTCAGTGTGGGCTCATGGACAATCTAATGCAGGTGTCTACAGACTGATCAAGTGTATCACAGCCTAAAACCAGCTGTTGGCTGTGTTGTCCTCAAGGAAGGTCTGAGTGAGGCTATGCATTGCAATGTCGAGATTTAGGTGAGATCAGTCTTACCCAGAGCATGCTCCTGCTACTTTGTCTCTTTTTTTTCCTCACAGACGAGGTTTATGACAACATCCAGTGTCTGGAACTAAAAACTAGACAAATTAAGACAACAAATGAGGCTCAGAATTTTAAATGTAAAGTCCATTAGAGTACATTGGCAAGGACTGAGGTGGATTTGTCATCACTGAAAATGCTACAGTGAAAGGGGAAGCTTTTCTGAAAGTTATCCATCTGTTTTAAGAGGAATCCATTCAGTGTAGCCCTAGGGTATATGATGTCCAGCATAGAGCTCAGACTGACAAATCCTAGTGATGTTGTTCGTTCCTTACTTCTCCCAGCCCTGCTGGAGATGAGCCATCAGGTACCACTGAGGTAACCACTGCCACCTCTATCTTAATGCTGACATTGCTTAGAGCCCTGCTTGCCACCCTTGGACTCCAACAATGACAAGTCAAGACCACAGTGTGATTTGGATTTCTAAATCTAAATTGGGTCCTCCATCAGCAGACTCTCTGTATACTGGACCCCAAGCTGTCTGTTCAAAGATGAGGGAAGGTCTCCTTCTCTCAGTGATGGTGCTGCACGACCTCCTCCAACAGCCACCTACCCATCCTGCACTGAAAAACCACGTTTCCATCTCTGGTGTGTTGGGAGCAGTTCCTAAGTCCTCCACACACGTAGGCTGAGGCTGGGCATAAGGCCAAGGCTGTAACTGGTGTTGTGACGTCTGTGTGTGGTGCTCCAGAGGGAAAGCACCCACTGTGCCTGTGCAAGGGTCTGAGCTGTGACTGCCCTGAGTTACCCACACTTGTTTCCATGGGAGACATCATAATTACACCACCATTGCTCAATCACAGTCATTATTTGAAAAGCCACATGCCTGACATGCTTCAGCAGCCATTCTGCAGGGCTGGACGGGCTGGATTCAATTCACTTCAGTGCTCTGTATTCCCAGCTGCCTTGCAGGTGCTGTGTCCAGGCATGGGAACCAGCACAGACAAGGAGGTTTCCTGCAGCGAGGATCATCAAGCCTGGCTCTCTAGAGAGACCCTGTGGCAGCCCCTGCTCGGTGCTTCAGCAAACCCAGAGTGAGCCTAATCAGTGGTAGAAAAAAAGAGTTCTGGTTTTGGCAGCTCAGACCCCATGAGGACACAGATGTGTTGACAAGGCAGGTCAAAGTAAATACTTTGCACCAAATTTAGGCCAAATGAATTGGAGAGCTGTTTAGGTGACCCACATAAAAAGTGCGGTTGAGACTGAAGTGTGAATATTTAAATGATGCATTTCAACTAGGCCAATTTAATCATGCTTAATTATTGCTTTTCTTAATTATTGCTCAAGTTTAATTTTACTTGTCGCCCAACCTGTACATATCAGTACTCCTGCATCTTAGGACAGTGATAAAATCACAGATGAGAGACAGGCTTGAGCACCTGGGGCATCCCGAGATTTGAGATGAAAAAAACTTGTGTTATTCTGGTAATGGAGAGCAATGGAGAGAAAAAAGGGGGGAAAAAGAGGGGAAAAAAGGAAAAAAAGAGAAGACACAAAAGACCCTTTTGTACTTGCCCCCTTTTGATATTGTTTTCATTCTGCACACAGTAGATAGACATGCCATTCACTTCGCTGAATTCTGCAACTGAAAATATTTATACTGCTAATGAACAACAGTGAGAAACACCATGGGTGTGCAAAGTTGAACTAGAAACTTGGAAAATGGTCAGATGAGTCTTCCGTGTGATAAAGGTTCCTCTCATATATTCTTTGTATGGCATAACACTAATCAATAGACAATAACTTGCAACATTGATGTGAGGTGAAGGGTTGTATGAATGACTGACCCTCTGGTGTCCAAAGTGGAACGTAATTCTTTTTGTTTAATTGGAATTGCATTATTATTTGACTTTATTTTTACCACCACAACACCAGTTGAGTTAATCAGTGACATCAAGATTGGAGGCAGCCTGGGCTGGAGTGATAATGCACTAGTGGAGTTCACACCCTGAGGGATAAAGGTCAGGCGAAGAGTAAAATCAGGACGCTGAATTTTAGGAAAAAAAAAAACTTCCAATCCTTCAAAGAGTTAGTCAATAGGACCCCCATAGAAAACTGCCCTCAGGGGCTAGCGAGCAGAAGAGATCTGGGAGATCTAAAAGGACATTTTTTCATAGAGCATAAGGTTTCTCAATCCCCAGATATAAGAAATCAGGAAAGGAAGGCAAGAGACCAGCATGGCTGAGTTGAGACCTGCTAGAGAAGCTAAAGGGCAAGAAGGAAATGCACAGGCAGTGGAGCAGGAACAGGTATGCTGGGAAGAGTACAAGGACACTGCTCAGGTGTGTAAAGATAGGGTGAGGAAGGCCAAGGAGCAGCTGGAACTGTAGTGAAAGGAAAAGGGGTAATGGTTTTAAACTGGAAGAGAGTTGATTTGGATTAGATATAAGGAAGAAAATTTTTACAGTGAGAGTGGTGAAATACTGGAACAGGTTGCTCAGAAAGGCAGGATAAAGACCACCTCAGAGACTCAAGAGAGTGAGGAATTATTTTCTCTGTTTTGACATAAACTTCCTAGAAAAAAAGCAACTTTGTGCTTTGGTTTCCCATTGAAAGAACATGAGGATATTCCACTCTCTGTGAATACAGAAGGAGGATATATTGTCTTGGAAGATATTTACTGCCACAACAGCACCCCATGAGAGAATGCCAGCCATCCCTGCTCAAAGGTGTGCTTTGAGCACCTCCCATTTGATAAAAGCTGTTTCCAAATGTCTCCCCTCTACTAAGCATCTGTGCATTCTCAGATAAACATTTCTGCATCATCATTTGATTTTTTCTCTATTTGCCTAACCTGCAAACCCACAGACCAAACCCACAAGGAGACACAGGCAGTCTAGATACCTTAAAAAGTGGAGGAATGCTGACAGACCAGAACTGCCCATTGTCTTTCGTCTTACAGTTATTGATTGATTTGAGGTAAGAAAGGGGCTTTTTGTACTATGCCTCTGCTGAAAAAATAAAAGGCAAAAAGAAACCATTGACATGCAAAGGGCAGATATGACTAAGTTCTACTTCAGATGCTGAAAAATCCTTTTTCATCTTCTACAAATGGAAGGAATGTTTTTACACACCAAGACCTCACAACAAATGTTCTTCTCACTTCCAGAAGACCAGGATAAGCTAAGCCCGGATGACTAACCTCATATGAAAGAGGGGGGGCCAGCAGGATGTTACCTATTTTTTGACTACTCCTGTTCCAGGTGCACATTTCTTTGCTGGTTTGGAAGCTTGCAGCTCTCTCCTGCTCTCTGCCAGCTGTTTGCCAGCTCACTGCATCATCAACCAAAAGCATCTCAAGGCAATAATGAGCAGCCTCTGCAGCCCATCTGACCAGGCAGATTCAATGCCCTGAAGTCACTGTTAACAATTCTTTGCTGAGTTCTATCCTATGGTTTCTTGCAGGATGGAATTACCACTAAAGTGCTATCTCAGAACTGTAATCTCTTTGAATATTTAACCCTGGCTAAACCTGGTTGTTTTTATATTTTCTTCAGCTAAAGACAAGGTGAAGCATTTTATCAAGTCCAAAAAAGACATCAACAAAAGGGTGAGGAGAAAAAAAAAAGCAAACCCTCTGCATAAAGCACTTCCGTGTACTCATGCAGTATATTAGAGAGCAAAAGGAGCTTTCTGGCTCCTTTCTGGCTGTTGTTGCAATCGTTAATGTGGTTTTGTTCCATTATTAATGGCACCAGAAAGAGAAATCAGGCCCTCCAGACAAACTTGAGACTCTCATCTCACATCTGGCAATGAGAAGACAGGAAAAAAAAATAAAATAATGGAAATAAGCACAGGGAAGGGAAGGAATACTTCACATACTGAGCATATAGCAATAAAATCTGCAGGTGCCTACAGTAGGGTAAGAATGGCAGACTAAATCTTTTACAGACCTTGTAAGTCATTTCCAGAGGCTGGTACTTTAAGGCCACTTTGTAATTAAACAAAGACAACCCAATTTTTTTACAGTGTGTATTATATTGCTTGATACATTTATGTTTCCTAGAATTGCTTTTTGACAAGCAGAGAAAAATAAAACCAGAAGAGCAGCATTAATGAATGAAAAATCTACAGCCTGGAGTGGCATATCATTAGCCTCATTTGAATGTGGTTGGACAGGGTTTTAATAAAATCTTTGTTAGGAAAATATATCATGAATATGCCAAGGTAAGCAAAATCAGGAATAACACTCCAATCTGGTTTTTCTGTAAAGTTACCCTGAGTTAGCTATCAAATCCTGCAGAAGACCCAGTGTATCCCTTCACTCACCTGGCAGAAACAGTTCCCCTGCTGAAGCCTTGCACTGATGCCCAAGCACCAGAGCCCAGGATCCACACACCAGCTTGTCCACAGCATCCTCTTCAAACTCCAGCTCAACAGCAGGAGATACCTGCTGAAGCTCATCCCCCATTGCCTTTGGGGTGCTGGGAGGCAGGCAGGTACTGGGGGGACTCAGAGGAGTCAAGCATCAAGGTTAAATTCACTTAGATTGGTTGCTAATCAATAATCCAGCCATCATCGGTACAAGAGGAAATGACCTCAGGTTATTTGAGAGGATATTACTAAAAATTGCTTCTCTTAAAGGGTTGTCAAGCACTTGAACAGGCTGCCCAGGGAAGTGGTGGAGTCATCATCTGGAGGTACTTAAAAGACACGTATATGTGGTGCTTATGGACACAGTTTAGTGGTGGACTTGGCAGTGCTGGGTTAATGGCTGGCTTGATGATCTCTTCCAGCCGAAATGATTCTACGATTCCTTGAAGCCAAGTGATTCTCTCTGTAGTCACTTGTTGATGGGGATGTACCCCATGGCCCCCAGCACCAGACCCCACGGTGCAGCTCACTATGGCCACACTCCTCCACAGGCTGCAGGCAAGAAGCCTGCCCTGAAAACTACCCCTGCCTTCTGCTGCTCCCCTGCCTTGCCAAGAGCCCCCACCCTGCCCAGTGCTAACCCAGCACTGCCATTCGACACCCTGATACATTTCTGCTTAAGAGAAACCTCCTCCCTTGCAGAGGGGATGTTTGCAGCACAGAGGGAGGAAGCATTGCTTCCAAAGGGCTCTCAGGGAGAGAGGAAACAGCCAGCTTTCAAATAAATATGGTTTATAAAAGCTCAATTAAATGCTTTCTTAATGCTGAGCGTTTTGTGATACGTATTTCTTGAGGTACAGTTTTATATTAAAAAAAACCCCAACCTACAGATATTTTATAATTTTCCCTTTAAAAAGAAGGAATTCAAAAGTTTTTTGCTGTTAATTATTGATGCTGAACACAAACACAGGACTTCTTTTTATCACGGGACTGAACATTTGATCTATGGTAGCCAAAACTGCCTGGATTTCAATTTCATTACTGACATCTGTCTTTCCAATAGAGTGCATTTACTCAATACAACCAGTGATACGTTTGAAATATGCAAGGTTCAATTAATTTTATATGAGAATATAGCTCATATGCTGGGCTGCCAAAATAGGTCACTGGGCCAGGAGCTCAAAATATTTTAAATTAAGGCTGAAAGAAATAAAAAGGAAAATTACATAAAGTTACATCACCATGAGACCTTCTTTAGTGCTTTGAGGAAGAAACTTTGTCTGACAGAATCTCTCCCAGGGGAAGCACTACACACTTTTTCATGTAATTACATTTTCAGCAGGGACACCCAGGCACAATGTTGGCCTGATGCAGCAGAGGGGATATGGCAAAGCACAGGAGCAGCTCAGACAGACGAGGCAGAAGAGAAGCACTTCATGGACTGCCTCTGCAGATCGAGAGCAAACACAGTCAGGCAACACCAGCGACATGCCAGGCTGCAAAACATACATGGGATCAAACACTTGGGCAGTACGTCCCCAGTGACTTCTCTTCCCCTGCCCCTTTATCTGAGTATCATTCCTGAAGCTCGAAGAGTCGCACCAGAAGTTGGGGAAGCTGGAGATTTTTTTACACCTGAACAAAATCTGGGCCCTGGAGTCCATGCAGATTGCACTTTCTCTTGTGAAGGCCTCACCTAAGTCCTAGAAGTCCCCTCTGAGATGTGCATAAAAGAAGCTGTAATGCCATGTAGAGCATGGCACCACATGACAGCATCCCACTTGGCTGGAAAGCCTCAGCGAGAGCGGGTCCCCTGCAGCTGAGCCCCGCACAAGCCTCACTCCTGATCAGCCCCTGGCCCAGAGCTGTGCTTCAGCCCCCCCAGACCCCCATGGGACTCGCCTGTTCTCCTCGCAGCCAGCCAAGTGCGTAAGGAAATCTGCATTATTCCATAGAGTGCAGTAGTAGAGTGGCTGCTCAGCACAGGCGGCTCTGGCAGATCCCAGCTGTCCCTCGACGCCTGGGTGATTGGCCTTCCTCCCACCCACCCTGAGGACCCTGTGCTGACCAGCACGCTGAAATGTCTGTTTAATCCACACTCTGCTAAAGAAAACTTGAGGAGAGGGAAATGCAATAAAGAGAATTGAAAATCTGCAAAAGGGCTCATGTGGTGTGTAACCCTTTGCCTGGTCAGAGGGGCAGCTCTCCTGGGGCTGTATACGGCTTCTGGTAGCCCTACACAAGGATGCTTCTGAGCAAGGATAAATTTTCAGGATTGGGACACTCTCATGTTTTCTAAACATGTTTCCTGCTATCTCACACTGTCCGATGCTTTCTGAAAGAAGCACAAGCATTGCTGGGGACCTCCTCTGGACGACAATAGAAGGGAGAGAGGAGCACCTAGTGTATGTGCCGGGTACAGTGGGATGGGAACCGGGTTCATTTTCCAGCGTGGTCATCTGAGATGATCCCTGGGGATACAGAGATGCTGCTGTCCAGCCCTCCCCCCCACACCCCGTCTCACCTGCAGCATCACGAGACTTCTTGGAGCAAAAAATTATCAGTTTTAACACCCCGAAGTGAAATTTCCCTTGGGGATGCCGAATCACACTCAAAACCAGCCTCCTCGGCCAGGTGTCCCAATCCCGGGCTCGGCTCCCGGCTCCAGGCTCCGGCCGGGCATCGGCAGGGCCGGGCAGGGCTGCGCGGCTCCGCGGCCGCCCATCGCGCTCATTGCCCGGCTGGGCGATGGCCGGCGGCCGGGCAGCGCCTTCCCTTCCTCAGCCAATTGCATCTCCAGCGCGGATCGGAGGATCGCGGGGTGTGAGGCGGGGGAGCGCCCTGGGGCCGCTGCGCGGGGGAGCTGGGGGCAGCCCCGGCGCCGCGGCGGGAGCGGGAGGAAGAGGAGGGAGAGAAGCAAGGGAGAGGCCTGGGGCAGGCAGCCCCCGGGGTCGGGCCGCACCGGACTGCCCAGCCACTTAAATGCAACCCCTGGGGCATCGGCTTCCCGCTGATGAGACCGCTGCAGGGCTGTCGAGGCCGGGGCGTCGTCATGGGGACCGTCACCCTCTGCCTGGCCGCCGGGTGGGCTCTGCAGAGTAAGTGTCCAACTCCGTCCCTGTCTCCCCCACTCCCTCCCCCGGCCCTTTCCTCCTGCTGCTCGCCGCGATGCCCGGCTCAGCCCCAGCGCCCGGCAGCTGCGGAGCGCCCGCCGACCCCCGCCCGCGGTCAGCGCTTTGCCCAGCCCGTCCGCAACCGGGACGCCCGGGAGCGGCTGGGGAGGGGATGGGAACGGGACACACCGAGACTCAGGCAGGGATCGCTGCTCTCTGAGGGCTGCACTTGGTCTGGGGAGGCTCGTCCCCGCTCCTGCTGCTGGGAGGGAGCGGGGGAGCCGAGCGGGACCCGCGCGGCCGAGGGGAGAGCGCCCCACGTCCCGGCCGCACGCCTGCTCCCGGCGGGGGCGGCCCCAGCAGCCGCCGTTCCCCCGCTGCTTTTCAGCGACTGCGGGGACAAGGCGTGCAAGGGCAAACAGCCTCGGTTAGTCAGCCCGAGGGGCGTCGCGTCGGGTCACGCTGGGAAACGCGGCGAAGAGGGAAGGTGGGTTCCAACCCAGCACCCCACGGCGGGTGAGTGGGGACGGGAGAGCACGTCCGGTCCTCTCCCAGAGGCTGAAGGAGGCTGCTGCCAACCCCGCCCTCGCCTGGGGCCTGGGGTGGCAGTGCCGCCAGTGAGTTTGGTCAGCACACTCCACCAACAAAAGTGACGCACAAGCAGGACACCAAAGGGTGGAGAAACAGTCCCCAGGGTTTCAGAGGGCCATTTTAGAGCTGTCCCGTAGTTCAGAGCTCCTGTGTGACGGCCCCTTGCTGCCAGCCGTCTTTTTTTCCCACTCACTGCCCAGCACACTGCAGGCCCAGCAGGCCACGGCGAGGTCTGGTACACAGAGCCACGCTTCCCACTTTGACTCTCGGCCAGGCACATACTTTGGAGTAGAGCAGCATGCCAGGACAGCAAACTCAGTGTGCTCTGAGCAGCCCCAGTACCCTCTTCTCCTGGGTGCATGTTCCTCTGGGTGTGAAGGGGCTGGTTTTGCAAGCAGCAGAGCACAGTGGCCTTGCATAGGGTGCTGCAAGTGGGTGTGATATTTGCTCTCTAGCCTGGTGCAGCTCTGTTGGATTAGACCGGTTCAGGTGATCTAGGCACGCTGCCTACTAAAAGTATTTTTGAATGGTTAGATGCTGCACTTCCTTTTTTAGCTTTGCATGCCAGATAGGGACAGAACATGTTTACAAATCATTTAATGGAAAGATTTAAATTCAGGGTTGTTTTTACATTTACCTTGCAGTCACGTATTCAAAACAAAGCCTCTATAAAACCATGAAAGGGTCACTGAGGGGGGACACTCAGCTCCTGTCTGGTCAGAAACAGTGGGAAAGGCCTTTAATAAACACATGGAGCAGAAAACAATTGGAACAATTTGCAGCGATTACCAGAGGTTCCCGGCTGTTCTGTTTCTGTAGCTGACACAAACCTCATTTTCACAGCTCTGGTTAGTCTCTCCTGCACACAGGCTGAACAGCAGACCACAGCTCAGCTGAGAATGCACTGAGCTGCCCAGAAACCATGATGTTCCTGCAAGGGGACTGGGTGGCATGAGTATGACAATGCTCATGAAGGGGGAAGCCCAGGAGTGTTATCTTGGAAAAGGCCTAGATCCTATTTGGTCCCATAGATGAGGACCTGGGAATTGAAATGGCTTCTTGAGCTCCCCTACTTTATCCTGACCAGCAGAGTTAGTGAATTCTGCTACAGATCTCAAATTCAGTGAAGTCGGGTTGTAATTCACCCATCTCTTCCATTTTTGTGACGGTGGAGTTTTGGCCGTGGAGGGCTCTTATTTAAAGATTTTTAAAAAATAATTTATTTCCCTTGGAGATTTTTTTCTTTGCCTTTCTTAATCATTCTTATCCCTGAAGACTCTGTAGAAGCTCCAGGATCATCCCCAGGTATCCTGCTTTGCACTCATGCAGTGCAGCTGAGGGTCTAGTTCTCACTCCCCCACTGGCTTACAGACATTTGCAGGTCAGCGTTACTTTTTTATTTTGCTCTTGCAATCAGGCTGTTCCCACAGTAAGGGAGTAGAGCAGGTGAGCTGTTCCAAGCCAAACCAGGAAAAGGCGTTCAGCCTTACTCTGTGCTTTATCTGCCTTTTGTCTGCTTTGATTTTTGTGGGTAGATAACAGGATTTCAGTCTTTAGCCAAGGGTCTCAAACAAGCCACTAATAAAAAAAAAATGTATGCCAGTTAAAACTCCGATGCTGGTGTTCATCCAAATCTTCGTGCAGGAACACCCACATGCAAGCAGAAATTATTGTAGTTATACATTAAACTAAGCCGTCGGTTCAGTTTCACAGTGTTATGAACAGCTCCGTAATCACATCAGGAGGAAGTAGGTGAGAATTACATATTCTTTTATATGCATTTTTGCCCGGATATCATCAGGAACATGAAGTCCCTGGCTTCTCATGAAACTGCGTACCTTTAGTTACATGTAATTTATCTGTGCTGGCTTATAACTGGCCACCTGTAAGAAGCTGATGTCTCTAATGTTGATTACACATCCTGAAAACATGACAAAGTGTTTGCCAAGACTTCACATACTTACGCCTACTACAATTCTTGCTTTTGGGGGATGGTAGTTAATGAATGTGATAGGTTACCTTGGACGTGTTGACTAAACTTTCCATTTAAATGCAGGATTTTTAAAGAAAGCCAGTTACTGATGAACACAAGAACATTGCTCAGTTTTCAGAAAATGTTATCCTTACCCAGAAAGACCCTTCCAAAGTCCCTTTCTACTTGGGCATTAAAGCATTGAAACACATGCAAGTATGTGTCCTCTATGGTGGAAGCACTTTTGCTATCACCAATTACAAATGTGTATTTAGTCTTTAAGTATGGATGTAACTTTTATGGAAAGCAGAAAGAAAAAGATATTGCAAAGCATAATCTATCCTCTCTTAGAACAGACCACTATCTAAGAGATAGGTGGGCCGAATCACCAGGACCCAGAGGTCCCAACCTGTCCTGGACAGTTGGTGCAGCATCACCTCCAGACTCATCACCCTCCTTTGTCTTTCAGCTCCTGGAGGAATATCTTTAGTTGTCCCACAGCCCAACATCAATGCAACAGTGGCACAAAACATCCTCCTCTCAGTTGAATACTCTTGCCGAGGCGTGGCCACCATTGAGTGGAAGCATGTGTCAAGCTGGGGCACCACCAGCATTGTTGAGTGGAGAAGTGGGAATTATGTCAACATATCCACGGTCTACAAGGACAGAGTGACTGCTTTTGAAAATGGCTCTATACAGCTTCGGAATGTGGGCATGAGAGATGCTGGCTACTATTTTGTCACTGTAACGGAGGAGCATGGAACCAACGCCTACGGCACCATCATAGTCAATGTTTATGGTACAAACTACATGGGACTTCTTTGGCTTTACCCTGTGTTTAAGCATCAGTCTGCTTGTAATCGATTTTGTAATACTAATTTTTTCCATGTTTCCTACAGAGATTATCTATGAAGATTTGCATTTTGTAGCAGTTCTCTTTGCATTTCTCGCTGCAGTATCTGCCATTCTAATCTGCTTCATGTGGCTGTGTAATAAATCTCTGCATCTATTTCAGAAGAAGACAACACACAAACTAACAGGTATTTCTCTAAAAATGTATTCAGGGTCTAGGATTTTCAAGCCTGAAATTTGAGCCTAAAATTTGTACCATAAAGGTACTAAACAGGGCCACTGAGAAACAAGACTGAAGGGATCAAATCAGTTATCCTGTTCTGACTCCTTACTAGGTGAGGCAAGTGAATAACAGATGTTTGGTTGAAGAACGATCCACAGGACATCTACCTTATATCTTTCACATTAGAAATAATAAAATACTTCCCAGCATTTCTGATTGCACAACTTGGGGAGAAAAGGCCAGAGCTGCAATAATCCCCCCATCAGAGGGCGGGAGACAAAGTGAAGAGCATCAGCAACTCTCTGAGTTCACATCAGCAGGGTGTATCCTAGGGGAAAATACTCAAATGACCCTTGGGAGTGGCCCCCGCCTCAGTTCATGGAGGATTGCATCTCCTTCTCCTCTCAAACCCCCTCTTCATCTGTTGTCACTTTTGATCCAGTTGCAGACTCCAACATGCACTGAGTAATATCAAAACCTGACACTGAAGACAGCAGTCATGAAAAGCAGGCCAAGGGAACACAAGGGCTACGCTGAAGGGACATACTAGAAAAGAAATTCCCAAGCCACAGCTAGGAATATTTGGCCTAGGCAGAAAGACAAGGTGCATGCTACAGACCTGGGATCAGGCTTTGAAATGGGAGGTTTCCTTTACCACTTCAGAATATTTGAGGTGTTTACCTCCCTTCTTTGTAACAGCAGATCCACTCGTGGTTTCTTGCCCTCTAGGTAGGTCTGTACTTCTTCTATAGTAAGTGTTACATTACAACAAGCAGCCTAGCTATCAGTATTTTACTAGACAAACACAGACACTCAAGTATCCTAAGATTCATGGCCCATCCTAAGATTCATGGCCCAGGCTTTGTGTCAACTCTGCAAAACTTAATAGAAGAAGAAATTAACTTGGCTTGAGCTGCCTCTTCTGTCGCTCACCTACAGCTCTTAAGGACTGGTGCTGTGTTTGTGGTGCATACACAACTCACAAGCTTTAGTAGATACTGAAAACTTTCCTATCATGCCAGAATATACAGGATTTTGTTTAGATAAAGCCTCTTCCTCCAGTTGAAACCAATCTTCCCACAGAGCTGAACTGAATGTACATATACATATATGGCAGAGGTCAGGAAAACCACAATTCCAGAAACTTGTCGTGCCATCTCACAGGAAATGGTCTGAAGCAGAGTCCTAATTTCTGCCCCAATTCTATCTCAGAAGAGCCCTCCTTTCAGAAGTCATGAAGAGAGATACAAGAACGGGTCCTATGGACTTAATTTTTATAGTGCCTTTAGCCTTGTACTAGAAGAAACCGTTGTCACTTTAAAGATCGTGAGGACCTCTTTATGCAATTAAAATTTTGAAAAGATGTATTTAAAACCTAATTTTAGATGCGCAAGCTTGAGCTAATATTAAAAAGTTAAAAATGTCTCGACTATTAACACAGGACAGTTAATTTTGGAATGTTGGCCTTCCAATCCATTTGCCAATCAATAACAATATCCTTTTATTTACAGCAAGTACAACGGAAGAGATTGAACTGGAAACCACTGAGTGTTAGCCAAGGACTGTATGATAACAAAAATAACAATTCTACCTCAGGAGAAAGTACTGGCCAAGAAAGCAAGAACAAACCTAGAAGGTAAAATGTTTGTGACTACTGCAGAAACATTCTGACTTGAAAAGTAATTAAATCAGCAGTGTCTGATGGAGCTGTTTTGACCTGTTAAATTTTTGGTTCTACTAGTCAGGGTCAGAGTAAAAAAGCATACGCTTTCATGCTGAGCATGAACACATTTTTGTGGCTAGCTAATAAAATCTACAGCCTCTACCACTCCTAAAAACAACGAACCAACCAACCAACCAACCAAGCCTCTAAGATCAACCCATAAAGGAAGTTATCATAGTCTTGAAGGACACCTGTATTTTGGATACAGTAAGTCTCCTATTACAGACAGAGTGGTCATTAGCATCCCCCAACATAGTAAATATCTAATTACAGTATTACGTTAAAAATTATTTGCAATCCTGTTTATTGCGTCTATGCTGCTACTTTTGGGTGTAAGGAACTTCCTGAAGCTCTGAAGGCAAACTGCAATTTTTCATGAGACAAAACTGACTTTGAAAGAACGCTGAGCTGGTCTAAGTTCTCCCGCTTGTGTTTCCAATTGTTTACACTGCCTTAGGATGGATGTTAACACACGTTTTATGACATCACTAGAGCAGGTGGTTATACAAGGACTAGTGCAGGCACTAAAGAGGACGCTGTCTATAAAGATTAGAGGGATCAGAGAAAATACTGACACACAACACCAATGGGGGGGCAAAGTACTAAACAGTTTTCTTGTGAAAGATGTCGAGCCCTTTGCAAAGGACTAGTAGTGATGAACAGTCTATCTGAGAAGAAAAGTTAAAACAGCATTACTTTGAAAAACAGTATTTACAAATACAGTTCTAAAATTGCTCTTGCTGAGAAGCCACCTTTGCTTCCCTGTGTTGTAAGAAAACATGAAGTGATCCAACTAATGTTTTCTTGAATCTGCATATTGCACGTATTGCAATTCTCCACCTGCAGATGTTTTGAGTGGAGTAATATTTGTGTTTGTCAGTGAGAAATCAGTAAACTGACTGCGTTCCAAATTATTCTGTTTTGCTTTTGTAATGCGAATTTTGCAGTGTGAAATAAACTTTGAACCTGGAAAACACCAGGGACTAGTCTGCGCCTGTAAATTGCCACGTGGCTGTTAGAGTCAAATTGCTGCTACTACCTTTCTCACACTACATCTCACTTGTTTGCAAAAACCTTTTACAGGACAGTCTGACGCAGCTTTCCTTCTCGTGAGGGACTGGGATGCCCAAGTGCAGAGGTACTATGGGCTCCATTTGGGAAGACGTTCAGAGAATTTCTCACCAAGTGAATAACGATGCAGGCAGGTGCCAAACAAGCTTTTTTCCAAAGCACCCTGTGCACAATACCTTTAAGCCATCCCATACTGAGCTGGCCGTTTGTAGCACAAAGGGCCTCTCTCCCACTCGTAAATTGAGGTACCAGATTCAGCTGTTTGCTCCTTCCTGGATCTAGAACAGGTCAAAATAGGTGAGAAATGAAGTAAGTCAGATGCAGCACAGACAAGTGACCATTAATTCTCTGCTTTAAACATGTATTACCCATCATCTGTCTGAGTAAACTAAGTTTTGACAACAGGGAAACTGTAAGTGCATCTATTTCAATCACCAAGCTTTAAAATTTCTTGGTAAAGTACACTTACAGCATATGGAAAACTTTGTTAGGGTTTTTTTTTTGAGCCTTAAATTTTAGACTTTGAATGTGAAGCTAGGTATTAGGCTGAGCTGAATAAATAGCAGGTGATCTGCCAGACTTACTTGGAAGTACAAGAAGTGCAGCTTACACATAAAACCACTATTACCTGCTAACACTGACCTGAACACTGCAACTGCCAGAGGAAGTCAGGAAACGTATCCAAACATGAATGACCATTCCAGTGCATTGCTGTGATTGCAGAGGTCACACACACATTTAAACTACAATATCTGACAGCTGGGATGAAAGTAGGAAATGAACACTTAAAATTCTTTAGTTTAAAATGTACTACAACAGAAGTAGTTTACAACTAGCACGGTTGTTCTACCTCTTTCAGCTTGGCTGAAGTCACTGAAACTTCAGGCGTCCATCCTTGGCTCTCGAGCCTGGTGCCAACCTTGCTTTTAGGCAGTAATATCCCGTATGAACAACAGGGACTCAAATAATGTTCAGCGAGAACATCTGGTACAGTTAGCCTGTGCACAGCTTTCCTTATAGACAATTCCTCGCCCAAAAATTTTACCCACAATTTAACATGTTTCCTCTACACAGGTAATGTCACTTAAAAAATACTCACATTTCCCTGAAAATTATGTTTGTCAATATGCATTATTGACGTCAGTATTTGAGGTACAGAACATGAGGCTAAACTGTAGCAGTTGCTTGGTACTCTGGAGCATCTAAAGTCTTACGGAAGATTTTTACAGTAGAAATTCAGAAACTAATAGTTGTTCTTACTATACTTGTAAATTCCCTGCAGAACAGCAGCAAATTTAATATTTAGAGCATTCTAGATGATCAAAGGGATTAAGGCATTTTAATCTTTAATTAAAGAGATGTCCAAGTTCACCAGATTGCTTTGGCAATCAATTGTAAAGATCCTAATCATTCACTAATGTCTTCTTATTTAAAGATGCGCTACCAAATTTCAAGACTGTACCTCGGTTGGAAGCCTGATCAGTCTGTTTTCCATTAAAATTAGGAATCCTTTTGTGTTCAGCATTAAAATCCAGACTCTTCAGGTCTCTAATAATTCTTTTTTTGTTATTATTCTTTTTTCAGCTAGACCTAGAAGTCTTGACAAGTGTTTTCATGCTAACATGCAGTGCTTGCCCTTCTGAAACACAGGAGGTGTCCTTTTCAGGCGGGAAGCCCTGCAACCATGAGATTGTAATAGCTCCACAGGGTCTGATTACGTGGTAACGAAGAACTTACTTGATAAAAAGGCTATTGCTACGTGCAGACCTGTCAATTTAGGTTAGAACGGTGAAGTGTAAAGACATATTCAAGTTTCATAGACTCATTTTCTAATTATTAGTAAGAGATTTGTTGTATTGGCAGGAGTGCAAACAGCCTCATCTAGTCAGATGCACGAAGAGATGCATCAGGCTGTTGGCTGAACTGTTCACCAAGGAACAAACCCCCCTCTGCCTGTAATCATACAGTGTCTGCTGGCACAGCAATACAGGACCTGGCACCACGGGGGTTACACACGGGCTCACCTGTTTTTCAAGATCAGGAGACTATTTTCGACTAATTTTCATCAGTTGTCTTGGGTAAGACATGAGCACCTGAAAGGAAAACCCTTTCTCTCTCATAGTTCAGTTACACAGAAGCAGTACTTCCAAGACCTGAAATGAGATGCTCCATGGTGGCAAATACCAGTGTAAATACAAAGAGCTGCTTTGGACACACTGAGCAGCAGTGTGTCCAATCTTGCTGGAGATTTTCCTACAATTATTCTTTATACTTGACAATACGTTAAAATAACAACTGTCACCATGGAACTGTGATGTTCAATTCAAACATGTTTATGTGCAAGAAGTTCATATATATACATATATACAGACACCTCATAAGACAATATGGACACAGATCTGAACATCAGTTCATACAGGTAAGTGCTAAGGGTCTTTTTGCAACCTAAGTACCAAACAAAATCAAAGCTTTGGTAAATACCCAACGATAAATTTCAAGGAGGCTACAATGACAACCAAAACTATAAAAACCATAACTTCTTCATTTTGAAAGAACTCAAAAGAGCTGATACTCAGAAGATATTATTATTTCCCTGGATGATAATCATGGAGAGTGCAGAGAAAGACCTAGCAGTGCAAGTGTGGAGGTTTACTGCATGAGAGTTACCTTCTTCTATCCAGTCACTAAGTCACAAGTCACCCACAAACTCAGATTGTCAGAACTTTACCAGCCAAGTTCCCTTCCTCTGTATTTCTGCAAAAAACAAGGTCAGAAAACACCAGCAAAGTAGCTGACATCAAACAGGCCCCCAGAGAGGAAAGACTTTTGCCACAGGCAGTGACTTTGTAACACTCTCAAGTTGAACTCCCAAGTAAACGTATTTCTCAAAAATAAAGGGGTCACCCAGAACACCCATCAATGTACAAACGAATTCCAACTCGAGGACTACCAACTTTAATTTTATAAACAAAAAATACATTAGTTACTCATCTATGTCACTCTGGACAGAGCAATTTTCAAAGATACAGCTGAAAGGAACTTCTACAAAAAATTCTATGTATTTTATATGCCACTGAAAAAGGTTTTATTACAAATACCAAAATGGATATTTCTGTACAGGAAATAAATTTGATTTTCCTTTTTTGTTTTGGCCCATAGCTCCCATTTCCCTTTGCTGCATGGGCAGTTATCATCGCAGAGAGACACTTCAAAGCCCTCACAGAGAGGCTGACGCTTCACTAGCAAGGAGTTAGGGCAGCCATGAGGAGTTCCATTTTATACACGAAGTTACGCCCTTCCATTTTATTCCACTGCACTTCTTTGAACGGCCCCCGGAGATGATTCCACTTGCTGTCCTGCAGGACATCGCCTTTGGGGAGATCCTTGCACTGACTCCGCGGAAACTGCACCATGACTTTGCTGCCGCTTTCCGGACCGTTACGTACTGTGGTGAAAGGAGGTTTTAATGAGCGTTTTTACACTGTACAAATTCCTCATACTAAATATTCTTCCTTGTGTATACTATACTTTACCCCTACTCAATTCCAAACATGCTGAAAGCAAACAAGGGACATTCCCTTTCTTTTCTGAAGTTTTTTCTTTGGATTTCCTCTCTCGTCTCCCACTTCTCTACGATTTTGTTGCTTTAGCACTGTGTGTTCTTGGTTAGATCAAGACAGAGAACCTTTTCATAAACCCCAAAATGTACACCTTACATACGCATTTCTTTTTCCCCAGTGATGCCACAAAGGGCAAGGACTTTGTTGCTCATTCTTTCCTTTGCTGTATTCCCCGCTATTCTGTTGAGTATTTCTTGTTTCTAGTGGATTTATCTCAAATAGACAGGATCTAAGTCATTAAGTAGAGTTGTTACTTTTAATCCCAAAATTCTGCAAGACTGGTAGAAGAGTGGTGGTACTTTGTTGGCTTGGATGGGTTTCTGTGTTTTCATGTTGGGGAGTGGTGTGTGTTGGCTTTTAAAATAAGCAGTTAGGGAGGTACCACCTAGCTTTCCCCTCATCTACAATGCTAACCTTCTATGAAGAGATGAGATCAGGCTGATTTAACATAATTTCTCCTTCATAAACTGGTGCCAACTACTCCCCATCATCACCTTCTCCACAGTATGTCTGGAAACTTCTTCTGAGACTATTTTTTTCCCCCTCATCCTCCCAGTAATTGGAGTGAGGCTCATCAGACTGTAGTTCCCCACATTTTCCTTCTTGAATATAGGATGTGACGTTTGCCTTCTTCCAGTCCCCAGGAGCCCTTCCTGAGCCTGGCCTTTTAAAGATGATCAAGAGTGACATCCATCAGCTCCCTCAGAAGTCACAGATATATCCCATCTGGTCCCATGAACTTAGGTATGTCTAAATCTGTTCAAAGGTTCTCTAACCTGGTCCTCCACTACTGAGGCTGAATCTTTGCTCCCCAATTTCCCATGGGTCACATACCCACCTCTGAAGGCCAGTCATAAGACCAAAGTAAAGAAGGTACTGAGTACCTTGGCCTCCTCCATATCCTGTGCCACCAGGTTCTTTCTCTGTTAAACACCAGTCCCACATTTCCCCTAATCTCTCCTTTGCTGCTGACATACCTGAAGCTCTTCTTGCTGCCCTGTACACCCCTCACCAGATTCAGGAGCTTAGCTTTCCTATCCTTACCAATGCCTGCTTGGATAGTCTCTCTATCTCCCTCCCAGGTGAACTGGTCCTGCTCATAATCTCTTGGAGCTTCCTTCCTATGTCATGAGTTCAGTCATGAGCTCCCTGTTCATACACAGATCTTCTGTTACCTTTGCACAACTTCCTGAACATAACAGTGACCATTCTTGAGCTTCAAAGAGGTGACCCTTGAAAAAAACAATCTAACAGCACTCCTGGACCCCTCCTTTCCATCCCATAGGATCATATCCCATAGGATTCTTTCAAAGAGAGCCCTAAAGAGACCAAATTCTGTTCTCCTTAAGTTCAGAGTTGTGATCCTGTTGTTTATCTTGTTCTATTCTCTCAGGATCCTGATGGTTTCTGTAATCTCTTTTTTCTATGCTAATAATACAAATAATTATATGCATTAAGATATTATATAAACAAATATTTATAAAATATTTATCAAAATAATAGATTTAAATAATGTATTTATATAATAGATGTTATAGAATATATATATTTAATTTTCCATGCTAATTATAAGAAATATTTTGAAGCCTGTGTAAATTAAATCAGGTTTAGATTAAGTGGCTTCCTGGGCAAGGTGTTGATTCTATTTGGATGTCAATTCCATACACAAAAGAGATAGTCTCTAGACTTTTAGAGCATAGTATCAATTTACAGCAAAATATTCTACAAACAATCTCAGGAAGATTTGACTTCTATCTGCAAGAGGAAACACTACCTGAAATGGCATAGTCTCCATTTGGTGATGCTACAGTTATTGCTGATGCATTGCCAATGCTCTCCACTGGCCCCAGACCAACGTGATTACTGAAACTCAGCACGTGCCATCCCATAACTTTTGCAAGCTGCTGAACTGCATGTACTTGGTGCTGTGACATCTGAAACAAAACAAGAGGTTTGTTTTCTGTTCAGTATTTGCAGACCACAGAAAGAACTGCTTATGGGGTTTAGCAAGCCTGTTTTCTTCTGCTGTGTAATAGTTATTTATAAAAGTGACTTTGTCTTGTAAGTTGTCTACTTTCAGAGGAACTTTTTTTATATGATGGTAGGGCTTTTTGTTATTTGATTTTAGACTAGTTCCTCTGCAGACAGAGAAGACCACTGTATTATGCAGTTAAATGAATTTTTCATAGGGATATGGGCTTATGCATTTTATTAAAGTATTGCTTTCAATTTACAAATACCTTTATTTAGGTCTCAATAAAGTAATTTTTAAACAATCCTGTCTTTCAATAGAAACAAGACTTCTGCTGTAAAATATATGAAAATCTGAGAAAGTATATCTGAGAGAAAATTCAGAAAAAAAGTTAAGGTTCCCACATGCATGATTATCTCCATTAATGCTCAAGTGTAAGCACTGAGCTTTAACAGCTTAGGAGTTTAAATGCTACCGTTTTCCTGTATTGTAACTTAACCCTCGTAACAAGGAAATATCCGGCAGCATTCAGCAATTCTTTGTGAACAAGTCTGACAACACTTGACCAAAAAGACATAACCTCAGCAGAATCTGTTTCAACTTGTTTTCTGTGTCGTGGAGTTTTATATAACTGCAACAGGCCAACCACTGTTATTAAAGACCTGTATTTTGACTATTTATAATGCACAGTGGGGAGATAGTTACTTCTGAATAAAACCAGCAGCTTGTCCTAAGCAATTAAGAAAACAGAGTTCATTCAAGTATCAGCTGATTTAGTAACAACAGATGCAAAGTGAACATTAGCAGACAATGTTGAAATGACAGTAATTGTGGGTTAAGAACTTGGCTACAGTAGATTTCATATACAGAATACCTTATTGTCTGCTATGATTACCACTGACTTGTTTCTTCCATAATGAGCAGCATAAAGAAATGCATGTTAAATAGGAGGGAAAAATTATTACTACTACTGACCCTAGTGAAAACTGGCAATGTATTTTAGTAACAGTTGCTACAGACTCTGTAGAAACATAGTGAAAAGTCAGTCATCCACCTTCCCACCTTCACTATCCTAATTTAGAGTTGTTTAGTATTTTCTAAATAGATAAAGGTGAGATTCTAAGTTTTTCATTTTCCCAAACCCTATGAAAATGGAAGAATAACATATATGAGTCTACCTGAGACAAAAGGAAATCCTGCAGTTCTTGCTCTTGATGGGACAATGTAATAACTCTTCCATCTCTATGCACAACTCTGATTTGTTCAACTCCAATGTTCAGCTGTAGTTGAATGGATCTTTGAAGACAAGATCCATATTTATTCAACAAGCATTAAAACACTTAAGAAAACAGGAAACTAAGAACACAGAATCCCACCCAGTCATTGACAAGAATTCCTCAGACAGATGGTGCAAAGCCTACAGAACGTGACAGCAACTCCACACATTCCATGTGGTGACATCAGTCACTACAACAGCTCCCTCTATATGGCAGGTGACATAGTCTGTGGCATATTCCCAAACCTGGCCTTCCACTTGTTCAGGTCAAGGAAGCCTTGCAGCTCCTTGCCTACCCCAGTGCCCAAGTTTCCTTCCAGATGTGCGGCATAGAATTGTGTGTTCCATCCTTCCTACAGCCAAGACTTGGATTTGGACAAGCTTATGCACTCTGGAACCAAGACTGGAAATGCACCAATGACTGCAGGTTGCCCCACACTGTGGTCACAGCCAGAGAGCACTGCTCCAAATGGAAAAAAACACTGTTGATGCATTAGTGAATTCACTGCTGGTCAGTCTGCAGGCATTTATTTCTGGAACATGAAATCTCTTATTTCAATAACAGTGTGCATAATTATTGCATGAATTACATGAGTTCCACATTTCAGTACCTATGCAACCGAGCCAGGACTGAGCACTGACTAGCTTTCCATGACCAGACTGGAAGTTAAGAATCCAGTACACCAAATGATACTTTGTATTCAGTCATCTCTACCCAAAGTAAATCCCCCCTTAAATGTCCACTCTCATCTTCAATTTTTTCTTTGAAACAGCGCTGATTAAAGATGTATTAAATATCTTCATTAAAGGGTAAAGTGGGTGAAGGTTTCTTAAGGTGACTGTTCACCCCACAAGTCAGAAAAACAAACACACACAAATACTGGACTCCTACTTGTCTGTCTGAACCTTTAAAGCACAACATGAATACACGCTGCCTTTGCCCCATGCTTCTACAACTAAAAGGACACGCACTTTCACACTTACTTGCATATCTGCTCATATCCTTGAGAAGTTATTAGAACTTTTACGCTGGATTCATAAACATCATTTATATTGGACCAGTGAGCCTGAATCTGAGGATCCTCAATACGACTCGCCAGACTGTCAATGGTTCGAGCAGTTCTAGAAGAGAAAGCCATATTCCACACACAGTAATCCAGACAATTTGTGCTGTTATCTTGCTTACAGGAAGCAAGGAGGTTATTAGATTTAACAGAAGCATGTGGGTCAATATTCTATTTCAGCACTGTTCTGGTGCTAATGAAGTACACTTGTTTATTTTGTACATTTCTCATACATCCTACAGCAGTATAAAGTGGTATTACTCAGTATCAGCTACTGCACTGCAAAAAACAATAAAAAAGGATTTATGCAGTTTAAGATAAGTAAGGACAATTATCAGCAGCTTATGTTGCAACTGTCACAGAGATCTCAAAGAAATCCTGTATTATTTCTTTTTTTTTTCTTTTTACTATCTGAACATTTTTTGTTCATATTTTTTCATAATTTCTGGTTCTTAGTACTTACAAATAAAGACTGTATTAACCACGGAGGAAGCAGCAGCTAGTTTTAAGAACACTTTAAAAAGATCAATTGTATTCTACATAATGGTACATGTTACTGTAGCAAGATTATCTTGTGACCCACCTTCGTCTCAAAAAGATATGCTTTGCCTGTTTTATGATCTTTTCCAAAAGTCCTTCATTCGACTGCAAAGAACTGATTTCATTTTTATCAAAAGCCTGGGGTCCTGCAAGTCTCATTCTCTTATGGCCAAAAGGTGCACTAGCTGGATGTGGCATCACTGTCGAGCTCAGGGTTTGCTTGTGACACTGCAAGCACCAACAGATGTTATAAAAGGAAGTGACCAAGTAACATACCTGCAAGAAATACTATGTATACTACAGTACGTTGCTTCACATCAGGTTTTTTGAGTGTACATACTTTCAAAAAATGCAACTTTTTAACTTTATCAACTTGACAGCACTTTAAAGACAGTTTTTCATACTTTGCTTCCCCCATTTATGTATGTCTTTCGAACCCTATTTAAAAAAAGTGCTAGCTAACAAAAATTTGGTATTATGGTAGTAGCTCCTACTAATAAGTCTTCTTTATATACATCTATGGACACAGAAAGAATGGTCCCTTAAAAATGAAGGTAGCCATTTTAGATGAAAAAAATTGAAGTACAATGAGTTTTAGCAACCTCTCCAAAGTAAAGAAAGGAAAGGTGGGCACTGAGCCGAAGTTTCATGAGCCCTAAATCAATGTTTAAAATACTGGACTGTTCCACATGACTGCATGACTTGCAGAGCCAAGATCTAAGGAAATGAACACTCTCTGGAACATGGTTTCAACTCTACTTAGAGATGCAAAATTGTGCTTCTTTCCTGAAGAGACACACCCTCAACCTTGTACCCCACGTTCTTCTGCTAGATTATCAAGAATCTAAAACACTGAAGCAGAGAAGTGGAGCTTAAAATAAACAAAGCTATTATGGCAATTGATTGTTCTTCCTTCATGAGGGTACGGTCTAACCAGATGCTCACTGACAGTGCTTGATAAGCACTATTAGACACAGCAAAAATAAGCAGAACTGATGAACTCTACTGGAAAAGCTTTGCATGGCTTTTCTGAACTGAGCAGCCAGGTCTGAGGTTAAATAAAGAACTAGCATTCCATGAAGGCATTAACTGGAACTCCCAAACCACCCACAGCCATGGAAACCAAGCAGTACACTGCCTTCCACAAATGGATGGGAAAGGACTGGCCTCTAGTGGCACTCGGCTGTTACATCAGTGCCACACTAGGCAGAAGGCTGAACAAAAGCCCAAAAACTCCTCAGCACTCGGCCATAGATGCATTACCTCTCTGATAAGCTGATGCAAATTGTGTTCGAGAACGTATAGATGATCTTCTGGATTCTGCTTTTCAGAAGCAGCCTTTTGTGACTTTTTGTCATTGGAAGAGTGACACAGAGAAATAGACAACTGCAAACCTGTACAAAGCAGATGGAAAAAAGCTTTAAAAAGTGGGCACTGACAATTTTCAAGGTTGCTACTGAGAACTGCTTTTCTTTATGTTTTATACTCAGCAGTTTAACAACAGGTATTCACTGTGTCAGAGAAAAATAAAAGAATGATGGCAGAGAGCACAGCACCAAAGGCAAGTAACACTTGCTATTCACTGAAGTGTTGACAGGCCAACAGTGAACACACCAGGTGCATTTCACATCAACTTCTATGACTCAATCCCACACAAAAAGAAAAGTCCCCAGGACACCTTTCCTTTCTCAAAGAAGGAATGATTAACCATCATGCACACTTTGGGCCATCCAGAAATATATTCCTTGCATGATATAATTACTTCTGTACCCCTTGTAAGAACAGAGGATTCACCACTGACTCTGAGCCACCTTTATGCTGTTTAATTATCCTCACTGAAGAGCATTTGCTTTTGTTCTTCTGAAGACCCATTAACTCAAGTCTTAAATTTCTTTTGCATGCAATCCAGGAGCAATGACTTATGCACAGCTCCAAACTGCCACATGCACATGGCATTACAGCTGACAGTTTCAAGTGCTGCTGACAAAAAAACAACCACAAAGGAAAAAAGAGTAAATTAGAAACTACTGTGCATTAGGTGAAATTCTGTTTTTCAAAACTTTTGAAAATTAAGGAGTTTTTTTTTTCTTTTGCAAGGACAGAACATCAAAAAAAGGTGACATCAATCAGTAATTTCGGTTCATATTTAAGCAAATAATTGTAGGTTAAGAATCTTAAAAAGCTTCCTACCTGGGAAAGGCTGGGAGATTATCTGATTTTTCACTACAATGTGAGGAATCTGTGATTTAATTTGAACAGCTTCTCGTGACAGCTGAGCAAAAATTTCTTTGCATAAAAGAACATTCTGTGCAGTCTCCAACTTTGTCTGCCAGTGTGGAGAACCTGAAAAATACAAATCAATGTTTGCAGAAGGGAAGAGCAAAGAGAAGCCACCTTTTTGTTCAGACGCCAGATACTATGCAGTAGCCAGGTGTGATCACTTAATAAGGCAGTCAGTACCTTACACCCGAACTGAGTATTATCAGAATTTTATCTCAGTTAAGCAAGCACTTAAAGGTAAAACTAAAACTAATTTTAATTCAATTTTACATATATGTATATTATCAAGTGCAACGCTCTTGTGGAACAGTGTATTAGACTCCCAGGCCTTTTGTGAACCCTCCTTATGAACCTCTGCTCCTTAAGTTGTAATTTACTTTCAATGATACTTCTGGCTTTATTAAATTCACTCTATGATGAACTACCCAGTAATGTTCAGTGCATGTACGTGATTTCACAGGGTTTAGAGACCCAAAATTTTTGGGAGATTCTGGGGCGAGTAAGCACACAAGCTGTATACTGTACCCTCAGTACCAAATATCGCATAGTACAGCTCTCTGTCTATGTTCAGGACAGCACCAGCATCTCTATCACAGATAACTGTGAAATAAAATCCTGCCAGTTTATTTCTAACTCTAAAGAGTAAAGGATGGATTTTAAACCAGAAGTGTACAACTTCACATACTGGCACATGTTAACTGAATCAGTGTACTATCTGCCAGATGAGCTGCTGGTAATTAACACACAGATCACCAGCACAGTTTCAGACCCAGGTACAACATAGGAGCAACAGACACAAATGATGCATTTTGGGCAGAGTTAAGAGTGAACAGTTATTAGTTCAGCTGAACTAATGGGATGTAACTGACTGAAACACAACACCTTGGTTTGATTTCAGTTATGGGCTCAAACTTTTAATGTCTAACAAAAGGGGCTCCAGAATACTCAAAATACAACTAATTTTGTTTCAGAACTGAATAAACACATATGAAAAAGTGAAGAGGCATGCTTTGCAAGCATAATTTCCAAAGCCCAAGCAGCACCCAAACAGAAAATTTCAGTTTAAATAAGGGAAATCTTGTTCTTCCCAGCTGTATGCTAAAATTTTCAAACAAGCATCATATGCAAACTCATTCCTTGAGAACATATTCATAAAACAACATATAAGCGATACCTGGTTTTGATTTTGGCAAGGGTCTTTTAAAGAGATTGACTGTCCCGAGGTCACCAATGTCTGGAGCTTGTTTCTGAATAGAAACCTAGGCAAGAGCGAACAGTATTTAATGTTTGTTTTCTGTTGCAAGCATACAAGTACCGAAACAGAACTCCACTAGGTTATTAAGGCTTCTCTGACAAACCTTGATATATGCTGATCCCTCTAAATCACTTGGAATTTGAACATCCAAAGGACAGTAATCCTCAGGTATCTTTTTATCCAGGTCAATGTCAGTGTTCTTTATCACCTCAAATGTGCCATGATGAAGAAAAAGGGAGCCTGAGTAAAGAAGGACAAAGACATACACACAAAATATAAAGCACCTTTTGCAAATAAAAAAGCTTGTATCACTGTTTCGGAAGAATATGTATCTCCGAGTCTCCAAATCTTCAGAGTTGCACTTGACTCAAATTTCTTAATGACTTATTAAAAAAACCCAGGTAAATTAGAAAGCTCCCCTCACTGCATCAGCATCTCAGTCCTCCACAGTGCAATGCGTAACATTTTACAGTAAAGTTAACATAGAGTATTTACTAATTATGGGGGGAAACCACGACTTTTGCAAAATTGAGTCAGTTGGTGCAAGGAAGAAGAAAAAAAAAAGATATTTGGTTAAAAAAAGACAAAAAGTAAATATGTGAAGTTTTGCAAGCAGGTAGTTAAATGCACAACACCCTTATTGATTTAAAGGAATTCTGCTGACATTTGCCTAGAAGTGTTAAAACTATGATCGTGTTCTGATTGGAGAAGATAACTCTATATATAGCCAGTCATTCAGGGACTGACAAAAGCAGATACCTGCATCTGTCCTAGCAGCATACCCTTTTCATCCAGGGCACAGTTCACCTAGTTCAGGATAAATCAGCTGAAAAACACACATAGCCTGGGGTACATCTACAGCTTTTTTATGAACAACTCTAAATTTGTCTTTCCCCTCCCTCACTGATGACAACAGGAACTCAACACATCCAGTTCTGACGCCCACTTTGTACCTACATCCTAAGTTCCGTGTGATTCCGTATTCCCTTTATCACTCCATAATGGCCTCTAGAACCCTGGGCTGGTCACCCCCTTTTACTGTAATCCACAAAATAAGGCATATTCTCAGCATCATTTCTCAACTGTAGGAATAATATATGTATAATAATCCATCTTCAATGCCACTCTTTAGTCACATGGTGTAATTTTACCTGGTCTGAATTCTGGGGATCGGGGAGTCAGACATCATAAGCCTTTTGGGTCCCTTCTAACTTGAGATATTCTATGATTTTCTGATCTTTGATTAAAAAAAAAAATGTAACCCTCTCTTCACTTTCATTTTTTAAAATGCTTTACACACCAAACGTAGATAAAAGTCAAGGATTTACAAAGTCTGCCTGTCAACTGATCAACTACACTGCAAACGCAGAACTGCTTTTGTGAACAAATTCTTAGTAAAATACTACAGTTACCCTTCAAAATCACTTTCTGGATTGAGGATGGCAAGATATTTTCCCTGATACTAAAACATGAGTTCTCCCTTTATAAACCTGTCTCATAAATATACTAAATTCACAATGAAATTATTACGAGATATTCCATCTCTTTTTCCAGTTACAAAAGAAAATTTCATAAAATACCCATTCTTGTGAAAAAGACCCTACTGTTTACCTGCACTTCTGTAGCTCAGATCACCAAGAATTTTATCTCCCACTTTTCTCAGCTTCCAGTGTTGTCTCAGTCTTAGCAGTTCGGAGTTGAAGTCTCTTTGTCGCTTATTTTCCTGGTTTTCAGCGACTGATTTGGATAATCTTTCTGCACCTTTCAACAGGATCTGAGCTGCTCCAGCTAATGACTTCTTTTTTGAAATCAGCTGTAGAAACTGAGGATTCTAGTACCAACAACAACAAAAAAATAAAGAGATGCTTGCACCCTAATTCACAAAAGATTATTATTTATTATTATTAGCGGAAACTGACAGTGATTGATAAGTTGTTTCTGCTGGATGTCCAGTAACGTGTTCAGAATTACTTTCATACCAGCATTATACAGCTGGAAGTAGTATTTTGACTTAGACCTTCAGCTAAGAGGCTTCTGAAATTGGCCTCAACTCCCATTCCCAACCTTACTCTAACCCTCAAAGCATTGCACTAGCACACCAGAAGGAACCTTTTGGTAAATCTTGTACTTATCACACGTGGAAAATAAAAAATCCACTGAAATAAAATCTTTAGCATCAATCCACACAAAGTGCACAAGCAGGTACAACATACTTGTTTTGGAGGAAGGGGATCCTGCCCGACTGGATCTAGAGTCATGAACTTTTTATCCTTCACAATGCTAAGAACGTCGTACAACACACACATCTCAGTCAAGGCACTTCTTAAGTTGTTCCTCACTGAATCCCAAGGCCAGAGGGATGGCTGAAACTTTACCAACCCTAAAAACAAAACAAAGGAAGGGAAAACAAAGGGCTTTAAAAAGGTACGGTATAAGGCTCATTTTTAAACCATAGAGAGATCATAACGACACGAAATACAACACGATATCAGAGCAGCAGCTGTCCTCTTCCCTACAATTTACTGGGACCCGATCACGAATATTCTGACCTGCCAACCACGGGAACCCCTGGGAGAAAGCACGCCAGGCCCAACCACCCGCGGAGCTGCAGGCCAGCACCGCCACAGCTCGACGGGCCTCCACCAGCTGCATCCCGGCGGGAGAGCTCGGGCAGGGGGCCCGTCTCACCTTCCTCATCCCCCGTCTCGCCCGGCTCGGCCCAGGCGCGGCCCGCCGAGCCCGGCTCGTCCTCCTCGGAGCCGGAGCCCTGGCTGAAGTCGATGCGCTGCGCCAGACGCGCCAGGTTCTGGGACATGGAGAGCGGCTGGAGGTAGGTCTCGCTGCCATCCAGCCCCACCTCCTGCACCTGCTTCTCGCACGCCGACTCGATGCTGATGCGCACAGCCGGAACGCCCGCCATCTTGGAGCGACCCCCGCCCGCACACGGCAGGGGGCGGGCCAGCGCCGGCGGGCGCGGGAGGGGGCGGAGCCAGCGCCGGGTTGGCTCGGCCGTTTCCGGAGAGCGCTCGGAAGCGGCGGGGGGCGGCCCGCGGGGGGGGCGGCGGGC
>VZRQ01006844.1:311772-381215 GCA_013397975.1 Machaerirhynchus nigripectus | reverse complement strand
GCCTCCGGAGGCGCTCGCGAGGGGGCGGGGCCAGCGCGGTGAGGGGACGGTGCGGAGTTCAGCAGCTCGGAGTCGCTTTATTCTACAGAGTTATTTTTGACCAGAAGTTGGTTTCATGTCCCGTTCTAAATACAATTCACCTCTTGTTCCCGATCTTCAGCTGTGGCCACGCAGGAAGCTCAACCAAACAACAGGAAAACATACAATAACATTGCCATTTAATTACAGTTTGAATTCGGTCATAACTTCAATGACAGGTACGCTCCGAGTTCTTCCCTTTGACACAATTAAGAAGACGGCAGCTTACTGTTCTCATATTTATTCTTAAATCTGGTAAGTGTGCATAATTAAAAGCATTACAAAAATTAGCATTTGTAGTTGAGGAGGATTAAATCGGCCCGCGGGGCTCAGTCTCTCCCGATGAGGTGCGTCTCCTGGGGCCTGTCGATGCGGAAGAGCAGCTCAGCGGGCTGGAAGTAGCCCAGGTACTGCACGCTGTCCGGGCTGGTGTCCTGGTGGTAGTGCCCTCCTTCCCCGTGGTGGCTGAAACAGTGCGTGTGCTCCACACGCAGATCGAAGCCCTGGCACCAGACAGAGGGCCCGTCAACAACGCGTTCATGGGAACAGCATTTAAAAGTCACGGGATACTCTATCCTAGATGCGTATTTCCACACATCTCCAAACGTTAAGCAGTGAAAACTTGTAAGACACTTGTGAAACCAGTAAGACAATTTAGAAATCCTGACAGCCCCCAACTTTTGATGTTAATCTCACTGAGATCTCCTTTTTAACCTTTTTTCCCCCCAAACCTTCTTTCCATTAGGATTAAATAATGCAGTCACACCAAAGAACCCCTACTGGAAATCAAACCCCTTTTATGCACTGAATTGCCACAGGCCTGTGTGATAAAGGAACTGTCTCTACTCCAATTCTGAAAGCCAGCTTGGATTAATATGGGAAGAACAGTAAACAAAATAACAACTAACATCCTAAGCCATGAGATCAACACCACCAGTTTTATGTATCATAGAATGGGTTCAGTTCAAAGGGACCATCACAGATCATCTATTTTAACCACCCTGTCATGGGCAGGGACATCTTCCATTCAACTAGGTTGCTCAAAGCCCCATCTAACCTGGCCTTGAACACTTTCAGGGATGGGGCATCCACATCTTCTCTGGGCAACCTGTTCCACTGCCTCTCCACGCTCAGCCTAAAAATTTTTTTCCTTAAGTCCAATCTATATCTGTTCTCTTTCAATTTAAAATCCTTGCATCTTCTTTTGTCACTACATGTCCTGGTAAAAGGTTTCTCTCCATCTTTCCTAAAAGCCTGCTTTAGGGAAGGAAGGCTGCAATAAGGTCTTCCTGGAGCCTTTTCTTCTCCAGGCTGAAAAATCTCAGCTCCCAGTCTGTCTTCATAGGAAGAGGTACTCCAGCCCTCTGCTCATTTTCATGGCCCTCCTTGGGTCCTGCTCTAACAGGTCCACATCTTTCTTGGGACCCCAAAACTACATGCAGCAGTCCAGGTGGGGTCTCATGAGGGAAAGAATCACCCCACTTGACTTGGCCACACCACGTTTGACACAGCCCAGGATTAGATTAATTTTCTGGGCTGCAAGGGGATACTGGTGAATAGTGCTATGACCCTGGAATGCCATCGTCTACTGCTCTCTTTGTAGTGACACTCAAACATTTCCAAAACCACAGGCCTAGCCAAGCACTGTTGAGCTTGCAGTGGATGCAAATGGGAGAAACCCAGCAGCATCTACCACACAAGCTTCATTGGTTCTGAACAGAGCAGCTCTTGATGGCTGCTTTCAAAGTATGCATCAGTTGATTATGGGAAGATGCACACAATTTAGCCTTAGGCCAAAGGCTGCCACATAAAGACACAATAAAATCACACCCTTCAAAGTATCTAAGCCTACAGTATGTCCCACTTAACTCTGGAAATAACGTTTTTATATTACTTACGACTGCATTGTTATTTATAAAATAGTCTTTTTTTTCTATGGCTTTCTGGTTACTTTTAGACAAATAGTTTTCCTAATTATGAACACCTTAATGGTTTTTGAAACCAGATTGGTTTTTATCCTGAGTTGTTTGCTTTTGAATTTGGTGCTTGTGGAAGATGCTAGATCAGTTTCCAGCAGGAGGCTTTGCAGACTTCAATTTACATCAGCAATGAGACATATGCTTCATGTCTTTCGACACAGCATTAGCAGAGGGAGTTCTTATGAAAGTGAACTACCTAAACACGTGGCTGAACCAGCTTCCATGCTCTTGACATTTCTCCCAGTGTGGCCAGCAATGAATGTAAACCATGCTGTTGGGTTTGGGATGCAAACACTTGCACACTTGCAATTGGAACTGAACCATTGAATTAATCCACTATGAACAACCACTAGGTTTCAGACCAGACTGACCTATCCTCAATTCAAACAATTCACAGAAATGAGAAGCTTCTAAATCATTGCACCACAACTGGAAGAGTCTAACACAATATATACACACTCCCATTCTCTAAAGGAAAATCAGATCCAAGACAAAATTCATTACAGGTCTCAGTCTATACTTAGAAATGAGAAAAAGAGACTCACCGGATCTCTGGAAACTATTACTGGCTGACAAATCAGTGGAGCCTTCATTTCAAAGAATTTGAGCCAGTTATTCACATCCTCATCAGTATTCAGGGGACAGGCAGAAAATTCTGGAGGCTACAGCAAAAATAAAAGCTTTGTAAGTAAAAGGAAGACACTTGCATCAGGATACTTTAACAACTTTGCTTTTTCCCTCCCCACTATTCTGTTCATTTTTCTCCTTGACTGAAAGAAGCTCACCAGTGCCCATCACTCTGTTTCTGCCAGAAACAGAAGTGACCAGAATATTTCATCTTTCATTGCACAGGTAGTGGGAGAACTGCTGAAGTGAGGATGCTCCTCCTCCTGGTACATTTTAGAAGCTATGGGTTTTTTTTTAAAGTTTAATGTTTCTTATAAATATCATCTGAGTTCATGTATTTCATTTCAATTCATTTTACTATAGTTCTCCACTTCTTTAGCTGCACACAGATTTCAAAAGATGATAATTATAATGCCAAGTAAAACAGCATTACTAGTTTTGTAACACTGATTTTGTAATGTCAACTCCTTACCTTAATACAGTGCTCATCCTAATAGTTTATGCATACATTTAAAAATACAAAACAAAGTGAAGGAACTAAGATATTACACCCTGATTTATACTTCTGTTTTCAGGAGGACAAAGAAAGTTACATGAATTGAGAACAACATACCATAATGTGAACCTTTGCTTTCCCCTTTTGAATGATAAACGTACCACCCATCCCAACTGGCTTTTCTCCATAGTGTTTCTCTAAAGTTTGTCTCAGACAGGACACAAAGTTAAGCTCCCCAGTTCTTCCATTGGCTTTCACTTCAATGACCTGGAAGATAAAGTCAGTTTGTCACTGCTGTCTCCTGTTGCAATAGTCTGAAAAGGTCTGTGAGAGCTGTTCTGAAATTCTCCCAAGCTGATAACCCAAGATCACTTTCTGAAAAGATAAGCTTCCATGCAACTGCAATTGCATCTTTCCAGTATGTGACCAACTTTTTTCCTTAGTCCTGTTCAGTGCTAGCTTTGCCTGTAAAGAGAGCTGGGCAGCAAGAGGTTTACCCATGCATGAGACAGTGACATAATCAACCCCCTTCTGTCCCCAGCTGGCTTCCACTCTGTCAGAAAGAAACACTGGGTAACAGAGAAGACTGTTCAGCTTCCATGCAGCAGTCAGAATTTTGACTGTTCTGCCAGCACCTTTTTGTGCTGGCTGTGTCAGGAGAAGCGCTTGTGCAAAAAACTACGTAAGTGCCCACATCTCATTTACACAAGTACATTGCACCATTACTTTTAATCACTGCAATTTTGCACTGGATTTGGATGAACGATTTATGATGGAAAAGTTTTAGTAAACTAATACTTATCCCTCAAAAATTCAAGTGCCTCTGTCTCCAATAATTCTTCCCCTTGATCGTGGCACCAGCTCCTTATTTTTGCATGTTTCTCTTGTGGAATTACTATTTTACTCTTGTCACAGAAAACTGATAGGAGAACCATGAGTTTCCCTTCAGCCACAAAGCACTGCAAAGTCACCTTTGATCCAAGTACATACCTTACCAGGTTGGCCCTCGCTGGCATAAAGGTTGGCCAACAGTCCAAACTCACAGTCAGTGTATTTACTGCTGTACTTCTCAAGCAGGCACCCTTTATCTGCAGGATTTATCTGAGCAAAGTAGCTCCCATTTACAGCAGGCTTTTTTTCACTCTTTGTTTGAACAATAGGGATAAGCTGGGAAAAAGAACATGTAAGAGTAAGTCAATAAGAACATGTAAGAATCAGCCAAATGAACTGAACTCACATAAATGTGATTTAAGCTTTGGACCATGATCCCAAGAAAAAATCCACTTCATCACACAGCTCTGTCTCTCAGGATGAAGTCTGTACTAGTAAGAAAAATGCACTAATATTGTAATGTAATAGGTAAAAATTAAATGAATGAAAGGTCCAGAAAACAGGTTTACTTTATCTGGACAATTAAACTTAATATTTTATAAAGATGAATGATAGTGTTAAAAAAAAAAAAAAAGAAAGAAAGAAAGAAAGAAAGAAAGAAAGAAAGAAAGAAAGAAAGAAAGAAAGAAAGAAAAAAAAAAAGAAAGAAAAAAAGAAAGAAGAAGAAAAAATCTATAGTCTGCATGCCAGTATTGTAATTCTATGTAATACTTTCTCAGCGTACAGTAACAGCCACTATTATAGTGGCCCAAATTTAATGCTGATGTGGACTATCTCATCCACCAATAAATCCATCAAAAGGAGACAGCAAGACTAAAGGTTGATGCCTGAAAAAACTGTGATTAACCAAAGTCTCTATAGGTAGTAGCTTTTGTCACATACCCCTCCTGCAGTTTATCATTGCGTATGTGGTATCTTTAAAATTCACAATGGTGAAACAAAGTCATCCAAGAGGGTGAAAGACAGGGAGCATTTAAAAGGCATTTACCAGTAAGTTTGACAAGCATTTCTAAATCTTGGAATTAAAACCTTTGGTCAGGTCTTTGTCAATCAGTTTCAAAAAAACATGTTTCTTGCATGCTTCAAGGTAATCACATGCTTCCTGAAGAATTACAAGTTAAAAATTAATCTTTATTATCTCAGGAGTATGCACCTCAGTGGATGCCACTCATCTCAGTTCCTTCTAATGTGTTTTATGTGTTTGTGGTGTGAAAGTGTTCTATTAAATACATTGTTGTAAATGGGAAATACCCAGCATGATACTGCTCTACTGTTACGATACTTCCATGAATTAATTGAGAACCATCACACTTACATACTGACCTCAGCATTTATTCCAAGAACCTTGGATGAAGCAGCTCCAGCTCCAAGAATGAAAGCTCCAGGCAGCTCTATGTCCTTTGCCACTGTATTTAGATCATAAGCCTGCAAAAGAAAAACAATCCTTTCATCTCTGGAAATGTCCAAGGCCAGGCTGGATGGGGCCCTGAGCAACCTGACCTAGTGGCTGGCATTCTTGCTTGCCAAAGGAGGGGCTGAAACTAGATTATCTCTAAGGTCTCTTCCAACCCAAAACATTCTATGATTTTGGTGAGGTGCTCTGATCTGCAGTTGTCATTCCATTCACTGTAGTCCTGGAGGCATTTAATTCACAACACCCACCCGCATTAATATTTTTGATAACTAGGCTGAACACAGCTTCTGAACAGAACATAACATTTAGTAATAACAAAATTGGTAGATACCAATTTGTTTTCTAAAAGGTAGATTCTGCCTGTATGTTCCCTGCTCATTTTACTCAAAAGACTGAATTATTGTACTTACTAGATTTTGTGACATACAACATGCATCAGAATCAGTCTCATTAAACACTGAAAAATGTCTTTCACAAGTAGAATCCTATAGTATCTCTTAGTCCTTAGTTTTATTTATTGCTTTTCTTTTGTCAAATGTATTAAATCCCACATCTACAGGACAAAACTCACTTTTTCTTTCTGTACAAGAGGTATGAGGTAAGGAACACCTCCCACATCTGCTATCCTAGGCTTTCCGCAGATTCCTGGAAAAATACAGCCAGTTAGCTTGGTAAAATATTTTTTCCTAATAATCTTTAATAATCACACAGTCTAATCCACCAAAGAACTGGTTCCTCAAACTTCTCAAACCCTCGAGAACACTATTTCCCTAGCGTGCTTAGATAAAGCGTTGCACTGTTAAGAAGTCCAAGCCCTAAAATGATTCATAGTAGGATTTAATGCTACACAATCTGTAGTAAAATAACATTCTCTAAGCACAAGAAAACCTGCCAGAGTGGGAAACACCTTCCATTTGCCAGTTCTCCAGTACCGCCCTCACCACACAGTGCAGCCCTCTGCTGGGACTCCACTTGCAAAATTCTAGCAAAGCTGAAAGCTGGCTGAGGACAATTCATCCTGCTTACTTGGGTATGTATTTTAAAATGGGATGAATAACCTCCTGGAGATGTTTTTTTCACATTAATGCCAGAGGGAACTCAGATGAGTAGCACAGATGATAGGTCTGTCTTCCAGAGAGCTAGTGTCAAAGAAGATGAATCCCATTCAGAATAAGACAGTTTCACTTCACTGACATATATGAATGCCAGGAATTTAAAAATTAATGGAAGCACAACTCCTTAGGTTCAGATAGTGATTGGCACTGTTCTAAAAAGTTTCTCCATCTGAAAGATAACAACTTAATTTCAAAACCTTTTCAGTACGCTAAATAAAGCTTATGAAATAAGTGGGTATGCAATGATAGGTTAAGAAAAAAATTATGACAAGTACTTAGTAATGACTTGTCCTTGTTCATGCACCAACTAGGAAGCAAATCCAGAAATAAAATGTAGCTCTCCTCTCACTGTATATTCTTTATCTGAAAAACAATTTTTAAAAAGCTCTTTCAACATCTTTAGAGGATCAAAACTAAGCAGGATTGTGTAGAAAGAACTGGAGAAATCTTAGTGGAAGACAGGAATGCTAGGTTACCTTTAGCCGGAAAGTTGAAGGGTTCCTGAGTCAGATCAGGACAGTCTACAACAGAGACTTGAGCATCAGCAAAGTTCTCTTTAAGCCCTTTCTGCAAAACTATAATAAAGAATAATGGCAAAATTATTGACAATGAAAAATTACCAAGAGTTTGTCAAGTTTCTAACAAAAATAAATATACCTGTTTGGGCTTTATTTCAGCAAGATACGTTACTTATGCTTACCCTAAGTAACTGCATTGATTTAAATGTCTGCAGGCACTTGTTTCATGACTCAGCTTCAGAGAGGAGCAAAAGTTTTTTCAGGCTGCCATATTAATTAATTTTAAGAATTTAAAGAACATTTTCATTGAAATACATTAACTGACTGCTCCTAGTAGCACTAGGACAGCACAGAGTGAAGTAACATAGGTAAACTTCAATCACATTCAACAGTGGGTTTGCTTAAAAGAGACAATTACGATCATGGTCAAATATGATGCAAGAGCAAAGGAGGAAGCAAGATTTAGCTGAAGCAACAATCAGTTCTTTAAATAACATTAACCAGACGGTTTGCAATAGCTTGATTATAATCTCAAACCGTCTCTGCTGTCTGGAAATTTCTGCTGCCAGGGGATACTGCCTATCATGTTTATGCTCTCGTGGAGATTTTCTGGCAAGTGCCACTGTCAGAGCAAGACAGATAATGAATGGTGTTGGTGACAATGAACCAAATCTAAAATTTTTGGTTTGCTTCATATCAATGTATTTTAGGCTCAGCAGTTGCAAAGTCACTCAAACAACAGGGAGGATTAGATGAGTGCATTGTTTGGAGACAACTTCCAAACCTTGAGTGTAGGATTGTTTTCACATATGCTGCTTCGAATACTATGTTCAAAGGTCCAGGTTCTTTCGTGCCTGGGGGTGTGCTTTGACAGATGTCTCAAGACAAATCAAGAACAGATTTACCAAGCTATTGACCAAAAGGGTCAGTAGATGGTACTTCGTACATTTCTAAATACATCTCAGTACCTTCTGGTAAGTGGACAAGGACAGTAAAAGGGCACTCCTCAAATTATACCCAAAATCTGAACAGCAACACAATTCACAGCTGACAGGAGATCCTCAGGACAGATGGGGGGAAAAAAGGAAAATTCTGCTTTGTGATTAAATTTTTCTGATACTCTTTCAAGCTATTCTACTGCAAGTATGTGGTGTTCTCTGCAGAGCTCACAGGTTTACAGCAGCCCTGGCCTACTGCCCCAGTCTGACTGGGTGAGAGAAGCACTCAGAACCACCCAGGGCACTGCTGGGACCACAGGTTCTCAATACACAGAAATGTCAAACTGACACAGATTCAGGAAACTGGCAAACTGAACTTGAGGATAAATCCAAAAGACAAAAAACCTTTAGTATATCTGCTGCTGGGGAGAGACTGCAAGAAGGTATAAAATCTTCCTACTAGGGCAGGAAAAGAAGCTCATGGGCAACTGGGCTGAACCCAGAAGTCCCTTCCAACCTCAACCATTCTGCTATTCTGAGCACATGTTGTGAGGGCTTTAGAAAGGAGTAAACTAAAGAAGATGTTTCCTGCAGCCCTGTTCTAAGGCAATCACCAAAGGAGGAGCCAACTAGGTTCAAGCAAGACAATCTGCTGTGCTACACTGCATCTTGTCAGCTATGCTTTGAGCAGTCCTGAAAAAGAAAGTAATACTAGAGTGTGGAAGAGGACATATGATTTTGTATGTGTAAAGATGTTTGGTGTGTATTTGTCAAATTATCATGACTTGCGCACAAATCTGCAAGTGCAGCAGTTTTAAAGGGATTGAGAACCTGTCTGTGTGTTTAAATATTGTGGGTGCTTGGGGGAGGAGTCATTGTGTGCTCTAAGAAAATCATCGAATGTAGAGAAGTAGTGCTGTTCTTTACCTCCCAGTGTGCTAAAAGTAGGAATTCTGCATGTACTAGTTGTAGAAAGGCTTTGGTAGGAGCTTTAAGATAAGTTTGTAGAGTACATTACAGGTTTGTATAAAGTTACACGCTGCATGACTTACCCCCAGCAAGCTCCTCCAGACTTGGGACATGAAAAGCAAACCTTTCGACTTTGGCCATTTCCTAATCGATGCTGATTTCTTCAGGTAAGAAGTTACAGTACAGCACACTGCAGAGCAACTGGCCTGCCAACAAAGATAATAGTTTAACAATTAAAACGTGCTCCTTTCAATACGTTAATTATTTTTCAATTTCACTCGAGAGTACATAGACAACAATAGAACTGTAGTTCTGCCATCACAGGAGACTGACGGCTTCAATAATGTTAAATTTCTTACGCTCTTTGGAAGAAGATGTGTCTGTCAGCCCTATAGCTGGCTCAGAGCACTACACGTATTAGTCCTCAAGCTTACAACTGAGGGTAGGGAAAATACATCCTGCGCTGAATGCAGTTCAAGAGATCAGGAGATTTGTGTGTCTTTTGTAAGCCTCGAATCACAAGAAAGTTTTGAAAGAAAACTGGGCTTTTCTGAGCACATCAGCTCCTAAGGTCCTCCCAATCTTAATGTTTACTTTTCCAGCATTGGCTATGGTGGACTTTCAACCTCAGTTGTGACATGGTCTCCAATTGATTCTGGGCATGTGTTTCCCCTTCCAGAGAGGAACAGGTTAGCAGCAAAACAGAAATCAACAGCAATAAGTTCTGCAATATAAGGCTCTGTATGGGTACAGAGCTTGTAACAAAAGTTTTGAATGTAAGTTTAAGAGCCTCTTCACAAATGAACTCTTCTTCACCACTTTGCTGGTGCACCAGCAAAGTCAGTTAGAAGGGCAAGCCACTAGCTCAGGGCAGAAACAGCTGATTGTAGTCTACCTAAAAATCAGCTACATCAATCATTAATTCCTTAGGCACATACTTGCTGCATACAGCAATAAAAAATAAAATGGGTCCCACTTATCCAGATCTCAGGTGTTTAAGGAAAAAGCCAAAATCGTAACTATAGTCCCAGACCTGATTGAGTCTTTGTTAGGAAGGACTACAGTGTGAGACAGCTGCTTATGTATAGTTCTAGCTTCTATTTTAAAAAAATTCTAACTTTTATGACTGTCAAAAATTGTAACTGTCCTTATACCATCAGCCTCTTGAGACTGCATAAAGGAAAAAAAAAAGGGAAAAAAAAAAAAGAAATAAGAGAAGTGAGGAGGTCATAGCAGTTACCTAAGTGAAGTCTTTGAGCTCAATGCTCAGCCACCCCAAATTACTGCTGTAGCAAGCAGTAGAGAAAGGAAGAAAGACTTCAACCTGTGTATGGTAATTCTCATCTTAGTTGGTCTTATCTATCTCCACAGTTGACTTTGTCTCTCCTCTGGTTCTGGAGTAACAGGCTGGATTTGGTGCCTCTGGTAGAAGCCTAATGTCAGGTGAAGTGAATCATACCCCAAGACTTCAATTTTGCACCAAGAAAGGGAGTAATTAGCTACAGACTGGAAGTGAGAACATGGCTTTGGCAGCATTGTTTTAGATGATCCTCATTCCCTCAAGAGCTTTTTGCCACATGCAGAAGGGGCTGTGCCAGCACTCAACACATTGGTTGTCCTGAAACAGTCTGAGAAGACAAGGTAGAACTGCTGTTGTGCAAAAGGCAGAGGCAAGACTTGGACACTATTCAAATAAGCAGGCTCAGGTATAACACCTGGATAATCACCTGCTGTGTAATGGACAGCAGTTAGCTCCCCACAATCGAGAAAGGAGGGAAAGACTGTGGAAAAATTTCATGTAACATAATAAACCTCATCTGATTGCTAGACAGTAGTTCTTACCAGGAAAGACACAAAAGAGTAGATCTGTGGCCCACCACTGCAAATATTCACAGGGGAATGAATTGTGTGGTGTGGGACAGAGAGAACCTGAAAGGAGACAGCAGCACACAATTAAGATCCATCACGGAGGGGTGCAGTGACACTGAATTGCTACAGAAGACTTTCAAAGAAAGAACACAAATGCTGAAGGGATGATAAGATTATTAGATGTGGAATGGTGCAACAAGAATGTAGGCAACAAGTAGGAACAAACTTAAAGTCTACCTTTAAAGTGGGAAGAAAACATGAGAGAGAGTAGCCAGGTGCAAGGAGAATGCAGATGAAATGTGAACCATTTGATTAATGATGTGTGTGGGGTGTCTGTTATCAAAACCTGAATTGAAACTAGCTTGGAGGGTTAAAGCCAAAAAGGAGAGGCAGGCTAGACATGAGTCGGGGAGGGGCGTGGATGGGGAAGAAATATCAGTGGAAAAAAGTGAAGATGGCAGTTGTGAAAGAGAAATTTAGCGATGACACTACGAAAAGCGAGACATCCACAGATGCAGACACCGTATTCCTCGCCTGGGGCGGAGCGACAGGAGATCCCGTACGGGGCAGAGGAAGGCTGCGGGGCAGCAGAGGCAACTGACTGAGCGGCTGGGATTTGGGGAAGGGACGGGTCGTGGCGGGGTAAGAAGAGGCGTGCTAGGCGAGGCTGGGATCCGTGGGGACAGAGAGCATCCCGGCAGGCAAAGGCAGCGGAAAAGTACTGGAGCGAGGGAGCGCTAAAGCCGGCAGCGCGCTTGGCATAGCTGCGAGAGGAAGGAAGGGGGTGTTGAGGCTGGAGCAGGAGGAGCTCAGGCTCTCGGAGGAGCCTGGGCAGCGCGGGGAAGGAGAAGCAGGACAGCAGTAACGGAAGGCTCTCACCGGGCGGGAAGCCGGGACCTGCCCGATCGCTGCCCCGCACCGACCGCCGCTATTGCCCGACCGCACGTACCTGCCCCGCCGTCCAGGACCGGCACAGCAAGGCAAGACGCGGCTCCGCGCGGCTCGGCTCCGCTCGGCTTGACTCGGCTCGGCATCTGCCCGCCCCCCGGCGCGGCCGCCCCGCTGCCACTCCCAGCATGGCACCATCCTCCTTCCTTCTCCTCCCCTCCTTCCCGTCGGCCCGCGCGCATCTCGCGAGCGCCCGGCGCTATTTAACCTGAGGGGCGGCCATTGTGCGCCCTTTGCGGCGGGCAGCGGGAGGCGGAGGTAGGTGGGTCGTGCCGGCCGGATCCACCGCCATCCGCGCCGCCGAGACCCGGGGCCGGGGGGCTCGGGTGTGGGGGGACACTCCTGGCGGTGTGGAGTTGTGCCCCGAGGACCGGGGCGCGTGGCGGCTGTCGGTGAGGGGCTCCGCGGGAGAGGTGCCGGCGGGGTGTCCCCGGCCCGTGGTGACTTGGTGGGTGCCCGCATTCGAAAGGCCTTCGGTGGCGCCAGCTGCAGCGCGCCGCTGGCAGCCGGGCCTGGCGATGGGGGCTAGCGGTATGCCCGGTACCTTGCGGTCAGGTTCTTCAGCAAGTTTAGATGGTTATTTTTCTTTCCTAAGGGGTCTGCATGCTGTGCCAGCGCTCCAGGACGGAGCTGCAGTAAGAGGCCGGGAAGGATGCTGAGCTGTGAACTGTGAGTACCCGTAAGGGTCTTTGTGGTCAGAGTGGCATTGCTGCCTCTGTCCTTACTCAGGCGTTCTGCTCTTTTGTTTCTGGACTTTGTCAGGCCATGGGTGAACCAGTGTTAGCAGTGTGCCCACATAAGGCATAGTGTAACTGGTGCATAAGTGTCTTTCTTGTAGTGAGGGGCCCAAAACTGAATATAAGATTTGAGGTGTGGCCTTACCGGTGCCGAGTACAGGGGGACGGTCGCTGCCCTGGTCCTGCTGGCCACACTATTGCTGATACAGGCCAGGATGCCATTGGCCTTCTTGGCCACCTGGGCACAGGCTGGATCATGTTCAGCTGCTGTCACCAGCACCCCCATGGCCTTTTCCATCAGACAGCTTCCCAGCCCCTGCCCCAGCCTGTAGCACTGCTTGGAGTTGTTGTGATCCAAGGGCAGGACGCAGCACTTGGCCTTGCTGAGCCTCATACAGTTGGCTTCAGTCCATCAGTCCAGCCTGTCCAGATCCCTCTGCAGGGCCTTCCTGCCTTCCAGCAGATCAACACTCCCACCCAACGGCAGACTGAGTGAGGGTGCACTTAAACCCCTTGTTCAGGGTGTCAGTGAAGACGTTAAACAGGACCAGCCCCAGCACTGATCCCTGGGGAACATCACTTGAGGCCACCTGGGTGTAACTTCATTCAGCACTGCTCTCAGGGCCCAGCCATCCATCCAGTTTTTCATGCAATGAACAGTACACCCATCCAAGCCATGAGCAACCAATTTCTCCAGGAGAAGGCCGTGAGAAATGGTGTCCAAAGCTTTGCATAAGTGCAGGCAGACATCCACAGCCTTTGCCTCATCCACTAAGTGGGTCACCTGGTTGTGGAAGAACATCAGGTGGGTCAGTTGGGACCTGCCTTTCCTAAATTCATGCTGGCTGGGCCTAATCCTTTGGTTAACATGCCTGTGCCCTCGGGATGATCTGCAGGTTATGTGAGGACATTAGATGGGTTCTGCTGTAGTGTCTCCAGATGCTGAACTGTGTGTAATTACATTTGAAATATTAATGGGTATAATGATGAGTTTGTAAAACTCTAAAAATACAATAAATTAGATGCAGATATACAGGGCTTATAAATTAATTGACAAGCAGGTAAAACATATTTAAAGCTATTAGAGAGGAAAACCAGGTATCTTTGCTGTATGGCCCTTTCATATAGACTTACCCACTGAAGGGCTGGATTGTGTTGTCTTGCAGATTCAAGTAAAAATTACCATTTTAGTTTTGGTGCTGGTCTCTAAGATGATTGATAACCAATGATAACAAACAGAATGATAACCAATTGATAACAAACAGTGAACAAATGGGTGATGGATTGTTTAGAGCAGGAGATCTTAGGTATCTTACAGCTCACAAAAGAACAGAGGAAAGATGGCATTGCTTCTCATGATGATGCTGTCTTGGATTAATTTCAAAGTTTTAAATCACAGTGAAATCAGTATGTATGTATGACTTCAAACTGCAATATCCTTACAGGTTTAAGAAGCTGTAGGCTATTTGTATGTGTGCTCATTTGGAGCAAAACTTACCCTAGTAGGGAGAGGGTTAAAGCATTCAGAATTCATGTCTGAACAAGTCTCTAAACAAGCTGTTGCACCACTGACATTTGCCTTCCTTTGGGCAGGAGTTAAATGAAAATAGCTCTAAAAAACATTTTCTAACCTCTATTATGCTGTGAATATCTTTAAATAAGTGGCTGTGATTTACTTGTTAGTGTGAAGAATATAACTGGTCATGCTTCATAGGAAAATCTGCTCAAGTTGGCTCAAGGTTGTTCCTTTAAAAAGTGATTAAAAGTGGAGTAGAGGAAAGTTTGTTACCTGATTAATGTGAAAGTTTTTTAGTTTCTTGAATTATCATTGCTTTTTAGGGAAAACTGAAACATGATGGATACAGATGAACCCCAGGCTTCTGGCTCTGATTACCGTGATGCCCAAGAGCTGATCAGCCATCAGCAGAAGCAACCATCTGAGGTGTATTCATGGCAAATAACTACAGGAACAGAGCGCTGGCGGTCAAGGCAGAAGAGGGCTGCTTCTGGGGAGTCTTCAGATCATCTTAACAGCAGGTGTAAATCAGCAGCAGCTTCAGCTGAGGTTTTACTGATTAGCAGTGATTCAGAAATGTGAGTTTTTATCTCTAGTTTAGAATTTCTCCTGTGGAAAACCTGTGTTGTGTATCACAGAAGTGTACTTTCTTTTGAAAGTAAATACATTTTTTCTTCTTCAGTGATGTTGGTGCTGCTCGTCCTGAGTGCTCCATTGCACCTTCAGAGCAAAACAGGACATCTCAATCTTCGAGGCAACAAGCTGAATCTGTTACAGGGGTACCTGACAATGAAAGCTCCTCAGATTCTTCTCTGTCTCCCCAAAGTCCAAGGAAATCATTGGAAGTTTCCAAGCAGCAGAAATCAAAACTCAATTTACAGGCCATTTTTGCCTATCACTTCAGGGGAAGGAAGTTCAAAGCAGCTGCACACCGAAAATACAAAGTTCATGCAGGGAAGAACAAGAAGAAGAAAAAGTATGAGAGCACGCAGATGCCCACAGGGAGGCCCCCACTGACAGCCTCACCTCAGGAGCAAAAGAGGAGGCTTCTAGACAGAGGTTTTCAGTTCCCTTTTGTTGAAAAATATTATGGGGAGAAACATATTCCCTTAAAGATGGTTCTTGGCTATGAGGTAAGTCCTCTGTTCTGTGGGATAAAAATACTATTTTTCTTAGTCTAAAAGTTTTAAAATGAAATAGGCTGTGTTGTTCTACCTGACGTGCTAGAATGAAACAACAAAAGAGGTTTTACTTCTGTTAAACAGGACATTGATGATGTCTGTTCAATACCTTTTAAGACCGACACAGCAGGAATATATATGGGAGTTAATGCAATACTGCAGTTTATAATATAATTTATTTATAGTGGTACTTCTTAAAATCTTACCTGAGTGTTTTTTTCTACAGCAAGCAGCTGCAAAGGGATATTTCAAGTATATTGAAGTGCTTAAATATGAGGAACAGCTTAAAAAAGCTTTAAAAGCCCTTCAGGCCAGTGAAGACTTAGAAAAAGAGTGCATGGTGGTACGGAAACACAAATACGTAGACGATGAAGGCCCCATTTCCCCTATTCAGGAGACAGAGTAAGTTCATCTTTACTTGCTCTTTTGTTCTTAACTAGTTTATATGTGTGTGTGTCAAGTTCAGTTGTTCTCCTGTCCTTTTAGCCTATGAAAGCATTGTTTATTTTGGGAACAAAGCACTCTACCACTCTGGGTTCTGTGTTTGTAAATGTTTGACTTAAAGGTTCTCACAGAAAGGAAGTATTTTTAATCTGATCTGAAGACTGATAATTGTTCTGGTGATTTGTACTGTCTGATTAAAATTATGTGGTAGAAATTTAAATTAAATATTTCCTGAAATTCACACCTCTGTAGTTATCCCAAATAAAGTACAGTGTTCTGTAACAAAGACTAAAGGATAATTTTTAATTCCTTTTTACATTATTAGAAACTGAAGTGTCATCTTCAGTCTTTAAGGTCAAGCAATTAGCTTAGTGCAATAAAAAGACCAGTAAATCAGCAAGAATACTTGCTGTTGTAAATATAGTCATAACCTTAAAACTAGAAAGCCTAAAAGACAGTGTAAAGGTACAATGCTGTCTTTCAGCTACTGTTCACTTAAAAGCTTGTAGTTTGCACATTTCAAGATACTATAAAAGTACACAGCTTGATTTGTTTTTTTTTATTTCAGTGATAATGAGGATAGCTTGAATTCTGATACTCAGGAACAACTTGATGCCAGAGTAGTGGTAAGTAAACACTCCTTAACTTCTGAAACACTCTAGCCTTTCTGTTCTGAAGTTAAAGATTTAACTTCAGATTGGTTAAAGTAGATAATGTGTTCAGTATTTACTTCTGGAGCTTAGATCCAGAGTTAACTGTGTGATCCCTGTGAATCCTGCTCTCTTAATGCAGGAGGAGGTTGATAGTCCACACTCTCTTCTTTGATATAATGCTGAAATGTACAGAAATTCTGCAGTTCTCTACTATAGAGTTCTTAAAGTCTGCAGATTTACTACTAAAATCTTACATTGTAAGTATCTCAAAACTAGACTTGTGACTACCTTCTGTCTTCCATTTTCTTAGGACAACAGCTCTTTCATTCTAAGCAGCACAATTCCCAGTAAGAAAAAATCAAAGCCAGGAAGAAAACGTGCAAAACCAACTGAAGTGATTGAAATAGTGGATGAAGAAGATGGTGCTGGGGAGAACTCAGTGCCTCTGCAAAGCTCACCTCAGTGAACCACAGATGGACAAATAAGGTGGCAGTGGTCATTCTTCAGATGCCTCTTTTATGGGCCTACTTGGTTTGAAACGTTGGTCTGGAGTCTCTCCACCAAGCTGCCTAGACACATTTGGCTTAATGTGAGTATATTGGGCTTGTGTCCGAGACAGTTACACAAAAAGTATAACCTGTCCTCTTGCTAAGCTCTTAAGTGTCTTCTGTGCTATTCTCTATCAAGAGTATAATATCCCTGGTTCAGTGGCTGATAATACTGGTGAAATTCTGGCTGCTGCAGCTTGACTTCTCTTGACCAATGGATCATAGAATTTAATGATTCAAAATAGAAAACCAAGTTCCAGATACTGTGACAGAACAGCAGCACAGTATGGGAAAGTATGTGTTGGCATGAATATGTCTGTATGCTCCAGTTAAAAGCACAGTTTAGGTGCCTTTCTTTCGTAGCTAACTTCTTCGTGGGTGGTCCTTGGGAGATTGCTTTTTTGTCTTCAAGGTGCAGGTCTGAAATAATTCAAAAGTTAAAGAATTGAAGACAAAATTAAAGTTTAATCCAAGTCAAGTGCCAACAGAAAAGTGAAAAAGTAGAATTTTGTATGATTGAGGTTGTCTATTCCACGTGGAATAACTTCTCAGAAAATAATTCTCTGCTCCTGAATCTAATACAATAATCTAAAGTTGTAAGTTATCTTAAAAGTAATTGTAGCGGCATAGTGAATCTTGGGTTAAAAATTCTTTTATCCCTCTTGCCCTCTTCTGCCCAGAATGGGTTCTGATGAGAACATGACTTAGCAGAAGTTAAAAGCTCTTTATTAACAGTACTGACCAGGCATTGCCCCAACTGCAAATACCTTTCTCAAAGGTGTTTTAGTCAGTAGGAAGCACGGCTAGTGTTGGAAGTGGTCTGAATATCACTAAGTCCTACTGCAGCAGTTGTGGTAGCTGAAGAAATACATGGTTAAAATGTTCACTTGTGAATCAGCAAGATTTAAAAACCAGTCACTTTACAGCCTCACTCAGGTAGCCTCAGTTACTCACTCTTAACCAAATTGCTGTCAGCAGCTAACTGACAGCTGCTCAGCAGGTACAAGTAATGTGTGCTAAATGAGCACGTTGTCAGAAAAAGGCTTTACCTGGTGGTTTAATTTCCTTCAAATGCAGCTGACAGACTGAGAATATTTGCAGTAGGTGCTTGGTATAATATAGGTGTATTTTGTACTATAAAGTAGGTGCTTGGTATATATAAAAGAATTTTGACAGCAAGTCAAGCTGTGTTACTTGCATGCCTGAATTAAGGTCCCAAACCTTTGTAAAAGAAGTTTCCCAAATGCAACTTTAGAGCTCTAGGGTTGCAAAAATTACTCTTCAGCATTTAAAGATCACAACTAGAATTGGCCCAGAATTAATGGCTAAGTGTAACTCTTCTAGGCATCTACCTGAGAAATACTCAATGGGTTGAAAGACTCATCCTGGATCTAGGAGTGGGGTTCTTGCTTGGTAGGGCATAGTGAGGCATATGTGGAGACCTGCTCATTCTGCAGTTCATGTGATGAATTTTGCTGTTCAACTGCTGAGTGACTCAGAAATGAACTAAATTTCAATTCTGATTAGAACTGGATAAATACACATAAAATCAGGCTTACTACAGTTGTTAAAATGATTGTTGAAATCTAGCTTTAACTTCAGGAATCTTCAGTTATTTCACCATATATGACTGTTCTTATCACTTTGCTTTTTTTCCCCTTCTAGTTTGTTGCTTTTGGAAGATGAAATACTTCTTGGTTTTCTTGTTGCACAAGGTAAGCTGTTACTTGGGTTTCAGTTTTGTTTCCTTCAGGTAGCTTTTTTCTATTACTTCACAAAAGGTTTTGAAAAAGCAGTGCTCCTAATTACAGTGCTCCACAGCTCAGCAGCTTGTCTGTGTGAAGCTTCCAAGGTATTGAGTTCAGTGCCACATACCTTTCATCAGTCTGACCAAAATTAGAGCCTACAGCCTTTCTTTAAACAAAAACTTAAATTCTTGAGTATCTCTTAAGTGCAGTTTTTGTTAAAATTATTTATAGNTGTTCTGAGCTGTAGGCTATTTGTATGTGTTCCCTAGGGAACATCACTTGAGGCCACCTGGGTGTAACTTCATTCAGCACTGCTCTCAGGGCCCAGCCATCCATCCAGTTTTTCATGCAATGAACAGTGCACCCATCCAAGCCATGAGCAACCAATTTCTCCAGGAGAAGGCCGTGAGAAATGGTGTCCAAAGCTTTGCATAAGTGCAGGCAGACGTCCACAGCCTTTGCCTCATCCACTAAGTGGGTCACCTGGTTGTGGAAGAACATCAGGTGGGTCAGTTGGGACCTGCCTTTCCTAAATTCATGCTGGCTGGGCCTAATCCTTTGGTTAACATGCCTGTGCCCTCGGGATATGTGTATGGGATATGTGTATGTGTATGGGATTCGGAACTCCTCACACACTCACCTTGGTTCAAGCTACCTGTCTCTAAAATTGGAAAGCATGGTAACTGTCAGCTTCCACTACTGCTGACAGTAAGTGTAGAGTCAGTTGGGAAGTAGCTTCAAATGTTGTTTCAAAACTAGTAAAAAAATGAATGCGTTCAGTTTGTTCCAGCACTTGATCAGGTATTGTCTTTCGCTGTAGACAAAAACCTGGAACCTAGTGCTTAGAAAAAACCCTTCTTTTGCAACCCACAGCTGATGAATGTATTAGTTGTGTTACTTATATGAAGGGACAATATTTGCATGGCTGCAAATAGCATTCATTATTGATTCAAATACTGATCAATCTAAAGTTTAGTGTTCCACTTTTTCAGAAGTGTAGTTTGGTTGTATTTTTCTTTGCAGATGAGCACACTCACACTGCAGCAGCAGTTGTAACTTCTTGGGGATCTCTTGAATTTTTATGGCTGTTTGCTGTCCTTCTGGTTCATGAGTCCCTTACTTCAGTGGACTTCTGTGCAACATGGTAGCAAAATAGGTAAGCTTTGTTTCTTCTGAGTTTCAGCATAAGACTATTGGATTTCTTCAGTCTAGTGCTATTCCCGCAGCAAGCAATCAGACTAATTTGTGCACTGTATGGTATCTGCACCCAGCAGTGTCTTCCTGATGGGATGTTCAAAAAGCAGTGCTACAGTATTTCAACAGCTGGCATCGTTGGTTTTCATGCAGATGTGCTGGTTAAACTTGGTATTTCTGTTGAAACAAGTAGATTTAGTGTTTCTTAGTGGGAAGCTTATCAAATACAACATCAAAAAACTGTACAACTGTTACGGGATAAAAGTACAGTTAAATTAGTGACATTGTTCCAAAATGTTTTTTCTTAAAGGGGCATTCCTGTGATGTGTGGAAGAGATCGGGAAGCCTCTACTTAAATGTAAGTATTGAGGAAAGAGTTGGGTTTTTTTTTTCTAGGTGGAGGTAGTTGTGTGAAGATAAAAGCTCAAGTCTTAACTCTTTGGTTGCCTTTTGACAATAAAAAAAAAAAAGGATTCTATAAGTTCCAGATGACCACTAAAAATGGGTTTCTTTCCCAGTTACCTGGCTAGGCTAAAAACCCAAGCTGTTCTACAGACATTGTGGAGTTTTCTTGCCTCGTTCTTCAGCAAATAGACACAACCTGCTGTGTGTCTGAATTGGAAAACGTGGCTAGAAGAGTAACAGGTTCTGCTTTTCTCACTGTAAAGTCAGTTGCAGTGGTGACAATGAGACCTGTAACAAGTTCACTCGGAGGGACAGTTCTGCAAACATACTTAAAAATGCAGCTACTATGAAATCTAAGGATAAGCTTGAGTTAGTGTGCCTCAGTTCTGCACCCTGTATACTAAAAGAAGTAGGATTAGCAGATAGAAGAAAAATACTTGCAGTGCTGAATTCTTGTAGATGGTTTATTCAGAGCATATTTTCAAGCTGTCTTAAAATGGTGTCCTTCATGTTTTCTTTATGAGGTAACCCCTTAGTTATATTTTCTGTGCCACAGTGCTCTGATTTCTTAAAATGCAGATAAGCCTTGTTGGTAATAAGTGTAATAAACTGGGCTGTGGTTTGGTTGCAAATAAAATGCTTTGTTGTGTCATGAGCATTCAGCCAGGGTAACTGGACTACTGTCTGCCTGGCTTCATACTGAGATACAGCTCCCAAGTCTTGATGAACTGCTGAAATACTGAGGAAGCTTTAAAATATTACTTAGATACAACAATTTACTTTATTTTAGGAAGTGCACCTGAAATCCAGTCTGAACTAGCATCTTGGTAAGTTTGTGTGACTGGTTTTTTTACCCTTGGCTGTTGCCTGTCTTTACCTTGGTGAGCTGGTTATACTGCTGCTCCTTCCTTACTGAGAAAACTCCAGCACTTATCTTCCCCAGACTTAAGACTGCTGTGAAAATATTGTTGTGATGATTGGCAATATGTTCAACTGCTCTGAAGAGAGTGAGTGAGAAGAGCCTTTCTGAACAGATCTACTCAGTACCGTTGTAGGTTCTGATTTGTGTGCACATAGATGTGCATTTGTAACATTAGTTTTTTTTTTCAGGTGGCAGGTACTTACAGGAAGTCAAGGAAGAAATGCAGGATGCCATTTCACAGAAGCCTGAAGCTGCTTTGAGGGTTAGTATGGCATCTGAAGTTCTGCCTATACCTTAATGACTGAGGGGCTCTGGTTTTCAGTGGCCAGAAGTCTCAGACCAAACTTAGTAATTTGTGAAGGTTTCAGGGACTGTTTTTAACATTACATTACTATATCTTGGTGTATCATTCATTCTGTTATGGGAAGAATTTATTGTAACTTTGATTTGCCCAAAGAATGTTCATATAAATCCCTCAGTCAAAACTGAGGTGAACAGGTTAACTGCTTAAACTAATAGTTTTGCTTTGACCAGTAACTTACACTTAGTAGGAATTTCATGGAGAGGATTCTGCACAGTTTTGTAGTTCATTCCCTTTGATGTTTGCTGACTGGGTAACTTGTAATTAAAAACTTGCTGATATGAAGGAGGTGCCTAGTGCATCATTTACCCTCCTCCTTCCCTCAAATGTCTTGAAACAACATGAAATGACACTTAGTGGGATCTGTACCAGATACTTTTCCAGTCTCCTTGATTTATATTTATCTCTTGTGTTAATTTAGTACCAGAAATGCTGAGGTCTATCCCGATAGGATCTTTCCTGTAGGTTCGTGTCGTTGGAAACGCCTCACAGAATAAACTTGTGGTTTGGCTTTACCCACTGAACTACCTGTTAGCTCTGTGGGATAAAACTGCAAGACAAATCTTAGTGTAGCATCCTAGGAACTGCAGTGATGTCAAGTGTTCTTTAGGTGCACTGAAACGTGCTTGGGTACAAAACAAAAAAGTGATTCAAGTGGAAAAGCTTGGTAAGAGACGGTATCAGTGTGTTCTGGGACTTCAGGTGCAACTGACATGCTGAATTACATGGGCTTAACTTCGTCTTTTGCCCAGGTTTTTGTGTAGGTACCTGACTTGTAACACTACTTTTTGCTTCTTGTTTTCTGGATGGCTTGAAACAGTCTATTCTCCCTTTAATCATGAAGGAGTGATTACTGTTTCTTGTTTCAGTGGCTGTAGGTAAGAAGAGACAGCACTGTGATGTCTGTCTTGAAGTAACTTCATAAACTTGCTGCAGTTTTGTTTAGTATCGGGAGATGCTCCAGTTTCATACTGAGCAGCAATATTTGGGTTATATCTTCCAGTATGGGGTTTAAAGAGTCAATTTCTAAACAGCTAAAATTCCTGGATTCTTTTCTGTGGAATGAAGCGTTTAAAGTAAAACAAGCAAAATACTCTAGAAGTATACATGTTCACATAGGAGAATCCTGAAGCTGCTGTTTAAGTTAGTCTGTTCTCCCTCTCAGCTGCATGGCAGTTCTGTGGAGTGAAGGTTACCTCTTACTCCCTGACACTCCCTGGTGCATGCAAGAAGCAGAAGGTAAAATGAGCTGTTGTGGTTGAAGGTCTGTAGCTGTTGCAGTGTTACAGTACCTGTGCCCAGCAGCCTTCTCCTGGTGGGATGTTCAAAAGCAGTGCTACAGCAGTGCAGTGTTTGGCATCCTTGGTTTTCCTTCTGCTGTGTCTGTTGAACCTGGTATTTTTGCTGAAAGTGTTTAACCTCTTCAGGCATTTAAGCGTACTTGCTTTCTGTTTTCATGTTACAAATAAAATTATATGTTTTTGTTTGTCTTCATTTTGATCATCCATGTGAAAACTGAGTACTGGCCTCTGGAACTCAGCAAGTGCATTCAATTTCTTCTTTCTAACAGGTGCTTGAGGATACAGAACAAAGTGAACTGCCCCAAGTTAAAAAAAATTAAAGCAACCTGTTTGTCAGGTAAGGACTGAGTTACTAGATATGTATTACTTCACAGTTTGTGTATTAGCTTTGTATGACTCTTAAGCATCATAACTTCATTAAACTGTTGTAGAACTAATGGGTGTATAGTAGCAGAGATGACTGGGAAGTGATCGCTGCAGATCTTGGCAGATCACTCATCTGTGAGTCATTCTTGTGTGTGTATACATACTGTTAACAGCTGTCAGTTATGCAGCTATTTGTAGTACTGGTGTCTTAATGAGGCTGCTGTTGCTTGTGAGGGATTCCTCAGTACTTTGAGCTTGTGCCATGCTTTAGCCTTGTTCACAACTTGGCTTTGTATTGGTGGGATTGTTGGGCAGCTGGGTAATTAAGTGAGGTCCCGTAAGAGCAGTGAGAGGAGTATCTGGTCATTACCAAGGCTGCTGGGATGTTCCTGTTCCTGGTGAGCTGTGGACATGACCATAAAGCAAACCCACCAGACTCCCGTGTTGCCACATGATGTGGCACCAAGTCTGTTGGGAATAAAGCTTTAATATAGGTCAAAACCACAATATTCCCTTCTGCTGTTAGTTCCTGTTAAGGTGTAGGGATGTGGCCTGTAGGGATGTATCCTTGGGCACCTTCAACCCTTAAGCTACAGAGGAATAAAATTTCCAGTTGAAACAACTGTAGATTGGATTCCAGAGCTCTTGCTGAGAGGGTGGTTCTTTGGAACAGAAGCAAAAAAGGGAGAGAAAGGCTGCTTGATGCAATTTACACCAAGTGTTCACTTTTGCCCTATACTAACCACCCCTGACTCTTATCTCCTAGGGTCTGCTACCGAGTTGCTGCATTTCAGAGGGATGAGAAACACCATGTGGGAGCTACCAAAGTGAGTGTGAAGGTAAGGGCACTTATCAAAAAAGGCTGGTACTGTAAGGAAATTTAAGGTCACTTCAAAGAGGGTTTGCATGGCTGAAAAACCAGCAGCTCTTAACGCGGTGACCACATATTGAAATCCTCTGCAGGATGCCGTGGACACTCCATGTGTGCTATGGTCTATTTGTGAGGAGATAACACCTCGTCTAGTTAGGCCTCTTGGGCTGAAAAAGGGCCTTATTCTGCTGCTTTTGTGATGCTGATGTAGAGGAGAGGCTACTCAGTTCCATTCTGAAGTGAGAATTTGCAGCATGGGGCACAGGAGAACAGGGTTGCTGCAGTTGTGGTTTGAGCAGTCTTGCAGCCCAATTGCTGCTTGTGTGTCCAGAGAAAGGCAATGGAGCCGGGGAAGGGTCTGGAGCACAAGTTTTGATGAGGAGTGGCTGAGGGAGCTGGGGGTGTTTAGCCTGAGAAAAGAAGGCTCAGGGGCAACCTTGCTTTGTACAACCACGTGAAAGAAGCTTGTACTGAGGTGGGGGGTTGGTCTACCAATTAACAAGCTGTAGGATGAGAGGAGATGACCTCAAGTTGTGCCAGGAGAGGTTTAAATTGGTTATTAGAAAAATGGCTTTCTTTTTTTTTTTGCTTAAAAGTGCTGATGTTTTTCCTCTCTCAGATCCTGGTGATGTTGCTGCAAGCCTGCTGCAAAGAACTACACAGCTGTTCCAAGTGAAGAAAGAACCTTCTCTAGAGTGTTTCTTGTGGTTTTTTTAGAATTAAACATTCATTTTAACTTGTTATTGCTTTGCACACTGCAGCAGTGCATGGTGTTACTTGCCTCTTGCCCTCATGGGATGAGGTGAAGGTACCTGTTAAGGAAGACCCAGCTGAGTATAGACCATATATATAAATACATTATATATATATAATATACCCAGCTGAGTGTATAGAGGTGACTGGAAGTTGCTTTATCAGGTCTTTTTCCTCACTTCCCTGTCACTGAACTCAGCTGCACCAAAGCCCTGGGCTGGTATTAATTCTGTACAGAATGTCACAGAATTTAAATAAAACTTGGGGCTCGGGGCTGCAGCCTGAGGTTATTTCCTGTTGCACCAAAAAGCCAGCAATGAGGGTTAAAAAATTATGGCAGCTGATAAATCACCTGTAACATGCTGGTAGCAGAATGCAGGCTTGGTCTCTTCCCTTTTATATTCTGAGAGAGGAGCAAGAATATTGATGTGTAAGAGCCTGAGCAGCCCTTACAGGAATTGCATGGTGAGCTTGAGACCCTCCATGCTCTAATGATAATCTCAGCATTGCAAACGGCTTCCACTTAACTCCATGGAGTTTAACAAACTGGTTCTGGCTTATGGTTAGTTGCTGCAGTACCTGCAACTGCTCTAGACCAAAAGAAATAAATGAAAACAAGTGTGAAGTACAGTTAATTCATCAAAAATCCACTTCCTAAGACTTCCTTGGAGCAGATTAAGAGGAGGCTGCAAAAACAATCACAGGGCTGGAGCATCTCCTGTGAAAAGAGGTTTAGAGTTGGGGTTCAGCCTTGAGTAGAGAAGGGCTCCAGGGACAGCTTTATACAGCCTTTCAGCATTGCAGGGGGCTTGGACCAGAGGATCTTTAAAGGTCTCTTGCAACCCGAAGTATTCCATGATTTGCTGGTGCATTTTAACCAGGATGAGTGTTTAAGAAATGCCCCTAGTACTGCACCTGTTAATAACTAAGTTTACAGCATAAGTTGAGTTTGACTTGGTCCTGATAATGTGCTTAGCTCAGGAAAAAAAGGGTAGAAAACCTCTTTTTAGGAGAAGTAACAGTGTAAGATTTTTTTTTCTTCCATGCAAGTGCTTTAAGGTGTACCTTGTGACTGCAGGAACCCACACTTCTAATCTTAAATCACATAGTGCAGAGAACAGGGTTAAGTTTGGGTTTACAAAAGAGATCTCCTGTTACCCAAGGATTTAGATAACCTTAAAACTTTATTTGAAAATGTTTTATACATGTATATTACAAAACTTAGTATCTCTTTAAAATATGAACATATAAGAAAGGCCTTTCAGGCCATTAACTCAGTCTGAGGCAAACAATGTTGAAAGCAGTGCAGTCCATTGGCTGCTGTAGTGAGCTCTGTAAACAGGGTTCTAGAGAGGTTTGGGGTACTCACTGTTCTCCTACAGCTTAAAGCTGAGCATTCCTACGTGGCTTCACAATTCACCACTAAGTCTGCATCATTCAGGGGCCAGGATTGTACCAATACCACTGCATGTCCTTGCTGCTCCAAGTCTTTGCCTGTCACGGTGCTTTCCAACTCTTCTTGGCTCGCAGTTTTTCCAGCATTTTCTGCAAATAAAACAAACCATGGAGACTACAATGCTGAAATGACTGCCCTAAAGCCAGCAGGGCTGGGGGGCACAACTGCAGTACAGTAACCTGGACATCAGGAGTGGACAGTGCTGGTCAGGACAGTGAGTCCAGTGCCTGCCCCTGCTTCAAAGAGGCCACAGATTACAGGACAGGGGGGAAGGTGTGCTTATATCTCTTTTGTGTTAATTATGGAATCTGTAAAGCAACAGATGGCTGCTGTTAAGAGCAGCAATTCATTCCACCACAAAGCAGTTGAGGTTGTCACTGCTAAAGGCAGGAACTGGACTTGGACCCCCCACAGCAGTCACAGCCTGTCAGGATTATCAAGCATTTTCCCCCTTTCAGTCATCTGAAGCCCAGCAGGGGACTGGGGAAATTGACAAGTCCAGGCCTCTTGTTCCACAGTATCTCCCATCAAAACCCAGACATGATTCTTGCACCTTTTAAGTCTGGGCATACCCAGAATCTCACCATACCTGGAATAGCCAAAGCAGCCTGAAAAACAACAAACCCAAAATACTGCCTTATAAAGGAAATTTGGTCAAGTCAGGACTAATAAAAAGCCTGACACTCTTCTGCCACACAGACTTTGTAGCAGCTGGAGCCTTTTTGCTCAAGCTCAAGTCACAGAAAAATTAAGCCTGAGGCTTTTTAGAGAAAACTTCAGCTCAACTGTAGTGTTGACAAGGTCATTAGGAAATTCTTACATGGGATTTACCCATGGCATTACTTAACATCCAGAGTGGGTTGAGGGTCTCCATTTGAGCTCCATTCTCAGCACATCTCAATTACTCTGACTGGAAACTTGGTGAAATCATGAGACCAAGGGGCAAGAGGACACTGTAGCAAACTATTACCTTTTGAAACTCTTTAGCCTTTTCTCTGTTTTTAGCATAAGTTTCTTGCCTAGTTTTTTCTTCATTTCTGATTTTTACTTCTGCAAGTTGATTATAAAGCCTGTGAAAACAGTAAGAAAAAGAAATCAGTGTCTGGGCAGGAAGGAAGTGGCAAAGCTGGAGTAAGTTAACAAGGGTGTGCCCTGGCTCAGTTGCTAGCAATTAGGAAAATTTGACTCCACTCTCCAGTAATCCAGAATCACTTCAAATTCTTTTTCATCTGCAACAAACAAACCCCCTCCCCTTTCAGTGCTGCACTTGCTGCTTGTTACTGCTCCTAAGTGCCCAAGTACAACTGTGAGCTTTGCATCAAATACCATCCCATGTCAGGCATTATGTAGCACGGTGACACCAGCACAGTGACCTTCCTCAGTGCCACCTCTGCAAGGGCATTTCCCAGCAGGTACCTGGATCAAACACACCTGCCTCCTCTCCCACCTGTTCAGTGTTAAGCAGCACTGGGTCCAGCTGGAAGAGCACAGACTGAGCAGCAGCTTTCTCAAGACACAGATTAACTACTTCTGTTGGGGTTTAATTAAACTTCTCCCACTTGTGTTCATGCAATACCTGACTGTACGCTGGTGCATTTCAATCTCTGCAGCCCTCCTGTCCTCTGGAGAAGATACTTTCACTTCTCCTACTTTTTTCAACTGATTGGCAAGTGTGCCATTTTTTCCTAGGGGAAAAAAAGAAGCCAAACATATCTTAAATTTAAATCTCTAGTTCAGCTAACTCAAAACCATGAGAGATATTCAAAGATTTTTCAATGACATGACAAAAACCAGAACAAGCTAACAGAATGGACACAATGGAGATGGCATCCTGAGTTAAAATAAATCCTCCTGGTCTCACTCAGAAGGCTGCTGCCTGTGCTTTAGGCCATCCATGGCTCTCCACAGCCTATCTCCAAGTCCCCAGTTCCCAGGCACTGGAGATGCACCAGTTTGCTTAACATGGCTGTTCTGTGACCAGCAGCTGTTGTTTGCAGAGGCACTTTATGATGATAAAGGTGGGCTGATTGTGAAATATGAAGAGCCCCCATAAGGGCCTTTACAACACTGAAGAGGCAGCCAGACAGTGGGGGAAAACAAAGCTCTGATTCCCTGAAAAAACAAAGAATATCCCAGTCTGCAATAGCAAACATGTAGCAAATACAAAATCTATTCTTTGATATAAAACAGCAATTGAAGGGATACCTAATGCTGTGTCTTGTCCCCAGATAAACCTACCAGAGAGAAGACCAGACTCCTCTCTGCTTCTTAGCTTCTCAGACTTTCCTCTTTGATGCTTTCTTGCTTCCAGCTTTTCATTTTCTCTCTCTTTATTTTTTATTGCTTCTACTCTTTTCAGAGAGTCCTGGATGAAATTCTGCTTTCTTTTTAAAAAAGATTTTTGTAAACTTCCGTGGGTAGCTGCAAATTCCAGCAGCATCACTGTGAAAGAAAAGGAAAGTCTGCACATTTCTCACTGTTACCAACCAGCAATAAGTCATGCATTTCAAGGTACTTCTAAAATGCTGAGCTTGAGCACTTTTGTAAATGGCATGAGGAGAATGGCATTGAATGATGAGGCATCTTGCAGAACAGGCAGCAGGTCAGACCGATGTCGTGGTCAGCAGGTCTGCCCAGACAAATGCTGTGACAAATGCTGCATCAAAAGCATCTTGATGCCTCAAAACATACTGAAGACCTGACAAGTCCCTAACACAGTTAAGCTCTGTGAATTCCTGTCTTTCAGGTTACTGCAGTTCATCTTGGACAAAAAAGTCAGTATTGTTTCCCACTATCATCAGAATAGGGGAAAAAAAAGGGTAATTCTTTGGCTACAGGACTTGGGGGACTAACAGGAAATGAAAAGTGAGTGAAGGTGCATAAACTATGACAGCAAATCAGAAAACAAGACAGGATTTTTCAAAATTAAATCATTGTAACACAAAACAAGTGTAGTGTAGAGATTCTGAAGTTTCATGAGAGAGAACCTGGCACAGACAATGTGACACACACTAAACCTGGGTCAAATGTACTACAGACCAAACCTGAGCAGCAGGATGCACCTGCCTAAGTGATAGCAGCTGTTTTCCAAATGAGAAGTGTGTTTTATTGATGATTTTAATAGTAAAAAAATACTTTCAACTTCAGTGTATTGAAGTCCCACGTAATTACCTGCAGTATGCTCTGATGGACAGCGACTCTCGTTGGGACTCTGGGCTTTGGGAGAACTGACAGGCCTTAGGAATGCTGAATAATCTGCATCTGGAGCTAGTGGTAAAAATTCTCTCTCCTGTTTTAAAAGGATCAGTGATTGGAAATGCTTAAAATATACCACAGATTTGAGTGCAGCAGTACTACTGTACCACTAGCATAGACCCAGTGCACATAAAAGACATTATTTTGCCTTTATGGCAGATGCAAAGAAAAATCAGAAATTAACCTTGGTAATAGGTATGAAAAAGCTGTTTTACAAAAAAATTTTAAAACTTAAAAAAATCTTTTGCCCACCAGATTTCAATTGCTTGTTCTTAATACAGGTCTGCAAATCTAATTTCTTTTCCTTCCCTCCTGCTGTCTCCAGTTCTCCCCATCACTCTCTTCCTGCTCTGTCTTTTCCCCCCTTTTCCCAGAGGCAGGTGACACCCACTGCAGCAGCATAGCCTCCAGCTGCCAACTTCCACTATAACCCACGTATCAACTACTTGATAAAGGCCCATCCTTAGACACTTTCAGGAGTTCTCTAAGGCGCCTTTTGCAATTAGTGCATGATTTAATCTAATCTGTTCATCTAACAGACAAAGATTACTTGGTTCTACAGCACTGCTTCGGCAGCCAAACTATTCTCTCATTACAGCTCAACTCTCTGCAACTGACAGCCTTTGCTTTATATAAGCAAGCAGCAAAAAGAACACCACAGGCTAATTAAGCAGGGCAGTTATGAAGAGCTGATTCATCTTCCCCATAACCCTCACACTGCTCTGTCAGCCTGGTATGGGCTCCATCCTCACAAGGTGAGGGTTTTTTCCTTTTTCCTGTTTAGTTTGTAGTTTTCATTTTATCCCACACTCTCATTCAAGTTTTCAGCTAATAAGATACAATTCAGTCTTGCAAACACCAGCAAGATGGTTTTGTTTTTTGCAGCAAGTCTTCCCAAACTCTATCTACATCAATGTGACAAGGCAGTGATTCCAAGGAATAGCCCAAATTTAAGATCCAACCGATCTGTCTGGGAAACACAACATCAAACCAAGATGATCCAAAGCAATTACAAAGCTTGGAGAACCCAACAATCTCTTGTTTTGCAGCAGTGGATTAACTGCTACAGTGGGGCCTCTCCTTATTGTGATTAATACTAAGTTCAAAACAGAATCACATTAGATAATGCTCACCTCATTAAAAACCTTACATTCAGACTGATCCACACCTGCTGTGTTATCCATTGCATCCTTCTTAATTTTCTCTTGGTTAGGATGTTCAGTGTCTGATTCTACAATACTGATGTCGTTGGAGCTTATCAGAGTGAGCTCAGGTTCTTCCATAATACCATGCCCTGACTCAGTTGCCTAGAAAATAAATTAATCAAGACATCAGTAAGGGAAAAAAAGTAAAGATCCAATATTTTCAGGAATAGCAACAACTGTTGTCAGAAAAAGGAGGCTCATTTAACATACACAAGAAAGAACACCTGCCCCAAGCAGTAAGTGAAATACAGAAAGAGCACTTGTATATCAGAATTCAAAAAACTGAAACAAATAAAGAAACCAAACAACTATAAACCCCCCCCACCAAGTTTAAATTACTTACTTCTATGGCAAAATTTTTTTTTTAACCTACATCAATGCTATTTCTTTAAGTTTGCTTATGTTTTGGTTAATTTATTTGCCTCCTTCAGGCTTCTAAACGGGGCCAGGGGCTGTTCAGTGAGGTACCCGTGCCATGTAACCCAGCTGCATGAGCTCTGCCCCTTGGTGCTAATTAGCGAGATGCAGTAGAGATGCTACAGCTCCCCCAACCATCGTGGGAACTCAGCTCATTTAAGCTACTGCTAATTATCTCAGTGCTATGATCTGAAGGAAGGAGTAGGGCAAAACTCCAGGAAACAGGAACTAGAATTGTAAAATCAACATCTGCCAAGCTTTCAGATATTAAAGGTTTAAAATAACTTTGTGCAACAACAAAACCCCTGCTTTTGGAAATCTGTTCTACTCACCCAGACTGGAATATGACATGAGCTTCTGGGCACAGGATGAGAATGTTTTTCATGTCTTTGGAGTAAAGAACTGTTCTGTTGTACAACAGTGTGCAAATGGATGTCTGAGCCTTCCAAGTTCGTTTCTCTGAGAACCCTCAGAGATTCTTGTCCTTCTGGAGAGCTTTGATCTGGCTCCTTTATGTTCATATTGCACTGAGACTGCAGCTCCACAGCTTTATTTACTTCATTTACATGAACTGATTTTTCAGGAAGCTTCACATGCTTCTTCTTATCCAATGCCTCCAAAGGTAATTTTTCAGTCTCTTTTAATGACTGTTGAGGGAAAGTGTCATCCATTGTAACTGGTGTGGTATCTAGCTGATAAAATGATTTTTGCTCTTCCAGTTGAAGCAGACTTTCATTCCGCAGATTTTCCACTGAACACTGGAGATTAATACATCCCACACTTCTTGACAGCTCTTCATATTCACTTGCAGGTGAAATACAGTTCTCACTGCCTCTGTTTTTAATTCCAGGGGTTTGTTCAAAAGGTCTCTGTGACACAGTGCCAAGACCCCCTGGCTGATCAGCATTCTGACAGTCATCGCTCAGAGTAGATTCTAATTGCAGTGGGTGAAAAGATTCTTCAGATCCTGTTTCAAAAATTGTCAGAAGTCAAAACTTCTTGCTAACAAAACAGAATTTCCACTTTAAATCTCTCCATAGTAAGACTTTTCAGTAATGTACAACAAGAAGTCCAATAAATAGGAAGAAACATTTTGTTTAAAAAACTGTTGAAGTTTCCTCAAACATAATACCATTAACATTACAGAAAATTGTTCCAGCACTGTACACAAAACTTCAAGAAACAACACTTTTTGCTGCTGCTTAGAATATGTTTAGGGATGGACCTTGTGAAGGTGCTGACATAACTAAATGGGAAATCAATACATTTTACAGCTTAAACTCTGTAAATGGAAGTCCTTTAAGTCTCTTTTGGGCCTGCCACAAAGTCTATAAAGCAGAAAGAAAATTATCCAAGACACCATTACTGGGGCAGAAAATCTTCAAAGTAGAAAGCAACATTCAAATTGGAACAAAGACTACGGTTCCTACAAGGTACAGTATTGCACCCGAAGTTCTTCCTTCATCTGAGCATTCAAGTCAAGATATGATTTTTCCCCAGATGAGGCTGGGCAAAGAGAAAGATTGGGTATCAACATTATTACTGGGGAGGCATTTCAGCAGAACAGCATCTGCCAAGCACACAACAGTGTTGTTTAAATTACTTTTTTTGGTCCTAATTTTGATAAAATCAGTTGCACAGACTCCAGCATCGTGCTGTCACCAGGCTTTTTATACACACCAGAATATACCACAGAAACCTTTAATGGTTTCCTTTAGACATTTTTTTGCATTCTTTGACACATAGAAAATACCTAGTTTTACATGTATGAAGAATGGTCTGCTGATAAACAGCTATTAATGGGGAGGCCAGAATTGCACTGCAACATCAGCCATCAACAGAAGATTCTCCAGATGATGCATTTGTGTATCAGCCTTCCTTGAACAATCCAAAATAGTTTTTACTTGCTTAGCCTGTTGCTTATGTTATTTTCCCCTCCTTTTAAAGCACAACAATAATTGGTTTGGGATTATAAAAACACTTAGGAGATGGGAAGATATTGCAGTTAAACCACAAAGATTGTTTCTAGAAACAGAATGGTTTGAAGTTAGAATGGAGTTTCCTAAATCCTATTTGCTGTGACCACAGTCACGAATTCTTGAAGTGTCAACCTCTCCTAGCATTTTTTATTACTTTGCAAGTCACAAATATAACTGACTAATAACATTTACATTATAACTACATCTATTACTTAAATTATTGTGCCACATTCCCTGTTCCTGTTCAGCTTTTTGTTGGAGTATCTTGAAACACCGAAACATCTCATTCTTGCTCCAGAAATGTTTATATTGCTACTAGCTGCATTTGGAATTTTTAGAATTTAGAATTACATGAAATATCAAGTTAATTTAAATTTAACTGCAAAACATCAAAAAATATTTTTCCTGCTATAAGCTGCAGCTAACTTAATCGTAAACTTCTAATCCACTAAATTAATTACAACACTGTAGCTCAAAAGTTGATGTCTTATCCTCCACTTTATTTTGTAGAGAGGTAATGCAGTTTTATAATCAGACCAAGTATCGCAGTGTGCAATATAGTGCTGTGACTTAACAGTGGGAAAGGAAAATTGAATTGTTTCTTGAAGAACACTATGTAAAAGACAAATGAGTCAGTTCAGAGAGACTCTAACACATGAACAAAATTTTAATCAATTTTTGGAACCTCCTTAGCTTACTCAAACTTACAAAGTAATGGATATACACAAACAAATATTTGAAAAGGGACCGTTTCAGCCAGAGTTGATATTTCTTCACTAACAAATCGCTATGGAAGGAATAGGCAACATAATATCCATTACAGTGACTTGAGTAAGCCAGTCTGCTTTTGTATCACAGTCGTAACTGCTCAAGAAATGAACTTTAAAAAATTTAGGAGTTCTACCATTATAAAGGTGGAGGAGACAGCGTGTGAGAGTGCAGCCCAGTTAAGATATTTCAAAGCAGGGCTGAGAGAAGCAAGATCTGTCCCCACTTCTACACTGCAAACCCACACTAAGGGCTGGTATTTATACACTGGCACAAAGCTGATTTTGAAAGCACTGATCTGACTACACTGTACATACCTGAAGTAACATTTTCTCTAGCAGACTTTTCTTCTGATGCAATGTTGTTTTGCTCATTTGTTTCAAGACTACGAGGCAGACTGCTTCTTTGTCTGTTCAGACTGGAGTTTTCCACTTCTAGAAATGTAGACACATCTGGACTTTCTGTTGAAAATTCTGAAGTCTGGTGGCATAAAAAAATAATTTTGATTTAAGATTAATTTTCTCAGAAATAGGAAGGATAAAAAGATGAAGGTAGTATTTGATTTTTTGGTCACATTTCTGCTACAATCAGCAATCTACATATATAAGAAATACTGTTGTGTTTCTTCTAAGTAGAGCACAGTATAGGGATTGTCCATTTAAATCTTACAAAAAATCTTAAGCCAAAGTATTTCCTCTACCAGAGTTTTTTCTGCAGTACCTTGCTAAATTCTCTGTGCTGTGAAATTCTGTATTGATAAGAGGATGATGATGATGATGATGCATCAAAGTCAACACTTGGTTCCAAAGGCTGAAAGAGCTGGTGATGGAAGTTTGGAAAAGGTCTCTCCGTTTCAGGAAAATAGAGTTCAGTTGCTGGAGCTGTAAGAAAAGAGGTTGTTTTAAAAACAAACAAACATCACCCACACCCCCAAAAACAACCCCCCATAAAAATAAAAACAAACAAACAAACCAACCCCCAAACAATGGACATATCACAAGTTGTTTCTATACACAGTAAATAAAGCCTATAGAATTCTGCAGGTATACAAATACCAGCTTGTAAAAACGAAATCTTTACAGCATCCAATTCTCTGACTGACACAACGCAGGTATAAAAAGCAGTAAGAAAGAGCTACACTGACTCAATTTTATTTTTCTTTAAATGAAAAGCTGGAGTCTGTAAGTTCTCTGTTCAGCTCTTGTGAGACTGCATCAGAAGTAGTGTGGGCTTTTCAGTACAAAACTCACAGCAGAACAAGACCAGTGAAGAGCCACAAGGATGATTAGAGGATGGATGTAGCACACGATGTTTAAAGAGAAGCTAAATGAGCTTGCTCAGTCTTAAAAGAAGAAGTGGGCGTCTGAGGGAAGTGGTACAAAAAATGTCTGCTGTCTACTACCTCCTAAGAGACAGCACAGAGAATCCTAGAATGGTCTGGGTTGGAAGGGACCTTAAAGGTCATCTGGTTACAAGCCCCTTGCAATGGGACACCTTCCACTTGATGAGTTATCCAAAGCCCCATCCAACCTGGCCTTGAACACTTCCAGGGATGGGGCATCCACAGCTTCCCTGGGCAACCTGTGCCAGTGCCTCAACACTGTCACTATGATTAATTTCTGCCTAGTATTTTATCTCAATCTATCCTCTGTCAGTTTAAAGAAAATGAAGTTTCCTTGAACAGGCAAGAAAAGGGACAAAAAAAAACCCTAAGAAGGAAAGAAGAAAGTTATTAAAATGTTGCTTGGGTGTGTAGAATCTTTGTCCTTGGAGATACTCAGAACTTGCCTGGCCAAGGCCTTAAGCAACCCGGTCAAAGTTGGCTCTGCTGCAAGCAGGAAGGAGAATTTGGGCCACATAACCAGAAATCCTTACTGGTCTAGATTAATCTCTAATTGTATCATTTGAAGTTATCAAACATTCAGGAGGAAGTGATTTGAATCAAAACACTAGCATTATCTTCATGACAGCTAATAATGACATTCTTAATTTTCATGAATTGCTACATTTTTCGAGAGAGCATAAAACTCCCACCAACCAGTCAAGAGTTTCACCAACTCTGTGACCCCCTGTGAACAATAAAGTATTATATGGTATTTCTCTTCCTTCCTGAAGTGAAAGCTGTGCATAAACAAGTCACAAAAATGGCGCAGGTAGCAAACAGCCCACAGTGACAGGAAGCTGCACAGAACTGATAAGAGACCTGGTCAGTCTATCTTTTTTTTTTTCTGCACTAGATAATGCTTCATGAACATGTACCTAACACAAAGCACCAAGAACATCAAAGTAATGAATTCTTGCATGTAGTATCCTTACTGACTTTAAAATGTAAGCTGAGTAAAAATAATACAGACCAATGCCTAACACTGAGCAAGCTCCTCCTTCTGTATGATCAGACAGCAGCACAAAAATGCTATAAAATAATGAATACCTTGGATATGTGCATTGTCCTCTGAGTAAGAGTTCAAGTTCCCAGTAGGTCTCCCCAAGATCTGCTGTTTCTGGTTTTCTTTATAAAGGTACATCTCTCCTTCAGACAACTGACTTTCAGATGCTCCAGACAAATTCTCTTGCCTCTGCTGCAAGGTAAAAGGAAGTGAGGAGTTCCAAAGGTGGTTTGCTGTTTCTCTCCGAATTCCATCTTCTCTACTATCAGAAGACAATCCTGAAATAATAAGTCAGATGTTCACAGTTTTGCATACAAATCACTTTCATTACATCATTTGAAAAGACAGAGCTTAATATCCTGAAATATTCATGAAGAGTTCTGGGGTTTTGTTTCTTTAATTGTCTCCTGTCAATGCTCCTAGAGACCTTACCACACATTTTCACAAATGCAAGTTGCTTATATCTAACTAGGGAGCAGTCAGTACTTAGCACTTTTACAGAACATAGACTTAAAAAATACTGAAATTATAAGACCAGAAAAGAATTAATACTGCTATTTTATGCTAGCTAGCACATCTTTACCTCCTACTGCATATAAATGTGTCAATCCTTTCATGTGATCTTGAATATCTTTGTGACACCTCACAGTAGTTTTATTCATGCTGAACAGAAATTGCTTAATACCAACACTAGAAATCTGAGGGATCAAGACAACTAAAATCATGTTCCTAGACTGCACACCAACCCTTCTTTATCTATCAATAAAGAGTTGCACAAAGCTACCAGAAAAGGTCATTACTAAGCACTGAGTGTATGGTGAAGACACAGCTAGACTTGAAAAATTTATTTGGTCAAATAACTAAATTTCTGGTATTTTTCTTTCACAACTGAAAAAGAACAGAGAAGAAAAACTACAAGCAAATGATCTTAGAAACGGCTTTAGCTTTCTTACATCAATAAAACAGATTTGTCACATGAGTTATGAAGTTTACTACTCAAAATAACATCAGTTTGAAACATTAGGGTTAAAATGAGCCACTGAAATCTCAAGCTGTAAAAACTGTAATCTTCAAAAACTGATTTATAAACATGGAACAACTCATATACAGATGTTGCTTAAGAAATCAGATGTGTGTCAGAATAACACAATATTAAACCTCAAAGTAAGTAAATCCAAGGGTCTCTATTTAATCAATTTCAAACTCATTTCTATGTTCACAAGTAATGTCAGGAGCATTTATATATTTATTATAAAGGAATTGTTTTTGATTTTATGAAAAAATAACACCATCAAGAGGCAGACTACAAACAAAAAATAGTAAGAATACGTATTTCCCAGAAAACTATTAAAAGTTAACATGGCATTCAAGTGACATATTAGCAAATAAGTCATTAAGAATTATTGTGGTGACAAGCAGACACTGGAACAATTCTCCTAAGAGCAAGAAAACCATAGCTCTGCAGCAACCCATGATATATATCAATTAGGAAACTTCTATCAGTGTATCGTTTGCAGATAATTTTTAAAACAAGAATTGTCACTTGAAAGCTGCTAGTGTTACAGTTACATAATAACTCAAAATACCCTTTGCCAAAGCAGATGTATTATAATGTTAAATTATTATAAAAGTAAAAAATCATGAGCACCTAGGAAAACATTCTGGTTTTACTCAACTCTGTAAGACGTATGAATCAACCTTCAGTGAAGTTTGACATAAGCCTATTTCAGAAGAACTTACGTTCAGTGAATTGGACCTGTTCTACCATAAAATTAAACCACAATTTTCCTTTTACAAGAACAACAAAACCTGAGCACTCACCACTGTCAACAGGGCTCGCATTCAAGGTTTCACTGGTTGAAAAGCTGCCAGTGGAAATTGTTGAAGTTACATCACAGGGTACTCGTTGCATGAAAGCCTCTGAACCTGGTACTTCCTAGGATAAAGTAACACACCTGTTACAGTGTACTGACATGTTCAGAAGTAAAGCTTTAAACCCACACATTTTATCCTGAGCTCAGTTCAAGTGTAGGAGCCTTCATGTTTTGCACAGTCAGGCAAATACAGAATCATCCTTGCTCAGTACAACACATTCACACCCCATGTCCCAGGCACATCACTCCCCAAAGGTCCCCTTCCCACACACACACACACACACACACACACAGAGTTATAAAGCCTCTCAGAACTGCATACAAATCATGACACCTGGAAGATTGTTTTATCTTCTGGTGGTCAGATTTGGCTATTCTCATCACAGACCCACTTCAGTAGAATTGTGGATCTCAGAGGGACATACATGCAAAACATTAAAAACTCATGAACTTTATAGGTACTTGCAATATTGAGCTTTTTGCATACCAGACTTAAAATCTAATTCTATGAAATTAAACTAAAATACACAAAATCCTCTAAAGCATTATCTTCTTTAATTTTAAGGTAAGCTCTATGAAGTCGTGAAGCAGATAATGAGGGTTCTTGTACTTCAACATTTTGAACAATTAGATATGAACAGTTCTTCAAACTCTGACTTAAAATGTGCCCCAAGAAAATAAAAAAAATCTAGGAAACCCTTCTGCTACATTATTCATTATGTACATTTGTAATTTATACAAATATATTTAACATACTCATATAAAAAATTTACATCCTAAGGTACTTTTATATATACATGTATATATACAATACACAGCATGTTTTAAAAACTGTTTTTATCTCCTAAAGAAACAATGGAATCTTTGGGTGAGAGAAAAGAGGGAGACTGGTGCTGATCTTGGCAAGGTTTTTAACAATCTCACAATATTTTATGATCCCAATTTGGATGTTGCAACCTGGATGGATGGACAGTAAGAAGGGTAAAAAAACTGGCTGGATAATCAGGCTCAGAGGTCATTGATTGAAGGGTTACACACTGTGGAGGTGGGGAACAAGTACACAGGGCTCTGTCCTTGGCAACGAATGACCCAGAGGAGGTGACACCACGCTATTTTATCAAATTTGCAGATACGTTAAGGCAGGAGGAGCATCCCATGCACTGAACAGCAGGGCTGCTATCCAGAGGGACCTCTGAGGCTGCCCCTACAGGAATGGTATGAAACTCAGCAGGGGCAAAGGCAAAGTCCAACACCTGGGAAGGAAGAAGCCAGAGCACCAGTCCCAGCTGGGGCCTGCCTGGGGAGAAGCACTGCGAAAAAGGAGTCTCAGCAAGCTGAGTGTAAGCCCATGGTGTGCCCTGACAGAGTAGCAACAGCATCCATCCCATGCAGTATGAGCAGGAACAGAGCAGATCCATCACAGCAGTTACCTCCTTACTTGGTGCTTCTTCTACTGCTGCACCTAGAATAGTGCACTCACTCTCAGCCACCCAATGTAAGAAAGATTACATCACAAAATAAAGAGTGAGTTACAGGATTATTTTGATGTGACCAACCGTATTATCAAGCCTGAATGATGGTCCCGAACGTGTTCTCTCTCCACCTTCAGCAGCAAGAACTGATGAATCTTGAGACACTTGAGAATCCTGGGACTGGGCTGAACACAAAAGTAAGAGAAGCAATAAGGAACAAAAAGCAATTTTCGAGTTGATAGTGAGCAATGCACAGCAGAGGGCAGTAACACTCCACTGCTGCCGGCCTCACTCTTCGAGCACTGATTTTGCCAATCCTTAACCACTTTCCTCTCACCTACACATTTTTTGCTCCGCCATACCATCAATTTCATCAGCAACCTGTGGTTCTCCTTGACCAGCCTTCCTAAAATTTCTAACTACCCTGACTGCTCTCCACAGAGCAGGCAGGAAGAGCTCGAAATTCATGCTTTGGCTTTGCAGAATGAAATGGGGCTTTGCCAGTGTTAGTGCAATCATTTCACTGGAGAGGGGGTAATCTTTTACAATCTACCATTACAGTGATTACAAAGAAAAGAAGACATTCTACACAGTTCAGAGAAATCAGAAACACTGAATTGCTTAACTACAGAATGACTACTACCATGGAACTGAGTCACTTTTGCCATAATGCTCTTACACATAAAAATAAGTAGGACCAGTATCTGTGCAAAAAACCCAACACTGCAGCACCCAAAAAATGCAATTTCTGCATTCAGTGCTGGTAAGTACCTTCAAAGTTTGACAATTCTATGACTGTAAATTAATTGTCACAAACAAATACATATTCTTATTTCCAGTAATAGTTTTCAAGAAAGAAGTGCTAAGTATGAAACTGAAATGAAACACAAGTGAACAAGGTACATTTTCTCCCAATTCTAAGTAGGCTGCTAGTGACATTCCAGCTTTTTTAAGACTCTCTGCTTAGGCAGATCTCACTTTTTGTGAATCCTAACACTGGTTTGTACTCTGTATATGCTGAAACTTAGTTTCTTACCACATGGCAAACTCTAGTGGCTCCATTTTTCATACTATAAAAAAAGAGGGGAGGTTTCCTCTGTAAAGCAACACCAGTGACATACTGATTTGATGTGACAATAATAAAGATTGTGTTCTCAATAAATATGAAACATTTTGAAAATCACTTCAGGGAGAGGGAAAAAAAAAATCCAAGGTTTCTTATAGGCACTATTACCCAGTAGACTTCTAGGAGAAAGTACAAAACATGAAAGGAAATACATATAAAACACATTTATTTAGAGACCAAGTACTTTGCTCAAGTCTGCTTCTCTTCCTTGGAGCAGAATACAGGAGACAGAGGATCCTAAAAATGAGCAAGGCCTTAAAGAAAATCCTTGAAGAAGGATGAAAACGTCAATCATCTAATCAATTGCTATTTAAATGCCTCTATAGAAGAAAAAATGCACAGTACAAAAGATTGCTAAACTTAAAGTAATAACAAGCAGCAGTGTCTAGAAATGGCTGTCAGACATTCAGAAACTAGAAACAGACTATTTATTTTAAAATTTGATAAAAAAGTAAATGCTGGAACAAGCTACCACATAATTCTCCATTTCCTGATACCTTTCCATCAGCATTAGAGAAACTTTTCTGAAAGAAGTTACTTTATTTTCTATAGAATATGACTGTGACAGGCAGTAATATAGGATACACTAGAGATGAGATTCAAGCATTTAATAATCTCTTGTATATAAATTCTATGGACAGCTATGTTAAAAATGTTTCATTACTGTACTGTAATAACCTGCATTGTTCTTATGATATTATTACCAGGGATGAACAGTATCAATTTCACGCTATAAACCAAATTATTTAATTAAAAATATATGCTCATATCCCATGACTTTATTATATTAATATCCTTAAAAATCCTGTATTTGGTGATTCATAAAGAAGGGTTTTTCAGCCTTCTCTCCTTCCTCTAAAATAATGGTGCAAGGTTCTTGTTCCTCACAGGATCCTGACATCGACACGGGACTTTCATGGTTTAACTTCCTGGTCACCACAATGTCACAAAGAATTTATATTTAAAAGCTGAATCTGTAGTATCCCAAATGTTGCCTCCCCCCCCGCCCCCCCAACAGAAATGGCAGTAAAATAGCAGCAATTACTTTAGGGTGCAACTTGAAAGACAAATGACTGAAAGCCCAACCACTCAGTGACGACAATATAAAAACAAGGATCACTCCAAATCCAAGCATGTAGACAAACAACAGCAACAACAAAAGAAAGCTAAACTGGTAATGGAAAAGACAGTCTGTTGAAATGCTGAATTATGGACAAATCTTTGGGATTATTAAAAATAAATTGAAATCTTCTTGGAATAACATCCCTGTACAGAGTAGCAACATATGAAGATAATCAGGTCTGGAACACTGCCCAATGTAACCACTGCAGATGAATAAAGAGAGACAAGCCTGTTGGTATGTCCTGAAGGAGAACTGTGGAAGAGGTGTATGTATCAAACCTAGTCACTAGTTCCAAGCTGACTTCCTAAGGAAATTAGATTTATGCCATCAAACTGCCTGTCTCATCTGCAGGGTTATTCTGCAATTCCCTATTAACAGTTTGAATTAAGTCTTGAATTAACCCATTCTAGCCAAAGAAGATTGGAAAGAACATCAAGTGTCCCAAGTTCCCAACTCATCCTATCACGCATCCAAGGCATGTAAAAGAGCAATTCAGATTTTAGACTCACTTAATGCAACATCACTTTAGCAGTTACCTGTCCTCTGGCTGTGACCAGCTGATCGGGTGGTGCAGCACTTGCAACCACTCAATACCGAGAAACTGGGATTCATCCTCCCCTAACCACAAGCAGTCCTTAAGACCCATTTTACATTCAGACATATCTGCCACTAAACTTGAGAGGGTTAAAGTCCTCTTTCTTCCTGTAATAATTGGAAGAAAGAAATACAGCTAATTACAGACTTCTTAGAAAATCTGCCTGCTACCCAAGGCAGCTCTCCTATCAAAGGAAACCCACCTTTATTGATAAAGCATCTACACGTAAAAAGCAGATTTACCAACTTAATCTTTTTATCTTTTATGTCTGATTTGAAAAAGCATGTGAGCAGTGACTAATGATTTGTACACAGTTAATGGTTCTGGAATCATGAAAGCAGTACAACTCGTAACTTGTATAGACTTACATTATTTGGTCAAAGGCTGAAACCACCAAGAACATAACTTCAAAGAACAAGGTCAAAGATCACACAAAGCACTCATTTGCTCTTACCTGCAGAGATATAACTACATCTTGAAAACATGGCAAAAATGCAAACATGTTCTCGTAAGAATCAAGTAGCAAAAAAAATTTAAAAAACAAATTAAATAAAAAATCATAAGCAAGAACCTAAAATGAACCTTAAGTTTTCCCTTCAGAAACTTTGTATTTAAAGTGAAAGGGATTGTAGATTTTCTTGCTGAAATACCACACTAGTTACTGAAAGTACCAGAGAGAGCCTCATAGCCTACACGTTATCAAGATTATTGCTGGCACTTTTGGTTGCAGATCTGCTCAAGAGGGCAATCCTCTTAAACACATAATCACAGAAACCTTTGGGTTTTTCTACTTTCAAGATAGATGTTCACATAAAGTTTCCTAATCCTCTTACATAAACTATTGCATTGTTCATATACAATACTCTATAATGTAAGAAGACACTACACCAAGATATTTTATATTAATTTGGTAACAGCTGCTCTAGCAATGCTTCTACAACTTACTCAGAAAAATGCAAGTCTTTTCTTCAAATATTGTTAAAAAACGGCAAAATGTTTTTATGATAATTTAAGTTTTAATATAGATACACTTAAAAAGGGGCATTCTGAGAAATAAAAAAACTGCAGAAGGAAAATGAGCATATATGTACTTACTCAAAACAACTCCAATTCCAAGTAAATCTGACTGAATTGGAAATGATGCCTCAATGCAAATAAAATGAAAAATTAAAGATTAGGACCAGTGGTGAAATTTCTAGCAAAACCAGGACATGTGTACTACATAGTTGTATTGCTTGTAACAATGGGCATATGAAGGCTGCCAAGTTTCTGGGAACTCCTCTGCAGCTCCAATAATATTTTAGATGGATACTGAAAACTGTACTGGACCACACAACACTGTCATCTTGTAAAAAGCTTCAAATTGCTTTAGTGAATGTTTTACAAACTAGTCATCTTTGTCCTTTTATAAAGCCAGTCAAGTTACCCATAACATGTTTAGCAGGTTTCAATGTCCCTCTAACAAAATTATTTTTAACATTCACAAACCACTTTCTAAAAAATACCTTTTTCTTGATAACCAAAGCAACTTGTTTTATTTTATGGAATCCAAATAACTTTGCCACCTATGGACATGTCATCCATGTTTTATTTTATGGAATCCGATTAACTTTGCCACCATGGACATGTCCAAATAACTTTGGACACCTATGGACACTCAAAGGTGTTCTTGTTCAATAATAGCTCTTCACAGACAAACAAGAACAGAGCTAAAGCAGTCCTTACAATATTGCACTGTTGTTCCTTTTGACATACTCAGTGGAGCATGTAAAAAGCCTATGATGGCTACTAGAAAGGGTCAAAGCAGAATGGACCTGTCTTGATTACTGGCTATGCATGGACTTTTCCTAGTCAGGAGACCTGTCACAGCTACTTGACAATTCCAGGTGTCTGGCTCAACTCTAGCACGGTGTTAGTCTCACAAGCTGAGAGTCAAGCCTAATGCACTGTGAGCTGATAGTCACAACTTCCTAATTAAATAGAAATTGCAGATACAAAATAATTACCTGTCACTAAACAAGGCAATAGGACACAAGGAAATGGAATGAAGCTACATTAGGGCAAGCTCAGACTGGACATTAGGAAAAGGTTTTCACTGAGAGGGTGGTCAGCCATTGGGACACATTTCCCAGGAAAGTGATCATAGCACTAAGGCCATCAGAGTTCAAGGAGCAAGTGGACAATAATTAGACAATGGTTTAGTTTTAGGTAATCCTGGGAGAATCAGGAAGTTGGACTCGATCTTTATAGGTCTCTCAATTTGAGATACTCTACATTTCTCAATTTTCTCATCTGTCCCACCTAAGATATGACTCTTTCAAAGTTTTTTTGAGCTGATTATGACCTCAGCCTTCTATTTTTTGCCTCTATCATATTTTAAAGTAATTTCTTACATACACTGATCTTTCACACTACATCAACACATTAACACTCCAGAGGGCTTTTTAAGCACTGATTCCCTTTGTATCAATACAAGAATCACTGGGTACTGAATCAGGAACACCACTGGTCTGCCCAAAACACCTGGAAGACCTGCAAACCCTTACAATTTTAAAGGTTACAGATGAAAAGCACATGCCTTGGACAAGAAACTGTTGACTAGCAATGAAGTGTACTGCAGTGCGGACTTGTTACTAGAATGGTAATGGATCACAAAAACCCAAAAGATAAAAAACTCATTCATTCTGAGACAAGTGCTTATTGAAACACTCTTTTTTACACTTAAAATTCAATAGCACTGCATGTTATTTAATAAGTCAGGTCATAGTCTACAAATAAACTGCAGTAAAATCAGCAGTGCTGAATGGTGTTCACATAACTCCTTGAGAAAGAGGATTTCCTCACCTGAATCACATGAAGTTTCAGCAGCCATCATCAGCAATTCTTGTAATAACCTCCCTGACGGATGAGTTTGCCTTGGACTTCCACTGGAGGCTTTTCCTTCATAGTTCATTATGCCCAAAGGAAAGGTGCTTTCATGAAGAGCATGACTCTGATGTTTCACACAAGCAAACTCCCCAGAGGCTGAAATCGGAGAAGTTTCTCCAGTACCACCATCTGTTTTATCTGAATTCAGAACATTTGTAATCAGTTTAGGGATAGAAAAGAAGTGCTTTGCACTTCATGAGGAACATTAAGACGCACATTCTATTATACAGAAATAACCTGCTGAATTTGTATGGTCTCCATTTTAATGAATTTAGTCGTATCACATCAGTAAACATCTTTGCATCACAGTCTATGGATTATACAGGCTGAAAGATTATACAGATCACAGACTTCTCAAAAACTAATTCCTAACTCCACCAAAGTATTTCTTCAAAAAAAATTCAAACACATTTTTCCACATAGCAAATCCAACAAAACTTTCAGTAACTTCTCCGCATCCAGAGGCAATATAACTTCTCTGCTCTGGTTTAAAGATTTCTTTCTCTACAATCCAGCCCACGAAACAGCCCTTTTTGGCCACCCAATCCAGTAAAAATCTCAAGTTTTTACCACCTACCATGACCAATGGTTTGGTAATATAGGAATAAATCGCCTGTGGATCATAACAGTATTATACAGCTAAGTGTAAGTTACTAAGCCAAGTGCTTTTGAGAACATAAATATATTCCTCAATCAAAACCTTCCCCAACAGACGCTGCTATCTCTGCATAAACTGATGCTGACTAGCATTAATTACTTTTCTTTAACCGAAGGATGTCCCATATCAGCTGTTTCATTATTTTGCACACAATGAATGCCAGCCTAAAAGGCCTATAATTACCCTGATTGTTCTGTTGAGCCCTTTTAAGAACACAACATAAAAAACTTTTAAAAATATGCATTACATTTCAGATGTGGAGAGACCTTGAAAAAAAATTTAAATGTTTACCTTTAGAAAACATGAGTTTGTTGTACCTGTTATTAATGTTTCTTATAGAGAACTGCAAAGCATTGGCTGCAGACTGTAACAAATACATTTATAAAATATAATTGCTCTCCAATTTTTTTTTTTTTGCAATAAGTGTTTTTTAACTAGAAAAAACAACATAAAAAGATGGTCTAAAAGTTTCTGTAGAAGTTTGGTACTAACACCTTACTTGAAAGATTTCACAGTAACTTTCTTGGTATGCTCAAAAGGTAAACCCTCAAACAAAATCTACCAACTTCTCTTTTGAGTCATTTTACAACTGCCTATTAACACAGACCCTGCCCCAGAAGAAAAATCAACAAGGAACTTACATAATGGAATAACCATGAATTCTGTTTTCCTGGTGAAATTTTGTTTAAATTATGATTTTCTAGACAGACACTCACAGGATAAACTTTTCTGAATTACAACTCACTTTGCTAGCATATCATTTCTACCTTAAGAAAGGCAACAATATCAGCTATTATTTCCTAATCATCTCAAAGATTATACTCCTCCAATCTACTTCTCATAACAGCATTTATTATGTATTTTATATATTACCTGCAAAAGAGAGGCTGCAACTCTTCGGTGTGTCTATCTCTGGTATAACACTAAGTTCATGTTGTTCCAAACCAAGCCCTAACTTGACTTTTGTCACCGGTGGTTTGGAAGACCTCCGTTTGTGTTCTCTACAGAAAACTTTCTCAGACTGTTCTGTAAAACAAAGTTCAGTGTGTTGCAATAATATGTGTACACATACACATATACCTCAAATTAACTTGGAGAGATGGAAGAGAACTCCAGCTCAGCTGTAAACCAGTAAAAATTATAACAAAAAATCACAAACAGCCTTACCAGTTTGCTCAACTGGAAGAATGCACTGAGAAATCGTTTCACTTCCGTGAAATTTACTCCTGCCACAATTCTCTTGCTGGTAGTTTTCCGAGACTTGGAAAAAGTCAGTCCTATTAATCCAGTCAGGCGTTTGTGCCTCTGTCACTTTTTCATTTGGGCACATATGTCTCACCTGAGAAGGGGGGAAGCAGTTTTATGTAAGATTATATTGATACTAATTTATCAAACTAGCATTTTCTCTTGTGTGTATTCCACGCAGGACAATATTCAGCATGTTGAGAAAGTAGTTCAAGCATGCAGGATACTGGGTAGATCTGCTTAGCTCACAAAAATACTTGGACATAGAGGAATTTTACTCAGGTCTACAAACCTAATGTGCTAGAACACAATTAGTTACGTTTTCAAGGCCTTTGTGAGATTAGATCAGACTACTCATCATTTTTAACAGAAACAATTTCTGAAAAGTCTGCTATTACTTTTTCAGCTCGTGAATTCAAGAATTTTAGCTGCTTGGAGACTGCAAAAGCAAAAGACAGGAACTATATAGGGAACAGTTATTCTTCTAAGACGGCTTCAGTTGAAAAAAACACGAGGGGAGGAAAAAGGAGGCTCTTTAGAAGCTTGAAAATGAACTTGGATCTTTCTTCTGTTACCAAGAAACAAGCAAATTACAAGTCAAGACTGCAGCTGCCAAACCAATTTCCTAATGAGTACACACAACAAAAACCAGCTTTAAAAATAATCTGTTCAAGATGCTTTTGATACCCTTTCAGGTATTGTTTAAGTATTTTTAATATGAGGGCACATAGATACTTTACACATAGATAGGAAGACAACTCTACCTACAGGAATTTCAGACAACATAACAATTTCAATAGGCATTATGCTCAGAGACCAAGCATGGACATTCACTGTATTTCTGTTAGACTGAACAAAACTGTGCTCTTGGGGCTTACAGAGGAAAAGTACTGATTACAAATCACAAGTCCTAATTAAAATTTTCATTATGGTAAATCACCTAAAACTATCAACACTCCATGGGGTACTCTGCTAATTGGTAGCATTGACTCATAAGTTCCATCACCTCCAAGATGATTCCCCATGCACAGTGTTTATAAAGCTTACCTGCTTGTTCAGAAATTCTTTCAAAGCCTCTTGCTGTCTCTGCATCTGTTCCTTCAATTTATCTTGCTTCTGTAAAAGTAGTTGTTCCTGTATTCTCCGTTTAGAAAGAAGAGCTTCTCTTTGTGCATCTAGCTGCTCTTGCAATTCTTTCAAATACTTTTGCTGAGCTTGGATGCTTTCCGATGAGGCCAACACTCTGTCCCTTAAATTCAGTATACCAGAATAATTTAAAGAAGGGGCATCTCCTGCTCTTGATATCAAGAATCCCTCAACACCTGAGGCTTTAGATTCTTCATGCACTAGAACCATGGGTTCAGAAAGATTGAGGAGTTGATCAGGGCTTGTTTTGCTGCTGCTCTCTATAGATCCCTGCTGATAGGCTGAAGGATCAGCCGAGGCTGATGTCTTTGTTGCTGGCATGAGGGATGTCTTAAATGGATGCTCTTCTCCAGCTTTTGTCTCTGTTTGATAGCTAGGTATCTTCTGAGCTAACTCTGAAGAGTGTACTGTTTCTGAAGACTCTGAGGAACTTTCTGCAGGCAACACAAATCTAACGTGCTGTTGGCCTGCTTCTGGTTGTGTTCTTATTGCAGTGACTTCTTTCCTGACTGACCCTGATGGTAACTGGGACTGGGATGGTTCTCTGATGTGATTATGGGCAGTTTCAAACATTCCCTCTTGTCCTTGTGAAGGAAAGTCACATGGCAAGTTAAACTCTCCATGCTTCGATTTTGATGCTTCTGAAAACTGCACTGATTTTCCAGGACAAATGTTATGCATTTGCTCTTCCTGCCTCTGTGAAGATGGTTTTTCCACCATACGCAATGTTCCCGAAGGCGCAGGTAATGAGCGCACGTATTCTTGGGCATTAACTTGTTCCGATGCCTGGTATTGCATTGGCCGTGCTCCTTGCCTCTGCAGGAGTGGCTCTGTAGCAGGCTCCAAATTAATGGATTTTGTTTCCATTGAGCTCAGAGGTGTTGCAGAAGTAGACAAGTACCTTTGCTTCAGTGTATTCTGATACTCCTGTAGATGCTTTCTAGCTTCTTCAATGGTCTGTTTGTGCAACCTGAACAGAGTGAGAACATGAATCTTTTCAGAGCAGTGAAAAAAGAAATATCAATTTCAATAACCAAAGCAATTCCAATTACTTTGAACAGGCATTCCATAAAGACACTTTACATTCCATAAAGACACTTACCTTTTTTGCTGCAGAAGGCATTGTTGAAAATTACGGATCGACTGTATATGACTGTCTTCTCTTGGACTCCTGGTTTCTGATACAGGAGTCTAACCAAAATAAAATAATTTTAATTGCACATATACAGCTAACTCACAGAAAACTATTATGGCAACAACCTTAAGCTGTATGTTCTTCCTCCTAAGTTCACAGAAGCCACTGGGTACCACCATGTTTGAAGTCTGTGAGATTTCAGCCTGAGGCAATGAAGCTAAAGGAGTTTCTAGAACAGATGGCCCACAGCTATAGTCTCTCTATACACACACCATCAAAGTCAATGGTGCTTACAGCAGCTCAGCCTAAAGAGGTAAATATACCCTGCAAACTCAGGGAGCAATGAGCCAATATAGCTGCACTTCCAAGGCAATCAGACTCTCAGAAGAGTACAGGTTGTGCAAATGAATCAAGATTTTATATATAAAGAAGATTTCTTTCCTTCAACATCCTCCATAAATTCCTCTTCTTTAAGTAGCTGTTTGAGATTTAAACAGACAGAAGCAGATTTCTGTGCCTTTTTTTTCTCACTATGACTTCTTTTTTCCTTCTTGAAAGAGGTTACATCTACATGCACAATCATTATGTGACTCTAATCAGATTTTACTAACAAATATTATAAAGAGACATGCTGTCCCTTGGACTATAGAGAGCCAATACAATAGTAAAAGTCACAGAACCATAAAATCACAGAATATCTAAGTTGAACAGGACCCACAAGGTCATGAAAGTCCAGTTCCTGGCCCTGCACAGGACCATCCCCAAGAGCCACAGCATATACCTGAGAGCACTGTCCAAACACTTCTTGAACTCAGGGAGGTTTGGTGCTGTGACCACTTCTCTGGGAGCCGTTCCAGTGCCCAGCCACCCTCTTGGTTAAAAACCTTTCTTCATAGTATCGAACCTAAACCTCCCCTGACACACATTCATGCCACTCTTTCAGGTCCAGTGATACCATGTGAAATAAAGCTTGTACACTAGAAAAGGAAGCTTTTATACGTACAAACTTCTAATTCGCAGCCTAAGAAATAAAAATTGTCTTGACTGATATAGTTTAAAATTGGTAAATGGTGTTTTTTATTTTTATTATAATAGTAATTTAAAACCTACACACAATTTTCTGCAATTCTTCACCTCATGTTCTGTTTGGTTCTGCTGATCTGTGGAAGGGAGACTGTGGCTTTGCACCAGATGACCTTGCTCTTCCTCTTCTTTTTTTTTCTTAGCCTCCTCCAAACTGGTTTGCATTTGGATCTTCAGATAATCAGCCTCCAAAAGAGCTTTCTCTTCCTCAATTTTTTTAATTAAGGCCAGCTGCTCCTGTTTCTGTTTCTCTATTTCCTCATTCTATTGAAAAAAACATGAGGGGGAATCTCGATAACTGAATGACGAAGAAACCAGACTGCTCGCACACCACCACCACACACAAAACTTTGTTCCAAATTACAGAAAAAATTCTATTGCTTATGATAGGTATTTCCAAATTGCAACAGGCCTTTAAAAGTAGTTTGAAAGTTTACAGGAATAACTTTTTTTTACTGGCTCAATATTTCTAACAATCCCTGAATCCATTTACTATTGGATTTTTGCCTGTTCACAAATGAATTAAATGGATAAAATCAGAATCCATTCAAGACACATTTATCACTTTCCAAAGACTGCAAAAGAAGTCATTTTCTTAAACTTACTTGAGAAATCTGTTTTGCATTCTACTGAGTTTTTCATCAGAGTTCAACATATTTAAACGTTAATTCACGCTTTACAAAAGCTTCTGAAATAGCTAATGTATAACCACTTTGAGAGCAGTCCATAAACCTCTTGAAGTAATCTGTTTATTTTTATTCTCTTTCCATGTACCTATCAGCTACAATTCCCTTAGATCCACACTTAGTAACAGCACATGTGCTTTTAGAATGGAAGCAAAGAAAAATTTCAAAGTACTGGCAAAGATGAACTAGACAACAGCCTTTAATGACAGTCTGAATGGGGATGTCAGGAAAAGCAACCCAAGAAAAAGCTGGACCTGAGAACAGTTGATGTGGACACAGCAATATGTACACCTGGCCAGGTGCAAAGTGGGAGGAAATGAAGGTTAAAGAAAGTAGCCACAGTTTCATAAAGGATCTGTTGCTTGGGTTTTTTTCCTAAAATATTACTATTTTGTCAAAATTTTGTTTCCTTTATATCTGAACTCAAACTCTACAATCCAAGGCTGCACTTAGACCCAAATTTCAACTTGTTTTTTTTCAATTGCTAAACCTCCACATAACAGCTGGTAGGTCTCTAGGGATACAACAAAAATTAAAATACGATGAAACACACACACAACACATACAATGAAATAATACACAAAGTTATTGTTTTCTAAATATAATAAATATAGCATTCCCGGAGACACAAAAAACTCTCTGCATCTGTTTCCTAGACAATCGGAAAAAAAATTACTCAAGGTTTGTATGCTTTTTCTGTCACTCTAAACCCAATCCCATAGACTTTCCTACATTATTACACAGGGCTAATCAAGTTTTCAGAGTTGTGTATTGCTGACTATATCCTCCCTTTATAAAACAAGGTATTCATGTACAACTGGGATTCTCATTTAACCATGGTTACATCCCCTGCCCACAGCACTTGTTAGATTTGAAGTAGCTGGGGGTTTCCACTCTATCCTAAATTCCAGCTACAGCTTTGTCATTTTTGGAAAGTATAGAATATGTTACAGTAAAAGTTTAAGTGTTAAGAGTGCCTATAGCTGCTGTATAACCTGAAATATTTTTAAATCTTCTGTAAATCATTTTTTTACACCATAACTGAGATAGGAATAAATACAAACACACTTACCCACTTCTGTCTCTCCTCTTCTATTCTAATTTTAGCTGCCTCTTCCATTCTGATTTTAGCTGCTTGTTCTTGAGGATGGATTAGAATTGACTTTTCATCTGCAACTGTATTTTCCAACATTTTCATAGGGTCTAAAATACATGTTATTTAGCTGTAATTGCAGTCAGAGCAAGCCTTGGATCTTCTTTACATCTTGCTTTACAGTTTCCCAATATCTCTAAACAAAATGCATAAGCTGCTCTTGGAAAGGTCTCTATCCTACTACTCTGCCTGTCTCCATAGGTTGGAAAATCAGTATTTTATATTATTTCAGTCTTAATTGGACCTTTATCATGTGTCTTTCTTGAATACACAGTGATGTCCCAGCTTTAATGATCTGTTGCTTGGCTTCTAACAGATTACTTGGGAGACCAAAAGCAAGATCACCCTGAAGAATCAAAAGCCACACATTAACCTCTTGGAACAAAGAGAGTCTAAAACTGGCAGTCACTGGGAAAATGATGTAACATTTGGCTATTGCACAGAAAGCAAGTCTTAGTCTTACACTGTTAGCTTCAAAGAGCAGCACATTTTCTGTAAGGCATAGTTTCACTTACACTGCACTCTCCAATCCCAGGCATTATGCTGGCATACCCATGTACATGATGGAACTTAATCACTTTACCTTTATTAAAAAAACAAGCACCCTATGAAAGCAAAAAAACCCAAACAACCAAAACACATGCCACAACTTGATGACTTTAAAACTTCAGAAATCCCACTTAGCATACAAGATCACCAACTTCAGCACTAGCCTAAACAGGAGGGCACCAAGGACAGACATGGAAAGTAAGCCCGAGATGATCTGGCTACCAAACAAATTGCAATGTCTAATCACTATAAATTCCAATTTTACAAAAAGGTTTTTCAGAATGGTGCCTAAAAGCAGAAAAAAACTCATCAGCTTATGCTTGTCTTGGGCATTTATAGCTGTGAATCTCCAAAGAAAGTGGCTTTTCCAGTTCAACAGGTACAGAACTTCAATGCTGACTTCTGCATTGAGAATTCTATCCCTGGAGGCAAACACCTATTAAAGCATGGCAACACCAACAGTGACAACAATTTGGGTAAGATTTGAAAGCCAGAAAGGTATTCTGGACGTCTGTTCTTTTCAAGATCTTAGTGGACAGGTTGGAGCAAAAACCTCTCCTATTTTTGGTTTCAACAAATCCACAATGGCTTGTGGGCACAGACAGGAAGGAAACTGTACTTTAATTCAACATGACAGAACATTCAACACTGAAAGCTCATTAAACAGTTTTGTCATAGTCCCCCTGTACAAGTCTTTCTGCTCCTACACAACAAACTTTGATGCAAGTACGTACTACGTACCTTTGGCTTCAGATATTGTGTTTTTCTGCTGCTCGTTTTTAAGTTCTAAATCATATAAAGGTCTGTCTTCACTAGCAATTGTGCCTGATTCAATAGTCTCAAATTCACTTTGACTCTCTTTCTCACTTTTTGATGTCCACTCCTCTTTTTGGCTTCTAATCTTGTTCAACAATTTCTTTAAGGCAAGTTTTGGTCGAGGTTGGCAGGCTTTTCCTTCTTCATGCCCTATAAAGAATATATACTGTTAAGAGTTTCAGATAATGAATATCTTCACATCATAAAAAAAAAAAACCCAACTATTTTTTAATTGCTTACAGAGTTGGACAAATAGCTCAGGTATATTTTTAAAATCTTAGCAATGTTTTCTCTTACCTGCAAGAGAGAAGCAGTAATTTGTCTCTGCAAGCTATAAAAGAAGGGCTAAGCTGGATGCAGTGTTTTATAGTCAAACTGTAGCAGAAATATGCAGTACTATCCCCACACCTGCCCTCTGTGTTGTATCAGCACTGTCAACACAATGCACCACAGACCAAACACCGGACTGTGCCACCCAAAGGATGCAGAGGCACTTGGCCAAGCAGCAAAGGTCACTGAGACAGTTCTGGCTCACAACACATGACCCTGGACATGCCACAAGCAAACAGGACACGCTCATGCATCTGTTCCAGCCTACTCACAATATGAAGCAGCTCAACCACAAACCTGAACGTAAAGGACACACAATAAGCAGACTATAAAGCTTTAACTTTGAAATATCTCAAAAAGGAAAATATTTAAGTTCACACAGCAGCATCAGTCTGTAATTTATACTAATTATATAGGAATAATTATGGCTACTAACGGTGCAGTTCTTACAACTGAAAATTATTCTCAGTATACTAATGAACTGAAGCATAACAGAAAAACAGGTCACATTTTCATTTTTAAATTCATAATCATTAGGGTATTATCATCTATGCTAAACATAAACCACATGATACTGAAATATTTTACACACATTAAGAAGTTTTACTACTTAAGGCATTTCAGTTATTAATAGAATTCATTTATTTGATATATTAGACTTAATCTTTTCTAATATACAATGAAAAGGTTTAAGTTAAATATGAAGTTTAGAAGTTTTACTTTCTGGTTCATTAGGGACCTCCTCTTCTATCACATGTTCTGATTTTTGTTGAGTATCACAAGGAATCTCTGGTTGAGTGTCACAAGCAGATTCTTGCTCCAAAGAGATATCAAGATCAATATCTTGAGCTCTGTCAGAAGGGGCTGGCAAAGGTTGTGGCTCGAACTGCAAAATCAGGTCTCCTTTCATGTCTAATTAAATGAACATAACAAAATAAAATGACCATTTGGAATACAAAGTAAACAACATTGCAAGACTACACTCACACACAAATCTCCAGGAAATTCAAATATCAATAGGTTATTTCACAACAGATTTAATCCCACCAAAACAGAAGATTCAAAACTGTTCAGATCAATAGCCATCTATTCATTCAGAACCTCCGCAGCAGCTTCCACTAGAATATGCTATGTTTTTCAAAATAAAAGTTGATGTGATGAAAGGCTCATCTTTACATCAAAAGCAGCTCACAGGAAAAATTACACATCATCCCAGCTCATCGGGGAGAAGACACACCCTGACCTGGCTGCTCACAAGGCTGCCACAGGAGAGTGAACCCATGGTCCAGGTGTGAAATCCCAGAACACTGCACAACAGGAATTCTCCCATGATCACCTTACTGACTGAGGGGCTTACTGCCTTACAAGGGGTGTAGGGCACAGGAGAAGATCACCTTGGAATTGTTTGCTTGTTACATATACTTAGGGCAGGAACCCAAGGCAGGGAAAGAAAAGGATCAATTTAGGGGCAGAACAAGTATGAGATAAAAATATAAAAATAGTGAGATAAAATGAGACAGTCAGTACACTTGTCTGGCCATGCACTGTGCCTGACAGTCTGTTCTGTCTTCTCACTGAATTCCACTGGTAGCCATTTTGCAGTGTGAGGAACACTGTATTTTGTATGCATGTGTGTGCATAGATACCTAAGGGCCAGCAACTGGAATGGGGACTAAAAGTCACAGGTGCACCTGTGTCTAAAGCACTGCCAACTGCAGAGGCCATGATGAGTGCATTTAGGTGGGTATGAGTATCAACATGCAGTGGCTAGCAAATCACAAGCCAGACTAGCCAGCAAGAATGTTAAGAGGCTCAGGAGTTAATGCAGCAGGCAGCTGTAAGACTGGGCTGGGTATTGCAGAGGCCAGGGAATCTACAAGTTGCCTAGTGGAGGGCTCAGGAGATTCTAGCATTCAAGCCAGCTACAGAGGAGATGAAGGGATCCTAAGAAACCTGCCAGCACATGTGTGTGCATCTCCAAGACTTCAAGAGGATCCAGGGTCAGCTACTGGGCAGACTGAGTATATAAAGTCAGTTCCCACAGGAATCCATTGCCTGTGCATGTCTGTGCATACCCTCACATGCCCATCTGGGTCTGCGGAGCAACAACTGGAGTGGAGCAGCAGATCTTGGGGGTTCACATGCCCAGGAGCCAGCAACTGGGAAGACTAAGGATCAAGGGCCAGCTGCCAGGTAAGAGTGAGTGTCTAAAGCTATTCACCAAGTGATCCATAGCACATATTTGAGCACATGTGCATTTGAGTGCATACATGAGTATGAGAGGTAACTGTAAGGCTCCAGGTTGAATCACTGGGTAGCCTGGCTAAGACCTATGGAGGACCTGTAGTATAGCAGATAGAGACCTGGGATACAGGGGACAACTACTGGATAGACTGAGTGTCTAAGACCAACTGCTGGAGGGATCCATACCATATGTACAGACATATATCCCACTAATAGGCCTTCACCTTGATCAGCCAGAGCAGTAAACAGAAGGAGGCCATTTGTGCTGTTTGTAGTTAATGTGAGTGCCGTGTTTTCCCTGCTGGCCTGCATGGCCCCCTGTGTGCATGTGCCCTGGAAGGCTGTTTGTGTGTGTGCCTACTGTGAATACACACACGGCCTAGCTACCGGCTGGACATGGGCAGAGGCAGCTGCAGCTGCCTCTCCTCTATTGGGTACCAGACTCAGCAACCTCCAACAAAGAACTTACTCCAGTCTTCACTGTACATTTCTTCAAATGCAGACTCCAATTCTCTCTGCCTTTCTTCCTTTATTTCCATGCGTTTGTATGGTGGCACTGAAAGCTGAGGTGGCATCTGTGCAACAATCTGTCTCCTGCGCATCCGATCCTGAGCTTGCATTTGCTCCAGTTCTTCCAGGAGCCTTTTCCTGTCCTTCAAGTATAAAGAAGGGATAACATAAACCTTCAGTGTTCACATTCAGATAGCCACACATCAGGACTGATACAAAATGCTCCCATTTGGTTACCATGATGTTTGTTTAATCTTTAATGTTCAAAGTTAATCTTATTCTAGGGAGAAAGTGCTTCCTTAGGAGAAAGCTGTATCAGATCTTTAGACACAGGAGTCATCACTACTGCCTAGAAGATCTGATGTTAAATAAAGGATCAGACTCAATACCTGTAGGCCAAGTTTCCTCAAGAAAATTAGATCTTCTCTTTTATACAGTAAATGAGTACTTCTTACGGCAAGTGACTTCTGTTAGTATATAATTCAGCAATTGCTACTTTTTAGGATGTAAACTAAATACTCTTTAGCACACTTGAGTATATGTGAGAGCTATTTAAAAAAAAAAAGAAGTTTGTTGGGTTTTTTTTTTCTGTTAATTTCAGGAGCACCAGTAATATTTTCAGAAATCCGTTTTAGTTTGGTTACTCATTCAGGGTTGATCATACCTCAGCTGATAAAAAGGAAGCTTTTGCTTTTTCTAGCCACCAAAAATACTTGTGAAGCTAACAGACAATATAAATTTTTTGAGTGTAGCTCTCAGTACAAAGACTTTTCTCAGTAGTTCAGTTTTTACTTCTTAAAGGAAACAATTTCAACATTTTTAGACTTGCACACTAACAGAATGTCAGTCTTTAAGTAAAAACTTTGAAAAGTTTTCAAAAAATAAAAAACCCCGTTACCTTCTTGGCAATAATTTTTTCCCCTGTGTACAGAATAACCAACTCCAACTAAAGCTAATGTGGAAAAGTAGAACTCATCATTAAAAAAGTTTTGGTTGACTATTACCTATTCGTTAATAGCTGGTCAAACATTCATATAACAAAAATTAAAGGATGTTCTTTCATTTTCACTTCTTTCAGATGCCAAAATAAGCAAACAGATTTTGACTTTTTTTTTTCCAAAGACATTCTTCAAACTTCATTTAGTCCATCAATTTCTCTCCTGTAAATGTAGTTCCTTTATTAATCACCTACCTACAACTTACTTAACAGTGGTCATCCTAACATTAAAAACAGGCATAACTACTTTGCCTACCTTGGCCAATTGGATCTTCTTCAAGGCATGACTTCCTCTAACATGTGCTTTTTCAAGCTGCTTTCTTCTCTCCCTCTCTGCCTCCCTCTGTAGTTGCTCCAAACGTCTCCCTTCTTCTTCAGCAGCTAAATGAGCATCTGGCTGGCAGTCAACCAACAGTTTAGTCCACGAAGTTCTTTGATCATTTAAAGCATATGTAACAATAAATAAATGAATAATTCTGCAGCAAAATCACTTGAAAAATGACATACAATGTTATTCGAACATCCTTGAACGTTTATGTTGCAGGCAGGACCAAGCTCATTTTTTACCTTTGGAAAAGATGCATATTTACATATTTCATAAGTTGAGGTTGTCAGAGTTTTCCAGTTTCAAGCTGTACCAGGGATAATCATTAATATGATTTATTTGTTATAGCAGAGTGGTTATTTTTCCTACAATATATGGTAAAGTGAATAATATGGTCAACATTACAGATTGAGTACTTCCATCCTCATGGTTTTGTTTTAAACAAGGGGGAAAAACCCTTGAAATATTTTCAATCTCATTTGGGAAACCAGAAACAATCTGCAATTTTCAAAGAAGAAAAATCTTACTAACACGAAAATAAAAAAAAATACCTAGGAAAAAAAAATCATTCCAAATAAGCAAGGCAAATACAAGGCAAGTCTGGGAGTACATTGCTAAAAAGAGGGGAAGAGAGAAAAGCAGGATAACTGCAGCTATCAATTCAGCATAAGCCATAAGTCTTCCAATTTGGGTGTTTGAACATGATGCCAGACTTGAGATATCACCTTCTTATAAAGGCCTGTTCACAAGGGATTGCCAGGTGTGATCTCCCAAGTGACTGAGCATGTAACAGGCTTTACAAGTCTGCCCATCTGAGATTCTCTTTAAGTAGGGTTAACAGCTGCTTTATACAAGTTCATATCTTTAAACAGGTTCTAGAAAACCCAAGAGCTGATATCCAGACACTGTATGAAATGTAAAGAAACATATATGTAAGCCTGTAGCACAAACACTTGGAATTAATCACCTGCTCTCCGTCCACTTCTCTGTCCACCAAAGCTTCAGAAATATGGTAACGTGTAAGAGAAAAGTTGCCAGCACCAGAGGGCTTCATCTCAACAATCTTTTTCACTTCAAGACTCTAGGAAGAAAAGTACAACTACAGCTGTATCACGGAACATTATCTCCAGCAAAGCAACTAAACAGAAGTGAGCTGTAAAGCTAAATTATTATTAAAATAAACCCACCCCACCAAATTTTGTCCTGAAAATTTTGTTTAAAACCTTCTATACATGTAATAATTAATAAACCACATCAGCACAAGGCAGATCTAGAGGGCTTTAGTAACTGAGAGCATTTAACAGTCTTAGGCAAATCCCTGCACAGAAATTGACGCTCATCAGTGTCATGTTTCAAAAGCACTAATTTAAAAGCACTAATACAAATCCCACTTACAACAGCTGTCACACTCACCTCAAAGCAGGGCAACCACAGACCCACAATATAATTATACCCAACAGCAAAGCAACACTTGTCAAGTACAGACTTGCTTTGGGAAACTCAGGGCCATTATGTCCAATTTATTAGCAGACCAGAGAAAACAGCATTTTCTGTAACTCCACTAAAAAGTGTCTATTCATAGAACGCTAAGTTGCTGGGTTTTTTACAAAGTTTTGGATACACTAACACATTTCAACTCCTTTCTAAAAGTTTGAGCAATGAACCATCAGACCCTCCCTCTTCCTTGGCTTAGCCGCTTGTTCTCAGTAACAAAGTAGCCAGGTTACGTAGTCAATATCCTGTAGGACCTGCCTTTAACATCTCCATTACTTTTCCCTCAACTTCCTCTTTCCTCGACTTCCTCCTAAAAAGGGATTCTTATCCACATTAACTAAACCAGCAAGATTCACAGCTTGAGTGGTCTAAAACTAACCTGACCATAAAGAAATGCGCATGCACAAAGAGCAGCATTAAGGCTCAGGAATGTCTTAAACTTATCTCTGCATAAGAAGAGGCATACAAAATTTCAGTATTGGCTATCAGTATTGGCTATATACTATTTTATGAAGACTGTAAAAAGTAAGTCTTTAAATGAAAATGAAAGAATCATAGAATCATTTACGTGGGAAAAAACCTTCATCAAGGACGGCCAAGGCATCACAGCCATTAACTCAGCACTGCCAAGTCTACCACCAAACCATGTTCCTGAGTGCCATAACTCACACCTTTTAGATACCTCCAGGAATGGTGACTCCACCACTTCCCCAAGCAGCCTGTTCCAGCGCTTGACAAGCCAGTGAAAAAATTTTTCCTAATATCCAGTCTAAACCTCCCCTGGTGCAACTTGAGGCTATTTCCTCTTGTTCTGTTACCTGGGCGAGGAGACCAACCCTCACCTGGTTACAGCCTCCTTTCAGGCAACTGTAGAGAGTGACAAGGTCCCCCCTGAGCCTCCTTTCCTCCAGGCTAAACACCGCCAGCTCCCTCAGCCTCTCCTCACCAGCTTTGTGCTCCAGACCCTTCCCCAGCTCCGCTGCCCTTCTCTGGACATGCTCAGCACCTCAATGTCTTTCTTGTCCTAAGGGGCCCAGAACTGGTTAAAATTATTTTTAGCCTTGCCAGCAGAACTTCAGTAACTTACGGTACTTAAACAAATGCATGTTATTCTAGCAGGTAAAAAAATAAATTGCTAATTTGTTAATCAATACAAGTCATACTAATTGTGACAGATCAATGTTAACCAAAACACTTGCAGATACTGATTACTGCTATGAAAACAGACAAGTCCCAGGCCTAAACCTCATTAGCCAGATTACCAGTGCTCACCCTGTACTGGGTTACTTTCAGAATGTACAATTAAACATCTCTTCTGAATTATTTTTAAAAATCTAAAATTAAGAAACCAATAACAAATAATTATTAATTACATGTAATCAATCAAACCTCCAGAATTTTATTCAAATCTGAGAAGACATGAGAATTATGTTGGAGGCTGCAATGTTCCAGTTGATGTCAAAAGCAATTTAGGTTGAAAAAGATACCATACTTTCATCATGGTTTTGTAACTCCTCCCTCCTTTTTTTTTCCCTCCCTCCAAAAAGCAAATAATTCTATACTAAAATATGGTAAAACTGGAGCAGCAAAGTATCATGAAATGGGACAAAAAACCCAACAAAAATCCCATGATCCCAACTCTACAAATGCTATGAATACTAAAGCAGAGTATAGTAATGCTTTTTAGGTTTTATTTTCATTACATAAAAATCTAATAGATTATTTTCATTACTTGAATATCTAATAGGTCATATAAGAACAAGTAAGTTTGCAAGAACTCTCCAATACTTTTCAATAAAATGGTGTTTACAGTTTAACTTCAATTAGGTAACTTTTCATTTGGTCTAACTAAATATGGCTTCAATTCCTAAAATCCAGACTTCTGAGAACCAAAATGGGTTATGACATTAGAGTAAAAATACTTCTTTTCTAACTGAGTAAAGCAACAATAACAGGAGTATCTTTAGAGAATGTTTCTTATATTCTAAGAAATCATGCAATGAACAACAGTGCCCTAACTCCTTTTTATGAAATTATAGTAAATTGTTACTGCAACAAAGCATCAGATTATGATTACAGTTGTATTTAATAAGCTCCTTATCCAAACTGTTTCAAAAAAACAAGCAGACTTACTCAGATGACCCTGTAATTTGCTGTTATTCACAGGATTTAAACAATTTCAATTCAGTGCCTTCTGAGTAACACATTTGCAAGACAAAGCCCTAGATTTGCCGTCCCCTGAACTGACAGTCAATACCTTTTGTTTTCTCTCTCTTGAAGCAGAAACAGGAATAAAATCTCTCTATCTTTCAATTACTTAGCATTTTCCCCCATGAAGTACATGGGGCCCAATAACTCTTTGAAGAAAATAACTTTATTCTTCACCCTGTGCCCTCCCAGACATAGCTCTACAACAAAAGGATTAAAATCTATACAGACACAAAAACCAGGAAAAAGGCTTAAAGTCAGCTGGTCTTTAAATAGAACAAATTGACATGCTGTGCTATATTGAAACAGAGCAATCTCTTTCCTCAACATAAACTCAACATGTCTGCAAAATTACTGATTCAATTTGCCATTTTCACAACATGAACTTCATAACAGAAACAAAACCCACATACTGTAGTGTCTGTAGAAAATCCAGATGCTTGCAAACTCTGCTAAAACCAGCTACAAATCACATTTGTTGAAAAGGTGAGCAAAGGACATTTGCTAATGGGTGGAAACGCATTAATTTTTGGAAAAGAACAATACTTAAATAGAGCACTGACCCAGACATGTCAACCAACACAATCGTATATGCAATTCTGGTTTCACCAAAACCTGGAGAAACCTGGAAACAAAGCCTTCCTGCTTCCCCTGGTGACAAAAGAACGAGGAGAAAATTCTGCGTTTATAAAATGGAAGATGCATCACTGATGTTGATAGATATAAGTTTAAATAACAGTATTAAATTTTAGTTGTTACAGAGGTTAACTGCAGCGACTGTCTATGGGGTGGGGTTAAATACAATGTGACACAAGTCACATTCTAAACTGCAAAAGTTACTACAAAGCAAAGCCACAGCATCCCATGCCTTTCCAACAATGCCAAATTAAGCAAGAGAGACACCTGAAACCCAGGAAATAAAGAGTCAAAGTTTGGACTGATACAGACTTCACCTGCTCTACACCAGACACACCATGTGGAATAACATAGAGGGAAACAGCAGCATGAAAGGATGTATGAATTTACCTGAAATGTACCAGACAGGAGTTTATTCCAGATGTACTAAATTTCAATACTGCATATACTTCACCAGAAAGAACCCCAAACTTGACCACTCCCTTACAACACTTGTTTTAATCTTCACTCATATCCAGCTTACACAACATGAAAACCCTTGGGCTGCAGTGAGATCTAGAGAGAACCTTGTAATAATGGAAGCACATAGGTACTCCTCCTAATCATTCTTAAAACTGTGAGGGTCAAACCTTACTCAGTTTTTCCAGATACAACATGAAACCCCTATCATCCTGCACTCTAACCTGTACAACGTGCAGGGATGTAGCTGGGAAAAGTTCTCAAAGCTTCACTGGCTCTGAGAGGGCCTAGTATACCTCAGTCCTTTCTCTTCTTGTCAGTAGTTTGAATACCCCTGAACCCAAAGGTCTAAAAGGGCACAACACCACATGAGGCAACCTAAACTCTGCATTCATGAAATTCTATTAGTTAACTCCAAAGTAAAAATGCATGTAATGTTCTTCCTGCAGTTCAGATCTTCCACATGTATTCACCAGCTCTATTAAATCAATGCAGCAAGAATGGGGTACAAAGCCACATCTAAAAAGGCTGCAGTCTTCCTAATAGCCTTGGGTGATGGTTTCCTATCAAAATTAAAGAGCTTACCCTTTATTCAGTACTCCCTACAAGAAAAAGAAATTGGAGGGAGAAAAAAACCCCAACAAAGCTGCCCCACAGCTAAAAAGACAGAATTGTCTTTATGACAGAACTAAACAAAATGCTGCTAACTGTATCAGTATGACAGAAGGCTGAGGAGGCATGTAATGTACATGCTGAGAGAGATCTTCTTAAAGTTTCATACCACTAAGGCTACTAAATGAAAATGAGATATAAGTTTAAAATGACACATGAACTACAAAAGCAAGAGTCTGATGACAAGAAATAAAATTCACACATAACAAGAGATCAATAAAGTACCAAAGCTTGGTAGCAAGAAACCTGCTAATATATAATTAACTCGTTCTCTTGGTTTTTGCTGAACCAGTCTCTTTATAGTATGCAAATACCAACTCCAGAAGTCTTGTTGTGAGGAGTCAGGCCAACAAATATATATGGTACCCCTGAAATCGTGATCACTGCTGCATCAGGGATACATACCTCAAAAGGACGTGGTGGAGGAGGTGGCAGGCTTGCAACTTTGGCTGCTCTTTGTCTTTCCACTTCCAGAGCACGTTTGCGTGCATCTGTTCGTCTTGGAAGAACAAAAACAAAACAAACCACAAAAGAGAAGACAGAAGGAAAATTAATTAAGCAACAGTGACAGAACAGTGCAAAATAAAAGGTAAACCTAAAATCAGATTCCCAAGTACCTGCATTGAATGCTCAGGCCATACGGATGGGGAAGCATATTGAAAAGACAACAGAACTTCGGCTGGAAGGCAGCATTAAAAATTACTTTCTTTAAGTTATGCAACAATGTTAATACACACAAGCATCCCAAAAGCAATGCAAAATCTCTGCTTTTGTTTTAAGTTTCCAGAAAGCATCATGCACTTCAACATACTTTAACTGCTTGAGTGTAGACATACTTAACTATTTAATTAACAGGTCTCAGCTCTACTGAAGCACAACTATGCCCAAAAGGACAAAGACCATTTTTTATGCCAGCTCAAGTTTGGTCCAATCTGCTTAATTAAAAAAAAAAATCTGAGAAGGAAGACCATGACAAATGCACTAAGTCCTTTTTTCAAATGGGTAACTCTCCATCAGGAACTGGCCTGACAACATTTCATTTCATATGTCACTAAACTGGAGAGTCTGTTAGGCCAGCTTGAATATTTGACGTTTTTGTCTTGGTTTTAAAAGCTACAGTTTTTATCAAAAGCCACAAGCTTTGTCCATGAGCATTAATTCTCTAACCTATAAAATTTCAAGATTGAAAAAGCTCCAAGCAAGAAGCATCAAAATTTTTGCCTTTCACCTTATGACACTGTAAAATGCATTCTTAATAAAACTAAATAACTATTGCATACCTGGTTTGCTCACGAAGTAATTTTTCTTTTTGCTGCTTCTGCTCTATCAGAGCTTTTCTATGTCTTGTCTCTGCTCTTCGTTGCCTTTCCTCTGCTTGCTTTGCCAGAGCTTCTAAGTCAGGTTCCTTAACATTAAAATATTGTAATCACTTAATACAGAATTTTACTCACATCTCATAGTATCAGTATGATATTTCAAATTACATACTGCTGGTAAGAAGCACAAGCTCAAAACTATCTTCTACTATATTAGGGTAAAAATACTCTAATAACTTTTCCTTCTCTGCCATCTTTATTTTCTTCTCCGCCAACAACAGCAGCAAACCTGCCACATTTCTCAGCCAATTTAACCAAATATTGATGTAGAAATCTTAGCTTCTTCTGCATCAGTTTGATGAAAAGGATACTTTAAACACAGTTATACATACACCCTGTAGCAAATGCAGACTAAACTGTAGAAGAAGCGTGTTACTACCCTTCAGTCATTAACTGTAACAATCGTGTATCAACAAAAACATCTATGATTAGTTCTCTGTTACTGTAACACTGCTTTCACAGTTTTTTGCAAACTCACCCATCCTAGCATTGGAACAGACTTTCTAAAGAAGCTGATCAAAAGAGACTGATATATGGAAAAGCATAATGTTATTTCACTTGGGTTTAAAGATCCTGACTAATTCAGGAAGTAAGCTACTCTGCAAAATCCATGTAAGAAATTTATGGCACTGGCTGGTTTCTATATGGTTTCTATAAACCTGGTTCAGAGTCAAACCTATAGAAAAATTCTACACAGCAAACTCAATGATCCCTCAAACAGAGCCTACACAAGTCACAGAATTTTAAAGAAAGTGAAACCAGTGTATAGGTGCAGAATTAAAAAGTGACACCCATTTGCAGTCCAGGCAAAGGCCTCCAAAGCCCTTACCAAGGCTTTCCATATCACTGGAGCACTGAAGGGAAAAAAAAATGCTAAGTGTATTTTCTTAACTGTAGAAAAGATCCATGGTAGAGAAAAAAATTACTGTATTACTAGCATAATTGAGATAATGAGTCACTATGTGCAATTTAGTCAAGTACAAACATACATGATCATATGTGTACACAATCTAACACAAACAAAGTAACTTTAAAGTATGCCCAGCAAAAGCCTTAGTAGATAGGCCCATAGACTATCCTGTGGGAAGATACTTGCAAAAAAGTACATAACCACTTCTACAAAGTTTCTATTCTTAAAAAGTTGTCTATTTAGGTATCAGGACTCCAAAATCAGTAATGTCAAAGGAAAAACCAAACAAGCAGCAATTCTGGTATTTTTAAAACATCAAAAATTTCTCTGACAATATATGCTGGTTTTGGCTGGGATGGAGTTAATTGGAGGCTGTGCATTGGATTTGTGCTGAACACAGGGTTGATAATAGAGAAATGTTTTTGTTGTTGTTGAGCGGTGCTTACACAAAGCCAAGGCCTTTTCTGCTTTTTGTGCTGCCACGCTGGCAAGGAAGTTGGGGGTGGCTGGGAGGAGACACAGCCGGGACAGGTGACCCCAACTGCCCAAAGGGATATTCTGACCATCTGATAGCATGCTCAGTACATAAAGTGGGGGAAAGAAGAAGGAAGGGGGTGATGTTTGGAGTGATGGGGTTTGTCTAAGTAACCATTACACATGATGGGTCCCTACTCTCCTGGAGGTGGCTGAACATCTGCCTGCTCATGGGAAGCTGTGATTTAATTCCTTGTTTTGCTTTGCTCTGTGTGTGTGCCTTTCACTTTCCCTATTGAACGGTCTATATCTCAACCCACGAATTTTCTGGTTTTTACCCTTCTGATTCTCCCCCCGATCCCCCTGGTGAGGGAGTGAGCAAGCAGCCACCTGGTGCTTGGCTGCTGGCTGGGGTGAAACCATGACACAATAATATTAATCTCACTTACATTCTCCTTGGCCTGTCGGTGACCCTCCCCAATCGCTCTTAAGCTTGATAAATACAGTTCTTCCAGGGCTTTCATTCTCTCATCCTGTGCCTTCTGCCATTCAGCTCTCAGTGCCTCCTCTAACAGATGCAGTTGTTCTTCTCTCCTCTGCTTTACCTTCTGCCTTATCTGGAAGGAGATATACTTCTGCTGCTCTCTGACCTGTAGAAAAAGCATTTATGTTTTGTCAGCAATTCAAGAAAAGCACAATACTTTTTGCAGCAAGACTTCCTGCAACATAGTCTATCCTCCTTCCATCTTTCTATCTCATCTACTATTCCATACACAATCTGTCCAGAAAATACTTTCAAGTTGCTGTTACCTTTTTCCAAAATTAATATATAAAATACTAAATTTAACCTCAATTAAACGCTTCAGGTAAAGTCCAAAAAGTGACATACAAGTGACAAACTGCAAAAACTGCTTGGAATATCCTTCCCTCCATAAATACAACACAATAATTTATGAAAGACTCCTATTACAACTCAACATGGTTTAAAAAAAATCAACCACTATACTGAAAACTTAGTAAACATATTTTAGTATTTTCCACTTTGTATTTTAGGATTTTTTTTCACAGAGAGGGTTGTCAAGAACTGGAACAAGCTGCCCAGAGAAGTGGTTGAGTCACCACCCCTTGAAAAGTCCAAAAGATGTGTAGATGTGGCACTTAGCGACATGGTTTAGTGGCGGACTTGGCAGTGCTGGATTAACAGTTGGACCTGACAATCTCAAGGGCCTTTTCCAACCGAAAAAATTCCACCATTCTACAATACTACTACCTTGAAATTTAGCTTACAGGAAAGAATCTTTTCAGTTACTTTCCTTAAATTATTTGTTACATCATCAAACGAAATACAACACATGGAAAAATACAGGCATACCTGTTGTAGCCTTAGTTTTCTTCTTCGTTCATATTCTTCTTTCAGAAACATGGCTTCTTCATTAGGACTAAGCCTCAATTTCCCAGCTGTTGCAAGTTTCCTCTTCATCTTTGGATACCTTGAATAATCAAATTCTTTGAGAACAATGCAAAGAAAAAGAGAAATTGTGCATAAATGACACTGGCAAAACAGCTATAAAAAAAGGATACTGCCATACTGTTGTCGAATATATCATGGTATCTGCATGTGAGAGCTACAACTGTTCAGCTCTGTCCCAACTGGAGGCTGGACTCGATGACCTCAGAAATCTTTTCCAATCTTAATGACTCTAACTGTAATCAACAGCACTGGCTCTTTCTCACAATCACAAACAGAAATGCTTTTAAACTACTTTGAGTTTTGTACCAAACTCTGCAGCAGTATCACATTCACAGTCTACTCTGTGGACCAGCCATGAACATCTGCAAAGTGAAGAGTGAACACCATTCCACTCCTGAGAATATTTAAAAACAAACCCACAAACTACTGAAAAGCACACCCCACAGTAAAGCAGGCTGGTCACTCAGGTGATTTGTACTGAAATACTCTCATAACTGTTGTAGACAAAACGTAAGATACAACAGCAGATTTGTTCATGTTTTTGGCTGCACTCCAAGGTGTTCTGCCTTACAGGCTCTGAAACTCTAGCAACAGCCTGCGTGCCAAGCATTTCACTGGAAAGCTGGAACTGCTCACTAACGATTTCTTATTCAAGTTTTCTTCAGAAGACAAATTTCAAATTATGTTTCCCTCGAGATTCTACTGTGAAACAAGAATCTTCTGGTTCTACAGACAGCTTCCAATTTTCCTTGTAATTATGACTGTCATAGGCACAAAAAAAAATACTTCTTCCATCTTATATGTAGCACAGTCTAAAATTCCCCTCCCCCCCATATTTTTACTGGATCTTTAAATATTCATAACCCTGGAAATATTCACGCAAAACAAGCAAGCAGAGACTTTCAAAAGCCACTGTTTCATTCTAAAAAAACTAGTGAGTAATTAATATAGCACTAAAAATTTAACCAACATGTCATACCTAGAAACTTTTATTTTCAGCATCATATATACTGATCACGGTATACTTAGAGATAGACACAGTATCATAGATAAAACAGCAAGACTAAAGAAATCAGGTGAGGCGTAAAGCCGAAGATCCATAAGATAGTTTTGGTACAGGGTTATTAAAGCAGTGAATCCCAAGCTCTTTACAGCATAAAGAGAGACAGTAGCCTCCTGGTTCCTGCCAGCCCTCGCTTAGTCACCCGATGAAGTACAGAAGTTTATCATGGCACAAAATTAAGTAGCAAATTACTACATTCCCCCTCACACACACACACTCCTAAAGAGGAAAAACGTAGAGGATGACCAATGCAAAGACCAGATCTAAAGGATAAGGGCCGAGGCAGAGACTGCAAACGCCGCGCTTGCCCGGGCTCAGCCGCAGCACAACGCGGGTGGTGTGGGGCGCCGAGGGCCCCGGGTCCGCCCGGGCGGCT
>VZRQ01006844.1:286620-311390 GCA_013397975.1 Machaerirhynchus nigripectus | reverse complement strand
CCCCGCCGGGGCAGTACCTGAATCCGCCGGAGCTGAGGAGCGACAGCGCGGAGGGAAGAGAAAGTAAAACAGCGGGGGAAGGGAAAGGGGATAATGGAAGGGGAGAAACGAGCAGAGCTACCCCACACGCACCCTCCACCACCGCCGCCGCCGCCTGGGCCCTCCCGGTCGCCGTGGCGCCAACGGCCACCGCCCCCGCCACGTGACCCCGCGGCCCCACGAGCCACGATTAGCGCATGCGCTCCCGCCCGCCCCGGCCGCCCGANATGGGGGCTCGGGACGACGGCGGGGCGGTGCGCGCGCCCAAAGTAAAATGGGCGCTGAGGGTGAGGGAGGTGCTTGCCCTCCGAGGCGCCCCTGCCGGCTCCTCTGTACCCAGTCAGCCCCTGCTCGATGACCGATCTAAGTGCGGCCAGTGCCTTGCTCGCCTAACGCGGCAATCTTAATGCGCACGTGAAGGGGTTCGTCACCACGGCTCCCTCACAGCACTGCACCAGTAGCCCGCCCGCAGTCCGAGTTTCCAAGTGCTCGCGTGGGAGGGGCACCGGTCAAGCTTGAAGTGCTGAGGGAGCGGAATAAAGCTGAATCCTGCTTGTTCTGCCTCACTTCTATGCAGCTTCCCTGTTCAGCTCTCTCTTTGGTTGCACTGTGTCAGTAGACGGACTATCATAGAATCATAAAATGGTTTGGCTTGGAGGGGGACCTCGAAGACCATTTAGTTCCAACCGCATTCAGGCTATGGCAGTGCCCCTGTACTTGTAGTGCTGCTCTGCCTATCTTCTAGGTTTGCACGTGGCTTCTACAATGGCCACATATGTGTTGCTACCTCAACCTTGTAGCTAAATCTTTCTTTTATAAACCTAAGTAACATCTGCTCCTTTTAAGTCTGATGCAATGCTTGCTTCTTTGCTGGTAGCATGTAGTGACAGGACAAGGGGGGAAATGGATTTAAACTAAAAGAGAAAAGGTTTAGATTAGATATTAGGAGGAAGTTCTTTACTGTGAGGGTGGTGAGGCGCTGGCACAGGTTGCCCAGAGAAGCTGTGGCTGCCCCATCCCTGGAAGCTGGATCCCCCAAGACCAGGTTGGGTGGGGTTTTGAGGAACCTGGTCTAGTGGAAGGTGTCCCTACCCATTGCAGGGGGGTTGGAACCAGATGATCTTTAAGGTCCCATCCAGTCCAAACCATTCTATGAATCTATGATTCTTCCTCAGGCCTAACCTTTCTTTCTAAAAGGGACCATTTATCATACATGTAAGGTTTGCAGCAGCTGGGATTTGAAAGTGGAGTCATCAGATATCCTTGATTTATGAGGAATGTAAATGTTATTTGTACTGAGGGAAACAATTCTGCCACACAGAGCTGAATTACAGATGAGGCAAGAGAGGCTGTGTTAGACTGTTTCTTTGCATGAAGCACATTCCAAGGGTCTGAGCTGCTGCTACCAAAATGGAAGAAACATTAGTTACTTGAAACAGACCAGGCACAAATGAGATAATCAACTGTCTTGTGCTGAAACTTGAGAGCAAAATATGGCAACTTTTTGGGCAGTTTCTTATAGAAAAAGGAAAAAAATATTTTTACTAGAACCTAACTGTCATAGTAACCCACTGTATTGTGCCCTCCAGGACAAACCAGGTTAGGGCTGAGATTACTCGGCAGAACTTAGTGGTTTGGTGCATGCCAATGCATGGCTGAACAGGAAATAGAGACTAAAAATATACAGAATTGCAAAAGAAAAGACATGAGCATAAGGAGAAGACGTAGTGTAGCACTTTTATGTGCTTTCTTCCCCGCCTTCTGCATTTCACTGCTAAATTGCCTTCTTTTTCAGAGACTTCTGCTTTCTGACAAGTGCCTGCAACTTGCTGCAAACTGCTGACTGCAATAGCTGGTACCAAGCTAATACCTGATTGTACATTAGACACACAGTTGTTTCACAGTATGCATATTGAATAAATTAGACTTAAGAAGTGCACTTCCAAATGTGTTTTCCAGTCTCCTTATCGGATTTTTTTGTCCTTCAGCATTTTCATTATGGCAGTGCTCTCCTCAATAACGTCACTTGTAAATAGCTTTATCCTGCAGGTCAACAGGTAATAAAAAAATCAAGACAGTCTATTAAGAGAGTAATTGAGATTATGGATTTTAGAATCCTCTACTTATAAAATGTGAAACAGGTCAAGTATATGCTCCTCAATTATACTGTTGGATAAAAGGGGTATTATGAAATGTATGTATGCTGGGTAAGAATTGTATTTCAAGGGTGTTTTCTGTCATTGTCTTGCAGAATTATTTCTGCTACTGCTTAATGTACATACATATACTGAAAACCGGGGTTTTTAATACTGTAATGTTTTCTACATTTTACTACACACATTTGAATTATGGTATTACAGACCTGCATTAACTCCTTCCCCCTGTGAAGTAGATGGTGTTCCTTTTATGAAAGGTGAATAGTGATGCAGCAGTACTGGTGCATTTAGTCAGGGGTATATAAAACTGGAGGCACTGGCTCCCCTGAGCTTCAATTACTGGTCACATTTCTCCTGGGGAAAAGGAATTACGCTTGCAGAAGTTATCTACAAAGTCCCAAGATAGCCAGTGGAAAATCTGAATTTCTTTTCAGGAACAGAATGCTTTTCATACATAAAAAATGTCTCAGAGTGAATCTACGTGAAAACACAGATTTTAAAGAAATCATTTTAATTCCATGCATTTGAAGTTGAAGAGGGGTTGTATGATTGTGAAGGCTGCTGATGAGTTGGCCTGCAGTGCACGGTCAGGAGCTCAAATCACAGTACATGCCTTGTGCTGTTCCAGAAAATGTCTTTTGAGAGTACTGTTTGTACTTCCCTATCACAGAGGATGTTTATCCCATCAGCAGGTGAACCATTGCAAGAGGTTTTGGCACAGGCACGTTGCCTCGGTGTGCTCTGTGGGGCTGTTTGGTCTGAATATGAGATTCATGAGGCTGGAGTTGACTTAGTGTGGCCTGAGAGAAAATACTCCCTGTCTCATGGGCAGGTCGAGTACAGCAGCATAAGCAGCCTATACCTTTCACTGCCACACAGGAACACTTGCTCCTTTCTTCATTAGAAATTCCTCACAGTCCACTCATGTCTCATGTCTCTTGCACAAAGGAAAGATGACCTTGCAGGCTTTTCTGCATCTTTAGGAGGGAAGTCCTGGTATTAAAGGTTTTCTGAGATCTAGTAATGGAACAGTACAAACACCTGACAGCTCACCCTTGCGCAGGACTTGGCACCCTGCATGAATTAAGTATTCTCCTTGAAAAACCCTGAAGGAAGAGCTTTTAAAAAAGTGTCATATTCAGACACTAAATCCCTCTGCCCTGAGTCCTCTAACACATCATTATACATTACTGCAGTTTTCTGCTCGTAGTCTCCTTCTTGCTGATAACTGAAGTATCAGAATGAAAAGAGAATTTATCTCAGTCTGAATTGGCCTTCATCTGCATTCAGTATTCCTCAGTGTCACATACCACACTGTCATATAGTCTTAAACGTTCCCCTATGGTTCATTTTGGTTTGATGTGTGATCATTTCTCCCATGCTGTTCTCTTTTAGCACCTGGCACCTGATGTCTAATTATCATGACCGCCAGGAACTGACAGGATGTGGTTTTACAAATGTTTGTAATCCTCCAGTTCATACATTTTCAAAACTGCAAAGTGCTTTTATTAAATAGTTTGCAATAAGTGCATTCATGTGTAAGCTTTGCAAAAAGACACAGAGTTTCGTAAGAAGGAAGTAGGGCTAATCTTTATTTTTGAGGCTGACTTATCTACCATGGTCAGCCTCTGCAAGCACAGCCTGTAATAGTTTCGGCCTGAGACTGATATGGAGATAAATTTTCTTGACAGATGTGGAAGAGTAGCTTTTGTTATTATACTCCGTGTCATGTAATAGAAAGCTGCAAAGCTACGCTTTCCTGTACCAAAGCAACTGTATCCAGAGCTGTGCCTGTAAAAATTCTTAGGGTGCAGATTCTGTCCAAAATAAAGATGCTACAGTTTAAAAAAGAAAAGAAAAAAGAAGCTAAATATGAGGCATAAAAGGTTGTCAAATAGCTGGCAAAAGGATAATTATGTGTAACTAAATTAAATACAATGTACATCCTAAAATTAGTGTTCTGGAAGGAAATGTCTGTAAATTCAGATGTGGTTTTAGATATATATGGTGGTGTCTTACAGACAAAAAAAAGGTATGCAGTCCTATGACATTGGTCCAGAAGCTCTTATTAGGGAGCCAGGCTCATTCTCTGTCACAAATGCTGCTGGTATTTCACCCAGCATCCTTAGCCCAGCTTAATGATTTGGGTCTCTGGAAAACAACTAGCCCTGGGGTGGTAAGAGCAGCAACAAGTGACTATGAACTTATTATTCATGCATGAACCACAGTGCTGCCTAAGGTCATTTTAAAATGGCCTCTCAAACTCTCAAACAAATGAACTCTCCCAAAGCTTGAAGCCAACAGAATGAGCTGGATTCAGGTTTTTACAGACAAAAAGGAGCCTTGTATACCTGTTATATATCCTCAGAACCAGTCTGCCTAATTACTCAGTGATGCCAGCATGTATAGACTTCTACAATGCAAACTCGGTGTGTGCACATTAATTTGCTAAAATTCTTGTACCCTGCATTCAGCCTTCTAAAATATATGGGAATTATACACAGAATTTTCTCCAGTTTTTAAATATGCACAGTAACTATGTGCACTAATAGGCCAGTTATGCTCAGTCCAGTGAGTTTACAGCTGGTCTTTGCCAGCTTTTCTCAACTACTGTGCCATATCTTGTTTGGCTAACCTTCCTGAGTTTCTTCTTCTAATATCTACTTCTATTCAGTTTCAGAAACTATATTGAACATTCCTTTCTTTATTGCAGGTAGTTTCAAGCAGAAAACTGGATTTTATGACATTTTCTTTAAATAACATTCTACTCCAGCAAGATCTCTTAAATGGCTTAAAATTTTACCTTACAGGAAAAGTCCTCCTTATGTGATGAAAAATGTGGTTTTAGTTTAGTCCTATGTTAGTAGTATGCATTGTATTTTCAGTATGTAGTACAGATGAAAGGAGAAAATTACGTTTTTTTCTAATTTTAAAACAATTACTTTTTCTCCAACCTAATTTGACTTGTTTTGTATTGTTTGCCTCCTCCATTTGATGGCTTATGTTTATTACATTTTATACAGGAGGCATGTGAGTTTTCACAAGCTTCAGTTTCTGTCAGATGGGCATCCAAATGCTGTGCTATAAACAAAAAAAAAATAATGCAAAGACATCTTGAAGAACAGCTTTAAGCCTACAAGTCTCCAAAGAAGAGGTTTAATTAAGGTTCTGGATAAAATCATAAAGAAGTGAATTGTCAGGACCTGCCAATATATTGACTGATTTGAGCACAGAATCTCAGAATCCTTTTTGATGTCTTAGTAGTTATTTATACATAAAGCAACTAAAACAGTGTGTTGGATACTCACTTTTCTTAATGCTGGCTTGTGCTGTCTCTCTGACAACTCACCTCTACAGTGGGTGACATACAGAATATGATACAGGATGCAGGTCTCCTCTTGGGAACGTACATGTCATTATTCTTGGGTATCTGTTATAACATCTTAATATTGTTTATGAAATACCAGCAAAAGTGTTCACAGTGTAAAAGAGTGGATTCTGGTTTGATCAAGACCTTCACACTGTAAATCAAAGAGACTATATGATCAGACAGACTTGTGATATAGCACATTACACTTCTACTGCAAATTACCTTTGATGTTTTCTTTAGTAGAAAGAAACTGATTATATAGATGAAGTCATTAAAAGGCTTTATGGGTGAAATATGTTTCAAAGAGAACCTTACAAAAGGAATGGGTGGTGAAGAAAAATTTTCAAGAAGTGAGAATGAATTTGCACCAAAAGAGGAAATTTGGAAAGGCTGCAGAGTGAAAAAATGAGTTCAGAAGAGAGCAGTGAACATGGAGTAGTGATATACTGGTTCTTATTGCTCCCATTTTACTCTTTTTAACAGAAACCAATCTCTCTAAAGACATGGAAACATTTTCTGTCGTAAGTTTGCTAAATATTATAGAAACCAAGGAAGGGTGAAAGAACAAAGGGTCTTTATTGATTGCAAAGAGGTAAACTTAGAGTCAAGTCTGAGAAAAACAAATGTGTAAGGGAGCTATTAATGATTTAGATGCTGGTTTGGTAAACTGGAGCCTTGGCTTCTGTCTTCTACAAGATGAGAGATTTTTGTGTCTGTGATGCTGGCTTATCAGTTTTGGGATAGATCTGATAAATGGACCTAAGTCCCAGAATCTTGATCCTGAAAAGCCTTGCTAAGCTACTAAGGTCTAGAAGCTGTTAACATCTTTTAATCCTAAAGATCCATGAGCTTCTAGATTTGCTGATCTTTATATGCTCAAGCTCTTCTGATGTTGACAGGACTTGAAAGGCTCAGAATCTAAACTTGAACAAGATTCTGAAATTATGTCCTTTATATATATATAGATATATATACATCAACATCTAGTGTACTGAAAGGGATTTTTTTTGTTTTTTATGAGGATTCCAATATTTAATAGATGCTTGAGGCTTAGGTTCTATTTTCTGAAAATCATATCCCTACAGATCTGAGCGATGGAATTCAAGATATATTCCTTTTCTTGGTTTTTCCTATAAGGCAGCTGGACAGCTGTACCTTTGGCTTTACGTGGTTCCCTAAAGGTGTGCTCACCTCTTTAGATCATACCTCGAGGTTCCAGCAAAGCCCAGGTGATATACCCACCAGTATGAGCCTACATCAGCCCTAAAATTGGAGGCATCTATTGAATCTAAACCTTTGTTTCAGATATTACAATACTTCTGAAGTCAGTAAAGGGAACAGCAGTGGTAGCAGAGACAGACACAGGCAGCAATATCATTTGCCCCAGTAATGTCCTTGGGTAGAGAAAAACCACTTTTTTCCCACTAGTCCAATAAAATCACCTCAGTCTGCTTCTTTGGGTGATCAGTGCTCATCTGGAATTTTATCACTGTCCTCTTTAGAGGATAATTTAATTGTTTTACATTTATAGAGGCAAGGTAATAACCTTAGATTTACATAGAGCTGATTTCTTTCTTTGTGAGTGGGTTCTGCAGGATGTGAGCAATTAAGTTTCTGTGGGAAGATACAGGAAACATGATTAACGGATCAAAGAGACACCATCTAAGGGAAATGGCTATAATACCAAGGGAGATAATTATCTATTTCATAATCGTTATGCAAATATGCCAAATGTTGGAGAATTCAATTAATATTTGACAAATGGATTCTCTGTGATGCAGAGTAAACACATACTGGGGAAACAATAAAGTTCTATTGCACATTATCTGTTAACTTCCTCTCAGACAGTCTGGGTTGGCTGGTCAGGCATCTCATTCCAGTGCAGGTGGCAGGGAACAGCCAGGCACGAATCAGGGAAAGACACTGAGATTGTCTGGGTGAAAAAGACTGACCAAGGTCGAATTCTTTGCACAGAAGGCCAATCAGCGCTTGTCAGTGTGCTTAGGTCTGCTGCTCAGTCCTCTGCTGAAAGTTAAGTTTTATTCCATGGAAATGAACACTGGTTTATGAATGGAGACAGAATAAGACAATGGTTATGTCCTTGATTTTATTTCTATAAAAGCAACGCAAATAGAAAAAACAATAATCAAGTGAAAACAGAATGCCTGAGCTACTGGAAGACACTGGACTGAGACTTAAAAAAGCTGAGCTTCCGTGACCAGTATAAAAGTAGGTTAATACTAATGATATATAAAGGCAATGAATTCAGGTAATGTAGTGATGGGAGATGCACAAATATCTAGATTTACTGAAAACGTAAGTTGCTTGTTTTTTTGCTAGTTTCCATACTGCATATGGTATTTTAAACTTTATTCTAAAATACTCAGTTTCTCTACTAAAGATTTAATATGAGGTTTTGTTCTCAGAAATCTTGATTCGGAGAGGGAAGGCATTTGACAAGTATATTGAAGCATACTGTCCATTTCAGACCATACAGACTGGGCACTGAGCTAAAAAACGTGACAAGAGTTATGGAGGTAAAGTTTTAAGTATAAAACTCAAGTTTGTCCTTTGGTTGCAACTGCCCTATAGCTGGTATCATGCCTTGCAGCCAGGAGCAATTCTAGGGACATGTCTTCAGTGCCTAGAGACAAGAAGTTGGGAAGAACACAAGAAAGTCATCTTCAAAATCCCATGTTCCTCAGAAAACCTACTCTTGGAGATGGCATGCCACTTCTTGACTTGGAAGCTCTCTCAACGCTTCAAATGAGACTTCTGTGTATTGCTTTTTTCTGCGAAAGTAGGTGCCTGCTTGGTGAAAACAGAAGTCCACATGATGCAACCAGAAATGACTATGTGAGCTGCAAACTTATATATATATATCACATAAGGACTGTATTTTTTTCAGTGTAAAGCATGACAGCCAAGTTACCCTTTACAGAAGTGATGCTGCTTCTGCTTCTTCAGTGCTGTTCCTTTGTGGTCAAAGCAGTTACTCAGGGCAGTGGAGATTTGGGGTTAATCCTCAGCCTGCAAATGCACTGTCTCAGGCTAGAAAAGTCTCTTAGGGGCACATCCTGTGCCAATTGGACTGCTGTGCATGTAGGAATGAGACTGGAAAGAAAGCACACAGGGCAGTGCCAGAAAGGTGAGGGAACCTGGAAAGTCAGGCAAAGATTGAATTCTCTGCTGTGCTCTGAATGATCATTGCATTTTACATTAGGCAGTCATGAGATGAACTTTCAAAGCTAATGAATGAGTCAAGACTCCAGGTTAGGTTTGTCCTTCAGCCATTCCATTCACCTGGAAAGGATGAGCCCTGCTCACTTAGGCCACTGCAGTGGGGGGAAGGCTCTGTTCTGTGTGTCCTGAGCAGAAAGAAGCTCCAAGGTTCAGGAACAGAGGACTGCTCAGACACCTGTTATCCTGAGGATCTCATACTGGCCAGCCACTAAGCCCTTGTGGCATTCTGGGCTACCCTGGAAAGTGTCTTATTATTTTCTCTGAGAATATGAAGCTGGCATACATAATTCAGTTATTTGAGTTCCCCTGCTGAGCCCAGACTTTGTGATGCATAAATAGGCACTCTAGATCTCATCCTCACAATATTTAGTTGTGCATTTTCCCTTTGCTTTTGACTGTAGGGGAGGATATGAGTCCAATTTTCTACTTGCAAGGCATGTGTTCATTCATTTTGATTCACTATGGTCAAGGTACAAGATATGAAAAATACCCTCATCTCTTTTACTAAGCCGTCTGTTTAAATCAGAGATAATAAATTTTAATAAACATTGATATTTCCCCAAGTTTATGATTTCTTTTAACATGCAATTTTGTTGTGATTTTTGAGTTATTGTCTCTAATAGACTTCCCTGTTGTCAGGGCTGATTCTATCTTGAAGTGTATTAATTTTAGTTAAATGTATCTTGGCAGACATCCACAACAGGAATCAGTGCTGAACACCATGGAGTATTATTCTAATTGGACATAAAACTCAGAGATTTTTTTCATATGATTCTTTGCTATACAGTGTGTGCAATTAGATTTAATAAGCCTGTTTTCAGGATAAGTTGGCCAAACCAGTGCTATTGCTAATTTATAGAGGCTACAGAAAAAGCTACTTGATTATTTTCTTTTCTAAGTTAAAATTTTATAGGAAATACTGTTGCTGCTTTTCCTTTTAGCATGTGAATATACAAAAACCTAATTTTAGAAATAAAATGGTTTCTCCGTGTGTGATTTCGAATGATTGTTGTAGAATTTTTGGATTTTCCTTGCAAATGTTTTGGCAACAAAGACAAGTCTAGCATGTTCTTATCTCATGTTAATAAACCCAAGCTGTGTATCATGATGACTGAAGAACCAGTAGCAGCATAGCTCTCATAGCATGAATTGGGTATGGGAGCATGAATTGAACAAGCCAGCTTGAAATCCTGTGTAAACACTTGGCAGCTGGTGCCCAAGCCGCTCTAACTACATTGCCAGCTCAAGAGTTCCGTGTAAAAATATTCTTGGTTAATACAGAACTGGTTAACAATGCTTTTTTCCGGAGAAATTATTTCACTGGACATGTGGCTAAGACAGAAGGAAGCTTTAACCATTACTGTCTGTTTTCATCAGTCCTTGCAGACTGAACAGACAGCTGAGCTGGTCCACGCTGGAAAGCTGTGTCCTACAGACCTGATTCAAGAGACCACAGGTGAACCCCTGGAAAAATTAGAACATGAGAGCTGTTCAATCAGCCTCCTCATCATTGCAGCACTGGTAGGGGGGATAACAAAAGCAGACTGGCAAGTTGTTAGTTGAAGGTGCAATGCAAAACATCAGTGTTAACACACTATTGAGAAGAGTGGCACCTGAAAAATCCAGGAAATCCCAACACTTGAGTTGGTCATTCATAAGGAAGAGCTCTGATGCTACTTTATGTGCATCTGTCCTCTACCTTTAATCTAATGTCAGTGGATAGATGATGGGAGCTGGCAGGCCAAGTTTCTCTTTCCATATGAGAAACTGGGTATGGGAGCAGCTGTGTGGGATGGCTGCTGCTGGAAATGCGACCCCCACTTCTGCCCTTTTCTCCTCTGCGTGCAGCTGCATGGATTCCTTTACCTCCTTCACTGGCTGTCTGGTTTGGGCAAGGCACTTGCCCCAGGGCCATCACTTTGCACATCTGCAAAATGGGAGTAATGCACCCATTTTTGAAAAATGCATTGAGAATTACCAGCATGAACCTCAGGAGTGGAAATTTTTGCTATTGCAGTTTTAAATGTTTCTACTTGCTTTGTGACAGTGTCCCTTGAGAACATTATAAATTGCTAATTCTGAGTTAGTAAGAATTACAGTCATGTTTCTGTGTGCATTGGATAGACACGTACAAGGGCTTTCGTGCCTGGTATCGTTGCTGCTTCTTACAAAGACACTTCTTATTTATATACAGAAATAATGAGACAGAAAAATGTTAAAAGGATTGCCTGAAAGCTGCAGATTACTTCTGGCAGTAATTATTTATCTGTCCACCATTTTGTCTGTGTATATTTTATTCTCTCTCAGTCTATATTTAACAACAAATTACTTGGCAGAATCAAAGCTGCTTATTTTAAACTTATAACACTCTCTTTAGACTGGTACACACGCAAGCTGCATAGTGTAGGACGTATGCACACGCTACGCTTGGTAGTCCTTTGGTGTTAATTTATTTAAGTGCATCTGGTTGCTTTTCTAATAGAATGGATCAGTCTTCCCTCCCTAATGAAAGAGATAATGGGAAAATTGGTTGAGATGTTATAATGAAAGCCAATATATCATAACGTGTCTTTAGCAGAGTGGGTTAAGCATGAGTACCTTGTGTGCTGTTTCTTTCACCTGTACAGTACAAATTTTGCACTAACAATTAATTAGCATTTTACAGAGTCAACATTAACTAAATATCCTTGACATACTCCCCAAGAGAGGATAATGTCATTAACCTCTTTTACAGATGAGGAAACAATATTGGATAAGCATTGTAACTCCATTGACTTCTGTGGAGTTATTCCAGATTTACACTGGTAGAAATAACACTAACTTTAGTCCTTGATATAATAAGTCATTTGTTCATGGTTATCTAGGCACAAAGCTGCACACTCAGGATGAGTAACTGAAGACATCCACATTTTCTTTGCTGTTATAATAAGATTTTTTACTGATACAGCATCTACAAACCTTTATCTAGGATACTGAAAAAAAAACCAAACACACACCACCACAGAATCTTACATTTTTCTCCTACTTGTGTCTAGAAACAATTGTTGTGTCTAGAAAGGCCTGCGTGCTATGAAAATAAATGAACAACAATAAATTTTTTTATAAACTTCTACTTGCCCAGAAATGTGAATGTTTTTTCTGAGTAAATTTAACAACAGAAAAGAATAATGGGCTTCCAAAGACTGCCAATGAGCAAAGAATGTAAGTTAAAGGTCTTTTTTATGCAAATACTTCATTATATTTTGTGGGATTTCTTATTTTTTTTCTCTCTCTCTCTCTCTCTTTATACTTTTAATTGAAAGCAAAAGAACAATGGGACATCAGTTACTCCAATTTACTTATGAACATCCAGAATTTACTTTCAGATTCCAGAGTGCCAGTGGTACCTGTCAGCATTTGAGGTCTGGAGTAACATGGGAGTCTGCTGACTTCTCTAGACAGAATGCTCTGCAGAAATTAGGGGTCTACACTATTTCTGATAAAATAGAAAATTTTTTTGCAACACGTGTTCACTCCCAAATAACTGGTGGCAACAGCATTATTTCTGAGGTGGTATAACTTGAAAATACTTAGAAATACAACTTTCATGTCTCCAGTTAAATTAGTTCTGATGTATTAATTATAAAAATACTTAGCTCTCATTTATAATAGACTCACTGCAAGTGTGGGAATTAGAGCTGAAATTCAGCATTACACAGAGGATCACTACCAAGCTTCTTCCCTAAGCCCCATTCAGAACAAGGTTAAGGTCCCACTCATTAATCTCCTTCCCTGGATTGGCCCTTTTGCACTGGCCAGTGTCCCCTTACCACAACTCAGTGGTACCCTGAGAATTCAAACTCCTCTTGAAACCAGGTTAGCAGGTAACTAAATCTTGAGTATTCCAGGTGAAATAGTATCACAGCAAACATTGTCCCAATCTCCTACACCTCACCATTAATGCAGATTTTTTTTGACAACAGAAGACAGCTGGGAGCTTAAAACAGCTCCAGGATAAAGTAACATGAAACAAGAATTATCACGGCCCCTCTCTTCAGAAAGTCTCATGGCTGCTCCACTCTTCCACAGATTTTCTTTTCATACTTGGACAGAGCAAACAAGGACTGCTCCAACTCCTCCTGTAGTCAATGGGAACAATTCAGCTTGACTTCCGTCAGATTGGTTCAGGCCCTTAATCTCCCTGAATGTACTAGCATTTGAACAAGCAGCAAACACTGATACTACCAGAGAAAGGAAGGATGACATGAATATATTTCCAAACAAAAGAGATCTATAGGACAGTTGGAATTACACTACATTTATTTTCTTTAAAGTTAATGAGCGGCATGATCCAATAATAGTTGTATTTTATGCTTTTCATAAAGATCTCAAGGCATTTCATAATCAGTTAACAGCTCAAGCACGTCATCATTACAGAACATTTTGCAATAAACCATTAGGAATTAATGTAGAGTGAGCCTTCCATCATCACTAAACAAACCGCTACACATCTAGGATCCAGTCCAAGCAGGCTTTGAATTTTTAAATGAAGATTACGCATTTCCTGCAAGCATAGGATAAGTCCCTGTGCCAGGATTTTCTATTTGCCTCCTCCTCACCACCTGCAATATTTTTACGTTTAACCATTTCTCTGTACTTTGGTGAGATTAATAAAATCCAGTGCTCTGTGCTGCATTACCTTCAATTCAGATATTTAGGACAAGATGGATCACAGTAAATGCAATATGGAGGAGTTATACTCCTGGATTGAAAATCAGTCCCTACAGCAATTTCATGTATTTATGAAGTATTTCTCAACAGGTCTGTGGGTAAAAATTCCAAACAGACTTTTATTGCCTCCTCAGAAGTCTTGCTACTCCTATTTTTTTCTGTTTAATAATTCTGGACAAATCCCTACCTCCTCAGATTAAACACAGTGAAGAGGGAGACAGCACCTATGTAGGTTTTTCCAAGCTGTTGTCAGACCTAGAAATTAACTGCCTGGCCCTCACAGGTATTTTAGGGCAGCAGTAATGCAATTAGGCTCCTTATATTCCAGAGATAATGTCTGGATCTAAAATTCAAGCTTGCACCTAAACAGCTCCCTCGCCTGGCAATAGCAGGCTATTCCTTCTCCACCTGAAGTACTCCTGGCCTCCCCCACTAATCTGCCCAGCAACAGTTTGTCCCTTCCTATCTGCAGCAACACTCTCATGTAAGCATCGTGCTCTGAGATCAGCTGCAACAATTTATGGTATGATTTACACGGGGGAAAAAAAAAAGCTGCTTCTTCAAAGATTCGACTCTTTAGACATTTGAATTTTGGCCCCCACCCTGACAGCATCACACAGGACTTAACTTCCAAGCTGTTTAAGCGAGACAAGTTTTTGTTTCACAAAGACAGCACACAGTCTATGATTAATCTTTTGCATGAGAGACATGGCAGTTTCCCCACTGTTATGCAAGACAATATGGTTTGATTGCTTCTGCCTCCTGTCAAGCCACCAACTGGAAATGTGTAATATGAAATGAAGTGCAGTAAAACAGATAAGAACATGCTGAGGTAGTTAAAACAGTCGTGGAGTAATTAAGGATCTGTATCTGTAGTAGAAACAAAGTAAGTCCACTGTTTGGTTTGATTAACACTGCAGGATTGTAAGGCTACCAGTGACACATCTCCATACAAAGTAGAAGATGTGAGAGTCCAAGAGTTGTCCCGGTGGGAAGGTGTGAGAGTCTAAGAGCTGTATGAATTGGAAGATGAGAGATACCAAGAGCCGTTCCAGTGTGTAGATAAGAGATACCAAGAGCTGCCCTAATTGGGAGATGTGAGAGTACAACAGCTGTCCTAAAGGGAAGTCAACAGACCAGAGGCTACAATTCTGGAACTACAAGGGCTGCATCCTGCAGGGTCCAGCCAGTTCCAGCCGATTCCAGCCTTTTCTGATCTTGTCGAGTGTGGCCCTTGTGATAGAGGAGTGGCCCAGCCCCTCCATTACATACCTTCACAACAGTGTCCTGCACACTCACAGGCTGTAACAGTGCCCTGCACACTTGCACACTGCCCTAAAAGCAGAAAAGTTTGACAGTAAAAGGTGCACACTGGGAATATTTGATTTATTTAAGGGATTTTAGGAAAATTTCTCCCCCGAGCAGAAACGGGAAGAGAAAACTCTTCTTGCAGCAGCTATAGCAACAAGTTATATAGTGAAAGATCACTATATTTCTGCTAATATGTATTGGATTGTTATTATGCACTTAGAGCTGTGGCAAATGCAGCAACAACAAAGACTGAATGCCAGTGACAGAAAAAATCTAGCAGCAGCAGCTGACTATATAAAACATGAGGAATTCCTCCTGTGCATGACACATTAAAAGAAAAAGCCAAGAGCTTATTGTTTCCCTGCACCAAAAAAGATCAGGTGCTGCCTAGAAGAGCAGTACTGAACCATGACTTGTTCTTATACTATATCATGCAACCTGGAAAAAAAAATCAAACCAAACAACCTGCTCTGCTCCAGATGGCTCAGAATCCAAGCAGTGGAGTGGAACTTACCGCTAGGCATCTGATCCATCAGTTCTGTTCTTTTGCCCTCAGCACCCTGTAACCTTATAGGGATTGGTCTCCTCCTGTGTCCAGCTGCACTTCTTTTACTCTCAAAAAGAGCCATGAATTCCTGAGTCTTTTGCAAAGTAATGGTCCCTCTTCTTTGCAGAAGAAATGCAGTCTGTGCACTGCTGTTAAGTTACACCCATAGCTGTGCAGTCTATGCAGTGTATGTGAAAAATGGGGAAAGGGTGGAAGCATAGAGTCCCATTGGCTTCAAATGGGATACATGACAATAAAGGGGAAAAAAAACCTTTCAAAAAGTTCAAGGAAAAATTATTGAAACTATTCGCACCAAAAGATATACTGCCTCTCTTTCTTTTTCCTTGTGTTAATCATGCCTTGTCCAGTATGCAGCCTTCATCTCTCTTTCTGATGAGGGAGATACTCATGCAGTGGAGCCTTGCTCAAACTGAGAGTATTCTTACTGTCTTCCAAAGTGAATGTATCAATTGACCCAACTCTTCATCTGGAAAGGGCTGTGCATGAGCCAACCCCAGCTGAGTTGTCAGCTGAGCGATTCTCATTGCTGTCAGACTCAGCAAAGCTGGCCCTTTCCCACTGATCAGCTACAGAGTGATGGAGCAGATGCAGACTTCCAGCAGTAGCTTTCCCAAAGAGCTACTGCTTCACACTCCCCTTGTGACACAGCAAATGTGGGGGCTGCTCTACCCTCATTCCTTCTGCTTGATCAAAAACCAAACCACTGCAGTCATTTCTAAATAATGATTAACTCCAGAGGAAGCCATACAAGTACCAGCTGTGGTCTTGTGACCAGTGTACTGCCACCAAACTGCTTTGGATTAAGTGCAAGGCTGAGCTCTTCTGGGCCTGCTGGATGCTCCTGATAAGTGTTTATACCTGACAACTCACTGATAAAGATTCAAGCTTGAATGCAGCCCAGGACATAAGTGCCCCAGTTACTTCATTTTTCTTGGAGTTTTAAGCTTGTTTTCCTATGGAAGTGCCATAATGTCAAAGTTATAAGGCACTCTGAATGTCTGTCCCACCACCTCTGCTGAAGCTGTTCCCCTCCATGTAGAATAACTGATATTCACAGGGACCTGAAAGAGAATGACTTGTAACTTAGTGATTAAGGGGGGGGACTAGAGAGGGAATGGGGTTTCTTGTCTGTTCTCCAGGGAGTACATGAGCTTTAATTTACTAACGATGTTATGGAAAATTTAGGATGAATACTAAGCAGGCAATGCACAATGATGCACACTTAAATTTGCTCATAACACTATGTGGAGATGAACAGCTGTGGTAGAGGAGCATCTTTACCACTCACTTCCCCTATGTGGGTCACAATTGGATTCCGGTGCCTTTTGAAGTGACTTCAAACTGTGATCAGTGCGTCACTCTGGGATAATCCACAGTTTTGGAGGATCAAGTGCAACCCATTCAGGTGTAGTGCAGTGGAGCAACTTCCTCTAACTACAAGTAAAGGGGAAGAACCAACATCTCCATGGATGCAGAGTTTAAATCAGCTCCCGTTCCTTTGCTCCTGGGCAACAATGTCAGGATATGGTAAATATCAGTAAGACCCTAAGATGAAGTAAAACCTATTTAAAGTTGCTGGGGTGTTTTTTTAACGAGCATAACACATAACACAGCAAAAATAATGAATACAGTCTCCAGAAATGAGAAGATTCCCATTGATTTCAGAGGGTCACAGATATAACTCCAAACCAATAATCTTCATTTTTAAGAATTGTTGATAAACTGGACTAGTCACAATTTTAACATAAACATTTTGTTTGGAAAACACCATTTCTACAGAAGTAGGGGGGTTATGTGAAATTATCAAAACTATTTCAAAACTATTTCTATTAGGAAATAGTAAAAACCTTCCTCTTACATATTCTCCAGATTAGAAATGTTTAACCTCAGTATGATTTGCCATTTAGTGATGAAACTCATACAAAAAAATTAAACTGAAACAAAACATTTGGAATGGAGTCAGGTAAAACATGAGAAGTCATCCACAATTTCATGACTTGTTCAAAATTTATTAGAGACAATTTTCATCCCACTTACCTCCTTGCCCCTCGAAACCTTTGTCCCACTTGGAATAAGGAAAACTTCTGTCCCACTGGGAATAAGAAAAGGTTATTTCACAGGCGGAAAACAGTATTTCCTAGCACTACCAAATAGCCTACTGTGTCTCAGAGGTGTAAATATAGTTTGCAAATCTTGCATCTGTTTTCTGTTTACAGTGATGGTAAGATATCTGTGTAGGTAGGTCAGGTTTTCCATGACAACAGTGTGTACTTCTACATTTCTAGCTACTGGTGGTTCTTGAAAACACAAGAATAAAAACATACAGAAAGAGAACCTTACAGAAAACAGTCCAGCAAGACTCTCAAAAGACAGAATTAGGTAATGCATTGAGTAACTGAGCTTGTTCAAGTAGGTAATTGTATTAGTATTGACTCAGTGTAACCATCTCTCTTTCATAAACGAATGCTTTGCATGGCTGGTTTTCTGTGAGTATAAATGCATTGGATTTTTTCTTGTTATTGAATTTTATAGGGAAAAAAACCCAGCTACATAGATGGAGGTGAACTAATCTCTAATATTTTGTATGAGAGGAAGTATCAAACATACGTAGCAGTGAATCCAAATGTGACTAGAGATTATGTAACACCTGCTAGGGTGTATAATCATGTTTATCTCCACTGGGAAAAGATCCAAAGCTAGAACTCCAAATCTGAAGCCATCAGGAATGAACTATTTCAAATACCCCCACCCCTGACTGTGGGCTCCTGTGTGGGTCCAGTTTCAAAATAGAATTTCATGCCCACCCCAGCTTGGTGAGATTTCTCCCGTAGTCCCTCATGCTGAGTAGCATCTACTTATGGAAGTTATTAGACTGAAGGAGAAGGGGGTAAGAGTATCTCCCCCCTTCACTTCTCACANTATAAGTACAGAACCTTGAGGGGGAAAAAAAGAGAAAAGTAGAAAAGTTATGAATTTGGCCTCTGGGATCCAAGTAACTGAATTATTAAGAATGTCCACAGATATAGTATTAGATATTATATTCACAGATACAATGTGGAGAAAGACTTTGGAATTGAGCCCAGAAAGAACTGCTGATACAAGACAGGTCCTTATGCTTCTCCTAAAATCTCCAAGTCTGATATTAATAAATAAAAGGGTTTGGGGGCTGGAATTAAACCTGCATGGTTTTATGAGGAGCAGGTCTTTACTGTCTAGTTCGATCTGCATGGCAATATAACCCTCAGACTCTGCACAAGCTTTCAAGAAATGTGGTAGTTGGGAACGTCTTTATAGCCAAGTTACAAACTTCTTTTCAGTGGTAGGTCAACAGGAACCGAACATTCTCTTCTTATCATGTTATGTATGAAACTGTTTTATAGTGACATCATTAGTGATATTAGTGAAACTCATCTGCAGCCAGAATCTATTTCGCTCCTCCACCCAAGTGTAAGCATAAACTCCCAACCCCTCCTTTCTGACAGAAACATATACATGCACCTATGACTGATCTCTTCTTCCTTAGGCCCAAAGCTGGGTCATGAACAAGACATTCCAGTCAGCCACTGTAAAATCTTCACCCTCTCTAGCCACCAGTCCATGCTATCCAGCATCTCACTTTTGATGGGTTTGGTGGAGGAAAAGATAAATAAAAGTATATGTGGACAGTTTTGCTCAGGCAAGTGAGGGGGCAAGGAAGAGAAAACTTCCTAACCACTGCACGAAGTCCTAAAATATGACATTTAATTACATATATTAGTGTGATACAGAACTACAAGTACTATGAGCAAAGCAAGGACTATGGGCACAATTCTGCTCACTATGCCACGATTCACAAAGAAAGGAAACTCTTCATGGATTCATGGTTCCTGAAATCAAAAGGAACTACAATGTTTCCAGCCCATAATCTCAGTACAGGGGCTGTAAATTTCTTCCAGATGATTTAAGCGTATTTTGTAAAAAAGATATCAACTCTTACTTTGAAAAAGCAAAGTTATAGTGATACACTGCTTCCTTTTGAAAGCACCCTACTGTTTAATTATTCACACAGATTGCACTTTATTTCAAAGTTGAATCTATCCCACTGTGCTTTTGCAATGTCATCAAATGTGAAGGCTCATCACAAAGAATTATAGTGACATATATGTCAAAAAAGCACAGAACCCATCTTTATGCTAAACTTGTTAAGCACAAAGCTGGATAATCCTGGCATGTGATTTTCTAATGTTATCTGGAGATACCCACACTCCCTTTAATTATATCATTTTACTTGTAGAGTCACTGTAAGGCGATCATCAAGGAAGCAGGAGGAAGCAGAGGGCTCTCTTATGCACCAGAGAGAATGAAGGGCAGGCTCTAAATAATATCTATGTGCCAAATGCTACTGAATCTTTCAACAGATCATTGAGCAGTCAACAGCTCTGGTCTGGAGATACGCTGATTGTTTAGAGAAAAGTCCACAACCAAACTGGTCCTTTGGATATCTGTCTGCTATGATTTTGGAAAAAATACAAAATAGCTCATAGCATTAGTACATTTATATACATAAGGGAAGCAAATTATCTGCTGAAATTCATGGAGCTGCACATTAACTTTAAAAACTAAAGCTTTTTACACATAAGTTCCTCCAAAACATTTTGTCCTCTAGCATCAACAGCAACAGAAGAAGCTGATGGCTGGTGTGAGAATCTTAATTGAAGTGACAGCAAGACTTTGCCAGTTAAGTATATTTTTATGTCAAGAAGAAAAAATAGAAAATGTCAAACTATACCTAAAAGTAACTACAAGCAAGTAAGCTAATAAAATTAGTTTGCACTTCATTCTTTAAAAGTCTCAGCTCTTCCTGTAAATAGCCAACTTCCTTTGGTTCCTAAAAGATCAATAAGAGTTGAAAGCATTTAGTAACTCGCAGGAAGTTGCTCAGCACTGCGCCATGGTGTTTAAAGTGCAGAGTTTGAAAGTCTGGCTGGTATGACAAGTTCTTCAGAGAGAGACATCTTCAAACAAAGAAGATCCTTTCTCAAGCATAAGTCTTCGGGGATTCACTGTAAGTCACATAGCTGTTAACACATTTAGCTTGATTGAATGTGAGAATGTTATATGTAGACATCAACTTTCAAAACGGTTGTGATTTAGAGAGCTGCAGGTGTTGCTTTTGTAAATTTCATAGACTTCAGTGCCAAAAGAGGACACAGTGTGAAAAATTATAAGCAGATCAACTAAAGCATTTTTTTCAATAGAATGTAGTGAAGAAAGCCTTGTCAACGTCTGTGACTTATCTTTCCACTTCTGTAAAACATGGTACAGATGTAACTGTCTAGTCTGACTTTTAGTCACAATATTTAGCTACCTGAAAGATAAAGTATAATGAGACACTATACATTTCTCCTTGTTCAGTCTTCCCAGTTTTGGAACTATGAGCCTTTGAAAGCAGATGACATACTCAATTATTATCAAGTAAATTTTTTATCTGTCATTTGATCACTTGCGACAGCGGATGAAATGTAAAAAGACTAAACTTGCACTACAGAATTAGCCTGCAAAATATACTGGCATGTATCCAACACACGAAATATAAATTATCTATCAGAAGTTTCTGAGTAATATTTTTATGGTTTTCAAGTAAGATCAGCCAAAGTTCTGGTGATGACGCATTTCTGTAATGTCTTTCAGAATGTTACATCTCATGTTCTGCTGAAAAAGGAATTTTGAAGTCCAAGAGTTCTGCTGTGATCTGGAGTACTAGGGAAAAAGGATAGTGTCTTAGCGTGTGTTAGTCTCCACTTCAAATGTTTATAGATCATATTTTCTCCTTTTGTAAATCAATATAATTCCACTGACTCCAATGGAGTTAACACCAGCAGATAAATCTAGTCTTTTGTTTTCTACCAAAACTCACATCTGCTTCTAAAGGTTATTTTAGGCTCTACGCTGGGCAAACTGTTGTGACTGTGAAAGTGTTATTCAGGTTTCAGAAAAAGGAGTTCTGCAGAATGGTGACGGTACAAATCAGCTTCTTCTACCTTGTCAATATGGCCCAGCTTTCTGTTTGAAGAGCTCTTCCCATAATGTGTAAAGTCAGAAGAAAGCACTGTGATCATTTACTTTGGCTTTCTGTATGTATAGAGGTCATCATAATTTCTGGGCCCAAACCAGGAAAACATCCAGTCTCAATTTAGCCATTATTAATATTGACTATTTTTCAGGATGTATATTACTATCCCTATTTATTTGCTTTCATGTTTTTAAGCTCATTCTTAGTGTGAAAATGTTGAACTTTAACTTTAGTTAAACAGTCTATTCCTAGGATCTTGTTCCATACATAGTTACTTCCAGTCCTCAGCTGCTGTGCTCCTTAAAGCACCTCTTTGATATACTTGTTCTAACACAGACTGAGCTCCAAAGATCTCCTCTCCAGAGGAGAAGGAGCATTACAGTCTCCAAGACAGTTCAGTGAGTGACATCTATTATGAAGCAATCACTGAAAACACAGGCTAAAGCCATGTGGATTTCTCATTGGTCCAAGACTACCAAACTACTTTCTAATAATAGCTAATGTTATTCTTAACACACTTCTGTTCTGAGGTGGCTGCTGAGCTAGAAAAGAAGGCATTCATTAACCATCACCTCAGGTACCAATGTTACCAGGACAAAAAATTTTTTTATCTTTCAGTACTGAAATTACTCAGTTTGTCTTTCACTTCAGTGGCAACAGAGAGGTATCATAAAATTGAATTAACCTCACCCTGCTTTAAATGTCTAAATTTGATCTACTTCTTACGTACTTTTTATAGTCAGAAAAAAGATAAATAGGAACTTCCATGGCACCTCTGTCCCACACAAAGCTTGACAGATCATCTAGTCTGAGTGTTTGAGGTAACTGTGAGATTTCCACGTTGAATCTCTTGAGAGAAAGAAGACTCTGATGATGAGATTTAGGGGAAGTCTCATGGGAGATTGATATGAACAGCAAATAAGGAAAACAAGAACCCAGAGTAAATCTGAAGGAAGTGTGGAACCAAAAAGAAAGCAGAAAGGCAAAGGAGTTCTTGGAAGGCAAAGACACCAGCAAAACCCAGGGGTGCAGCTGAACAGAGGTGGAAAGTATCTGTGCTGTGGCTCCACCATTTTTTGGAGAAAAAGCCCAAAACTGCCAGAGACTGTGAAAATCACAAATCCAAAGAGTCTTGGCAAGCAACATCTGTTTCTTATTGTCACAAAATATTTTCCCAGTTTGGAAGGATATAATCTGTAAGGTTTTGCCACTGTAAGTTCTCAGAGAAGGAAACAATATTCAAGGGAAAGGGCCTTGTAAGTGTACACATATATGAACCCATTTTATTATATTTTGTATCTGAACTTGTAATGAACACCATGGTTACTGCACTTCAGTTGCACTTTATGTTGTGATTTTTTTCTTGTTCTTTCCATACATGCACATATGTAAAACCATATGTATTTATTAAAAGACTAAGCTGCTACTGTCACAGAAGTAGGATACAACAAAAGGACAAAATACTGAATTTGGCAATAGCATTTCCCATGCTTTTACAGTACTGCATAAAATAAATCTATAAATTCAGAGCAGGTTTAGGGGGAGACTACTGCACTCTGATAGCTCAACCTGAAAATATTTTTTTTTCTACCTTAAGAATAAATAATAAAGATTATAATCCTGGCAGCAGATTTTTACACCTTCATCCAAGGACATGTAGGTTTTTTAAAGAACAGTACAATGTCTTAAAATGTGAACCAAACCTTTTACTGAGCAGTACTGCAGACTCCACTGCTGCAATCAATACTCCAAAGAGCCCTATTTTTCTTGGACAAAAGACATACATATATCCGATATTTGAGGAAGCCAGGTGAATAAATCAATAGCTAAACAAAAATGCACTTAGTCATATCCATTCTGGACAGATGCGGGTTGGAAAACCTATATGGCCCACGTACTGTCTCCTCCTTAAAGCTTAGAAAGGAATCTGTGTTTCCTAAATGGCAACATCCTGTTGCTGGGCATCTCTGAAGCTGGAGTGATCATAGTAGCACGTAACTGTGTGACAGCCAGCATTAGACAGACCTACTGCTCCCACTTAAGTTCAGGTATAGTTTGTTGTTGGCGTACTTTAGCATAAATACATACCTTAATAACCAACAAATTATGTACTCTGTAAGTTTAACAACTTTCCTGGAATATGTAGCAAAGATTCACCCATTCAGTTTAACCTTAAATCGGCTTGGCTGCATTTTCTGACTCAGAGTCAGCCCAAGGAGGAATTTAATATACACACATAATTTATCTTTCCTTAATGGTTTTAAGCGGTGACCATTATTGGACATTTCTCATGGCACTGCAAGTGATCATTAAACATACATAATGGCCCTACTAAATGAGTAGATAGCTCTAATGCCAAAATTTTCCGTGTTCAAAGGTACGTTTGTGCATGGAATGGCTGCTATGCTTAAAGGTGCCCCTTTACTTGACATTACTTAATAAAGCCCTTCGAGATAACCACAGTGCGAGAGATGTTTTAGAAAAACACACTTTTATTTCTTCTCTGCTTTAGCCCTAAGCGATTCAGCACTATTTGAACGTCAGCAACACCACTTCTTTATGACTTCAAAGTCAGATCCTAACCTCAAATTGGCAGTGCACTTCGAGATTAAAACTCTGCCCAGCACTCTGAGAAATGGATGTTTTCAGCAGAAAGAAGAGCAACAGGAGGTAACAACACGACAGTCTAAGACCACTCAATTAGAAGTTATATTAAGGTTGTACTAAGGTGCCGGTCATGAACACGAGACAATTTTCATCCCTAAGAAGTATGAGGAAAAGGTATGAGGTATGAGGAAAAGGATGAATCCACTAAGCTTGGAAAGAGTTTTGTAGCTGTTATTAACCTGGAAGAAGGGCAAGATTCCTCCCAACCAACCTTTTCAGCAGAAAGCTGCGTGTTTGGGGCACTGCAACCACTGCAAGCCCAAAAAACGTTTTTGATTTTCAAAATGTGTAATGCTGACAAGAAGAAAACACAAATAGACGTCTGAGGTCTTCTATTTACGAGCAGTTACAGCTACTGTCTGTTGAGGAACGCGGTGAGAGGTCTGTTCTCCGCAGTAAGAAAGCAGTGTCTCTGTGACAGAGTCAGCCTAAGCCACGGGAGCTGGGAAGCAGCTGCAGGTGTTTGGGGTGTCGCTGGTGCAGAGATAACAGCAGCTCAGGCTGCGTGTGACAGGGCTCCTCCGCACACCCAGTCCTCCCGCTCTGCCCAGCCAGACCCTGTTCCCGGTGGACGTGGAGCCTGCCCACCATTTTTATTTTCGGCCCATTATCGCAGAGTTTGATCAACTCAACAGGCGCTTCCGTCCCGCTGCT
>VZRQ01006844.1:211545-286046 GCA_013397975.1 Machaerirhynchus nigripectus | reverse complement strand
GCCGGGCCACGCTGCCGGGGCTGCTGGGTGGCAGCCCCCGGGAAGCTCCGCTGAGAGGCTGGCGAGGAAAATAATTGCTCCAAAGACTCACGGAACACTTTCGGGGTGTGCGTGTTGTTGCTTTTTCTTTTTTTATCTACTTGGTTTCGGTTCTCAGTCGCGAGTACAGTTGTGCCGGGAAACGACCGAGACCTATGTTTAAGCAGCCTGTTGGAAAAAAAAAAAAGTCTCAGGAAAGCATTAAAGGTGACCCAAGAAAGAATGAAAACAATCTGTTCTGAATGTCAAAACGCGGGGATCGTCTCTTTTTTAAAGGACCGTGTTTTTATTTGTGCGTGTTTTGTCCCTGTGATGAGCTGTCATGAGTTCGGTGCATAGTTTTGTGGTTCTCCTTATTGTTGGTTACCTTAAAAAAATTTATTTTCTGCTGTGCTTCTAAACCGGTTATAGTTCAAGCCTTTCTCTTATTTTCTCTACTGTTTTTAATGTTATCTTGTCAGAGCAATTTCTGTTCCGTGGTTCCTATCCTGCCTAAAATTTGTATGATATTTTTATCAGTCTGTGGGGTGGTGCCACCCTGGTTTGAACGTCTGGGGGTTTCCATGTTTCTCTCAATTTTGTAAATTTGATTGTCAGTTATTTTTAGCTTCGTTCAGAATTTCCTCCTTCAAATGAACTAGAAGTCTTACAGGAATTCCCTGATGCCCTGTTGAAAAAAAGTGATATGAGTTTCTCGTTGGTACATTTTTAATAACTTTTTGCTCTCCCTCTCTCTCTTAATTGCCTTTTAGTGGCCTATTTATAACATACAGACCTCCTAAATAGAAGCTAAGAAGAAAACTGATTTTAGACTGTTCTCAACCTCTGTTGATTTCACTGATTTTTGTCAGATAAATTAACTGCTCCTTGCACAGCAATTTTAGCTGCTGGTTTCCCTCACACTTTGTGGGAAACGTAGAAGGGACTTGTTGATTTCACTGATTTTTGTCAGATAAATTAACTGCTCCTTGCACAGCAATTTTAGCTGCTGGTTTCCCTCACACTTTGTGGGAAACGTAGAAGGGACTTGTTGATTTCACTGATTTTTGTCAGATAAATTAACTGCTCCTTGCACAGCAATTTTAGCTGCTGGTTTCCCTCACACTTTGTGGGAAACGTAGAAGGGACATCTACCAACAGGAATTTTAGGTGCGGTTATCAAATACTGCCCAATATTTTGGGTGAACTAGAAACTACCTGCTTCTTTATTGCATTTTCCAGCCTGGACTTGCACAGGTCTCTATTCTGCTCCTCAAGAGGGTTTTGGCAGAGCTGTTGGCCACAAATGCAGGGTGTCACAGAAGAGCATGAACAGCACTGTCAGACTTACAGAGATAGAGACAAGCGATTTGCAGAGCTGGGCAGCTACAGATGCTGCCAGGGTGGACACTGGAAAGCTCTCCTAGGGAGTCCTGAGCACACATTACACCTTTTTGGGATATGATTGGTGTTCATAGTCTGATGGGACTGCTTTGTGTGAGACATCGAATGTTTAGTAGTGACTGCATACCCCCCACCTCTCGCCTGTGGAACACCATCTGAGCTTTGCAGCTACCACAGAGTGTGGAGTGGAAATGAGCTTATGTGAGGTGATAACCCTCAGTCATGCTCCCTAGCTGACCATTGGCTCATTATTGCTTGTTTGGAAGGGGGTGTGGGTGCAGTAGCAGTGAGAGAGTGGACTGTGTGCTCACTGGTCACTGCTAGATCTGTATGCTAGCAAAACAGTTTCAATATTTTAAAAAAATCTAATCATTCATTGTTTTCCATGTATTAACTAAACATGGAAATGCTTGCATATGTATATATATATATAAAAAGGAGATACACATGCTGATTAGGTGGTATGACTTATCTTACTGGATGGTAGATATCTTTGATGATGGCAATGAGTAATGTAAAGCAGTTTCCATGTTAGTTTTCGAAAATTTCCCTTCTCCATCATCTTTCTCCCTTTCCTGTTACTTTGAAGACCACCAAGGCTTGTCCCAGTGGTGGTGTTCCACCAAGAAGCAGTGGTGAAGAGAAGCTGGAAGAACTCCTTCATGAAGTCACAGGAGACCGGTCCTGATTCAGCAGGCAGCACTGCTGTCATGGGGACTGCTCAGAGAGATGCATTCATCTTTTGCAGTGGTGTCGGGGTTTGAGGGAACTAACCACAAATTCTCTCTGCTAAATTGGGCTGGGCTATGCTTTCACTGCTACAGCTGTGCTCCAGCTGCTCCCAAAGCCATCTGAGCCTTTCAGAAATGGATCTGGCATCTCTTTCAGGTCCAGGTGCCTCAGAATAAAATGATCTGTCTCCTTACTAATCTCTCCATCATGCACTGCAAGAGGCATCTCTGGGTGGACTGACGTCCATGACATGCAGTAGCAATTTGTGTTGCATGTCAGAATAGATTTCTCTGTTATTTGACTTATTATTGAAATGCTGTCATGCTTGGAGAAATTGTTCTGCAAAGAGATCTTGCCTGTTGTCTTCTCTGGAGATCCCCAAGGCTGATGGCTGTACAGGGCCACCAGAACAATTGCAGGGCTGTAAGACCACAGGTTCTGTAACCAGGTGAGATTCTTTTTTTTACAGGGTGAAAGATCCTGAGGTCTCCATGATGTTGTTTTGTGTTGCTCCATTTTTGGTTTGTTTTGGTTTGTTTTTGGGTTTTGTTGTTGTTTTTTTCTTTCTTTTTTTAATTGTAGAAGTAACAGCTTCCCTGTAAGTGTTGCATAAAGCTGAGAAGTTACCTTCCTTTCTGCTCATTATAGAAAAGTTATGTTTGCCGATGTGGCCTGTGTGAGGATTTGCTGAGCTCTTAATCCTGTTTGTGGCTGATAGGCCGTGCTAGTATGGAAGGGCATCTCTTTCAGTATGTAAAGGTCTTAACTGCTCGCCAGCCTTAGGGAAATGTGCTGTTAAAATGCTGTAATTGTCTTAGCAGTAGCTACAGGCCAGGAAGTTGCAGATGTAAAATCATGCAACAGTGCAGACCTCCTTCCCCAGGTTTTTTTTTTTTTTTTTTTTTTCCCTGGTTGTTCGTTTGGGTTTTTTGAGAGATATTTTTACTTGTTAAGACAAAGTGTAAAATAATTTCTGTAGGTAATAGACGAATCAGGCTTTGTATATTACATGGGGAAGCAACTAGAGATGAGATATTTGTGAACCCTTTAAGCACATGTGTATCTTGAGGGGTTGGGAATGTGTGATAATATTCTCTCTGTTGTCTTTTGCCCCATCACTAGTTTAGTTTCAGGGTGGGGTTTTTTTTGGTCTTTTTTTATCCTTTGTTTGTTGAATTGTATACCATTTTAGGTGCAAGGAAGTTAGTCGATTCCTACTGTCTTCACAGTGTGAGCTTTTGGGTGTCTATGTACCTAGAAGTTTCTGACCACATTGTCATTAGAAATCTTGTAGAATTTCTCAAAAGGTAGGGCACGCCCCAATCAAATTATTCTGCAATAAAGTTCTGAAAGTACAAGCATAATGTTAAGTATTTTAGCGACTTGTCAGAGGGCTTATCTTTCTAGTCCATCAGTATGCTGGTTAAAACTTAGTGTAAATGAAATAGTGTGCAGTGCAGTGATCTTTCCACTGCAGTTTCCCGTGAGTGTAGGAAGCGCCACTTTTTGTAATTCATGGGTGCTGTTTAAGTAGCTACTTCATTGATGGGGGCTGCATTCTTGAGGCTGGAGGAGTTACATTGTGTAGTTTTGTGGTGAGATTCTTTGGGGATAAAAAGCTGCTAAGTACCTGCCTGCCTTCCTGTTCGCTCACACACTGTATGAAAAGGCATATGCAAGATAGGGACCTTACTTCCACTTAAACTAAGGTTCGATGGGAGATGTTGATAAAACCAGCAGCTGGAGCTGGATTTGTAGGTGGAAGATGGAGGGTAAGTGATTTGTGACACTGACTTTTGCAGTGTGCAAGGCACTTGATTGTTAGGTTTCTCTTGAGTGGAGGTTGGTAACAATGCCACGCTTGTATTTTCCCCTGTCTGTAACAGCTGCTTCTGTGACCATAATGCATTCTCTAACTGACTTATAAAAATGAGACACAATAATATGGAAATTCAGTGAAAGTGTCAATCTTGAGTGTTAGAATTTTATTTTTTTTCTTTAAATAGGTAGTAACAATAATGCTGGGCTTTTCCCAGTCCTCTGCAGGTGCCTGTGGACCTGAAGGTAAAGGGACATAGCAGAGGAGTCTGATTGCATGCAGAGTGGTTTCTGATCTGCCCAGGTGGGTATTGACTTTCTGTGTTATGACAGAAGGTCAGAGGTGACAGGTTTAGAAAGTTTTGTGAAATGGCCAGATGCGTGGAAGCAGGAAAGCTGAAACTCGTTATTGGACTTACCAAAGCCTGTGAACCAGGCTAGAATGTGAACTTGTGACTGGTGCCCTAAGCCTTAGTGCCAGCTAACCTCTTATCTGATCCCTTTCATGATTTTTATTTTATCTCGTTTGGATTGCACATTTTCCATTAGACTTTTTCTCATGATCCTTTCCTTTGCACTGTTTTTTTTTCTTTCCTATTAACCCCCAGCTATTCTTTGTCAGTTTATCTGATTTTTTTTAATTGTATTGTTGGATTTTTCTCCTGTGCACCACCTTGTTTACATTTATTCTTCCTTTATTCATATTCTTACATTTTTCTCCTTTTAACTCTTATCCTTAGAGGAACCAGTTTCACTCTTAGAGACCAGCTCTTTCTTATTGATTGCCAGCTGCTTTTATTGAAACTAATTTGCATTCTCTGCTCTTATTGTGCTAGACAGAGGACTAGTGATTTTGAGTAAAGCTCTTTCCCGAAAGACTTTGCTCAGAAATTGTCTCTGTGTTGCACAAAAAGAGTGGAAAATAAAGAGCAGCATCAGTGCAAAAGCTGCTTCTGCCTAAACCAGTGTGTTTGTGTCTTTGTCACACGAAGAGTAGAAATGTGGCCTGCCCTGCTACAGGCACAAATGACTTTTTCAGGCTGAAATGAGCTGGTGTGGTGAGGGGGAGTGCAGAATGATGTGGCCTTATGTTTACTTACGTAGGTGCCCCTTAGACTCTGGCAGTAACAAACCAAATCCATTTTGATGGTGACTGTGGTCTGCCTTGGTAGTGCTGTGATTTATTTATTTATTTATTTATGGTGTGTTTTTTTTTTTTTTTCCATGGACTGGTCTAAAAAAATTATGAATAATAAAGATGTACTACACTTAAAGAGTTGAAGAGCTGTGGTAGCATGATGGTAAATTTGGGGAAAAACGTTAAATGAGAGGAGGTGGCTGGGTAGGCTTTACCACTCAAAGTACCATCTGCCTTCAGGTAGGTTCTTTTGAGAAGGGTCTCTAATAGGGCTCCTCAAGCCTTACTAGTTGCTAAGCATATAACCCTTGTGTTCAGGTCATGTTGATTTTGGGCTTTGTATCATGCTAGAGGTATGGATAATCACAGTTTCGATGTAGCAGACTTCAGGGTGTATATCCCACCTCCTTCTCAGACTGCTTTTGGTTTATAAATTTGTTTTGCTGCTTTTTTCACCCAGTGTCAGTTTGGTTTGACACCTTGGCTTTGCTTGTATATTTGGAAAGGAGTTCTCTGACCATGGTACAGTGCTTAGTGTCAGATCTGGAGGGGAGGTGTGTTATATAAATTTGTTATTAAAACTCACTGTAGTGCTTTGCCTCTCAAATTTTATTCTTAGCATGGCTCCTTATTGGTAATTGTATGTCAGTAGCATCACTGCATCAGGATAGATCTTTTACTTGACTTTGACACCCAGCTAGAAGCATAACAAAAAGAAGGAAGCTGCAGGATCGAGTCTTTAGTTATAAAAGTGCACCCTCCAACACAGATTAGGTACATGGCTGTCATGATACAAATAAGATACAGGATCCCAGAGCCCTTTATTAGACTTACTGGTGCCAGTACAAAATACGACTCCGAGCCTGCAGTCATACCACAGAAAGGCTCAGGAAATTCACCTGTGGTTGGTTGTTTTTGCAAATTTAAGTCTGCTTAAAAACTTGTTCACTTACTGTGCTGGGTCTGGCCATCAACTCAACCTTCACAGCCTACTTTGAGTGGAAAAACATACACTTAAACTCTAGCATAGTTTAGGATAAAAACTGCAGGATAAATGTGTCTGAAGTGGCTTGAGAGGTTTAGGTTTTAATGCTGTACAGCATCAGAAAACCTCAAGTTTTCTGAATTCCTAACTATTATAGGAGAGGCTTGTATTTATACTGTTACAGCCTGCGAAGTAGGTTTGAAGGCTTGGAGTCTTGGAGTTACTTGTGATGAAGTACTTTAGCATAGAGGAAAGGGCTGCATGTCAACTTTTTGTCTTAATCTTAGGGTTGGATACTGTTACTCAAAAGTCTTGATGCTGGTTCTTGCTGCTGAATTATTATTTCAGCCTGCAGAGCAAACAGTTTCCCTCAATTGTTTAAGTCTTTCCCACAGTTGTAAGAGAAATACTTCAGAGTACAGGAAATGGTGTCTGTAAAAGTAAGATCTGATCTGAAATCTGATTGCCTGAACTATTGCTAAGTCTTTTACACTTCTAAAAGTTGAGGATGACTTAGTTCTTTCTGCTGATAATTTATTTCGTGTGGTAAACTCATTGTACACTAATCTCCATCAAACACACTTTTGCTTTTCTTTTAAATTGCGTTATAAATAGAGGAAGATAAACAGAAATATTTGTATAAAAGCATTTTTTTCCCCATGTCTTCCAGCTATAGCACTGCCTTCCTGAGTTGGGAGAAAGTGAAACCTTTCTGTTCTGTGTCCAAACAGAACAAAATACAGAAGCCAATAGTAGAAATAGGAGTGAGAATCCATTTGACTTTTCAAATTCTTACCTTTGTTAACAACGGGATGGGTTATTACTATTGAATATGACGGGTTGTTTTTTTAAAAAAAGAAAGTTATTGACTTTAGTATGTGCTTAAGGGAGGAGCAGGGGGAGTTTTCAAACACCCCAAAAGAGCTGTAGGAATAAATCTTTGGAGCAAATTCAGTAACAAGTTGAAATATTCGAGTTGGTTTGTGTGTCTTAGCATTGATCTCATCCTGATCTAATTACACCCCTCCTAACACAGGGTGTAGCTATACAATGCCTTGCAGACTGACCTACACTTCTCTGCACACCCTTCCAAGTAATTAGACAGGAGCAGGATCTTCTGTGTAAGCCTTTGAGCTTTGTTATTTCTGTGCTGTGCACAGTGTAAAATGCAGTGCTGAGAGACTGGCCTTCTTTAGCTTAGGCACAGCATCTGGAGCTGCTTTGCATCTGATCCCCTCTGAACAGGAGTGAGGAGGATTGGGTCTGCCTGTGGTGTAGCACCCTGTCATACCCCATGACTGGTTCTGGTAAATCAAAGCTGTTGACAGCTGGCTTAGCTGTTTTTTTCATGTTCTCTTTGGAACAAGATGATCTTTAAAGTCCCTTCCAACCCAAACCGTTTTATGATTCTCTGTACATGTTCCTGAAATGCCCAAATGCCAGTGGGAGGTTAGTCCCAGCTGTCCTTTGTGACTGACAAAAATTTCTCTGTGGTTTGGGGAGGGATGTGGTTTCTTTGGGGTGGGCTTTTTAAACTTCTTGTTCCATGGTGGTTTTTTTTGTTTTGTTTAGTTCTTTTAGTTGGTTGTTTTGAGGTGTTTGGGGAGTTTTTGGAAGAAGGTACCTGTGCAGTTGCTGCTAAACTTTTAACTTCTGGATGTGTTTTGGCAAAAATTGTTTTTAGTTTTTTTTTTCCCAATGCCTTGCAGAACAGTTTAAAAAAAACCCCAAAACCCTGGCCCCTAAAGCTTTTCTACTTAATGCACTTCTTTGACCTTTTCAAGCACTTTGTGCTTTTGCAAAGATATAAACCTGGATATCTGATATATTCTGTGTTGCTGAACTAACTGGAAAATTTGGGGGGGGTTGAGAGATAGGAGCTTTGATGATAAATGCATTTTTCCCTTGTATAACTTTATCTGTATTCTCTGTGCTGGGCACTCCTTACGGAGAAATTCAGTGTGAAGAGAGGTCTTGTGACAGTTTTGCCCTTAGCAACCCTTAGAAGCACAGGAGAGGAAGAATTAAAGGAAAGACCTGCAGTGTGCAAAGGCTGAAGAATTAACATCAGTCCCTTCTTCATACAGTGGAAAGGAAAGAGTTGACTGGAGGAAGAAATCTTTCCTGTGGTACTGGTAGAGAAGTACAGACACTATTTGAGACCTAGATAAGGCCTCACAAGCAGCAGAAGTGTATCACACTGCAGAAGCTTTCTGGGCTGTGATCAGTATTCTAAAATACAATTTAAGAAACGCTCAACAAAATATGTTTTGTAGGGTTTTCCAGCTAGTGAAACCTGTTCATCTGCAAGCTTAAAATGTATTTCATAATCCCCATATAGTGCAGTTCAAAAGTATTCTTAAGCTTAAACCTATTTTAGCTTAAACCTATTTTAATTAAAAAATGGCATCATGGCAGAATATACCACATTGCATGTTTGCTGAACAGCATATACCATCTGAATAAATGACTGAAAACTTTGCCACATGGCATTTATTTGCTCCTGTATTTTATGCCAAAATTTATTTGTTGCTGTTTTTTTTTTCCTTGTGACATGAGTGGGTACAAACCTTTTGCTGAATATTTCCGTCCATGTTTTTATTCCTTGTGTACAAATAATACGATACTGTGTTACCAAAACCAAAAAAAAATCAGGTTGTAGGCACGTATTATAATATTGTCAGCATTTTTTTCCTTTAAGAATTGCAGTGGATGCATAGGTGTGTTTAGCTTGAGGAGGGATATAATTGCTTTCCAAAATAAATGCTGTTTATGAAAGTTCATTTCAAGTTGTCTACAGGAGAGTGAACATGCAAGGATCAGGGTATATATATGTTTTCTTTGGAACATACCTTTGGTAAATATATTTTTAACAGTTGCTAGTCTGTTTCCTGCCTAGGAAACCAAGAAAGTCAAAGAGAAAAGGAGATTATGGACATATTTGTAATTCAGTGCTGTGTTGTTTCTCTGACTTCCATCTCCTATGCAGTTAGAAACTCTGCAGGAAAGGGATATGCGACTTGTGTTGAAAACTTTCAGGTTTCCTATTTCTCTGGGCATGTAGGTTTCTGGCTGAGCAAGTTAACTTTTACTGCTGGGCCGTATCTCTCCATATTTTACTTTGCCCAGGAAGATTTTTGGTCTCCACTGTTCCTGACCACCCTGGACAGCTGGCAGTGTCTTCCTTACAGTCTCACAATACCAGCAGTGTAGTGGCAGCAGCTATGTGCAAGTCCCTTTGAATTCTGCTGTCAGTTATATTTCTTGTGAATAAAGTGTTTCAAAATTCCAGGGAGCCCAGAATATAAACGTATCAATTATGTGTCAACACAACAGCATCTGTCGTTGAAATTGGGTATCGTTTATTTGGCATCAGCATAGCAAAGATTTGGCTGACAGCCAGAGTGAAATATTCCAGCAGAAGCTGCTGCAACAGGAACCATCTCAGAAGCAATTTGCTGAAATTCAGGTGCTCTAACATCATCTTTTAAATAAATTCTTGAGACATGAGGGACCTTAAGCAAAAAGCCTTTCATGTTCTCCATTCTTGCCTACTGCTACTTCTTTTTCATGTCTTTTTTTTTTTTTTTGTTATTCCTCTCTTAGAAGAGATACATACAAGGGTCTGGGATGTATATATCCTGTGATTTAATATTCTTTTTTGGCTTTCCACTTCTTATTTCAATGTTGTTTACATAAAAGTTCCAAATGAATGCAATCAGTGATGCCTGCTTTGGGAAAACTTTGCTTAAATATGAAAGAGACAAGGCTCTCAAAACTGGAGAGTAAGAAATTGCCCCTTGTAAAAGATGTGTATTCGGGGGGAGGGGGCGGGTTTTGCGAATTTTTTCTTTTCTGAATAACTTGGTCTCTTTCTTGCTTTTTCCTAGATCTTTTTCTTAGATTTAAGTAAGTTTCACGTTCCCAAAGACATGAGTGAGTCAAAACAGTAATTTCAGAAACTTAGGAAACCCCAAGTCTGTAACACACTCCATTTGCCATGGACATAACTGCCATGGTTGAGTAGGTATTCTAGCATACCTGTGGGAAATGGGGATCTCGGATCACTTTGGGTTTATGGATGATCTTTATCATACTTGAAGGAGGTGAATAGGAAACTCTTCAATTTAATGGTACAGCATGTAATAGTCACCTGGTTGATTCTGATACCTGTTTAAAAACAAAAACAGGAAGATCAGGGTTGGAAAGGAGAAAATATAGCAGAAAGACTCAGGATCCTGTAGCATATCCAAATGTTTACTTCGTGCCTTTTTACTGACTCTGGGCTCTAAACAGTCCCCATCCCTTCATAAAATTAAAGTTTTTCACTTGGGTGCTAAAAACCCATCCTTTTTAGGAAAGCATTAAGAACACTACAGGGGTAGAAGTAGATGGGAGAAAATATACATTGGATTTTCAGTGCTGGAGGAAAAGCTTGTAAAATAAAGATGAACGGGGGCTTTTTTAAAGGTTTTTAGGGTTTGGGGGGTTTTTTTGTGGGTTCCTCGCCTCTTCCCTGAGGTTTGAAGTCCTATGAAGTTGAGTTTTTCTCAGAGGGGAGAGAACAGTGAAAGGGAGGGAGATCTATCATATTGTCTACATTTTGAATGGGCTGTTTTCTCTTTGGTAGAAAATAAATAGTAAATTTGGATTAGCTCTCAACTTCCTACTCTCAAAAAAACCCCACAAATCTAGAGTTAAGTAATGAAACCTCTTTAGGAAAATCAGTGTACCCTTTATCCAAGTTCAATTTATTCAAGAGGTCAGCTATGTTGCTGTCTAGGCATAGCGTGAATTTAATGATTAACCTGTTAATGACTGTTCATGTAACTTCCATCTGGTATTTTATATAAGCATAAGCCAAGATGGTAACAGAATGCTGTAGTAGAGCAGTGTGTGCTATTCAAGGAAAAATCTCATTCCAAATACTGTATGCGTCATGCATCAGCCCCAGTGAAACTGAGAGAAGCCCATTAAGAAATCCGATTAGCTGTCTGCTCTCTAGGTGAGTTAAAATCTCTGTCCAGTGTGGTAATCAGTGATGTCTAACTGGTGGCTTATCTGGTAATAGTGCTGTCACCTTTCATAGAGGCGCCTCTCCTGCAGTTCCACCTGGCTTGTGTATTCATTTCAGCCACGCACAACACCGAGCGGCCAAGTGAGACCCTGTAATAAATTTTAAAATCCTCTTCAGCGTTGAAGGCAGCACTTGGTGTTCTGTTGTGTTGCCCTTTGTTCCAGCAGGTTTCCCTGTGAGATCTCCAGGTGTCATGTAAGCGGTAGCACACAAGAAGGGGGAGAGTGTGCTTTGTGTGAAAGCAGCATGGAAAAGTGCAGCATTAGGTTCAAGTTTCAAAGCAAAGTAATGTCAAGTGCTAGTTACTGTGCTTGCTCCAGCTGTAGTGTTCTACAGGTGAAAAGAAAAAGAAACATCATTTTGGGAAGAAATGATGAAAAATATTTCCCAATAGCTTTAGTTAATGTAATAGCCTGTAAAGTCTAAATTGTTTTCTTGTTAAAATGCAGAATGTGAGGAAGAGCAATTCTAATGTCAGCAGTTTTTGATGTATTTATCTCCATAAAATACAGATCGGGCGTCCCTTCTGTATCCATAGGTGTTCATGTCCATGGAGAGACCTGGCTGAAACCTGTGGAGCACTGCAGTAGCAATCAAGATGAGTTGCCAAATGGGAGCTGAACTTTCCATCAGCTCTTGCCACATAAATGTAGTCCTGAGTCTTTTGAAAGTGTCGTCTGTTGATAGTTGCTTCCCATCAGTGTTTGTTCATCTTCTATCTTTTCCTTTCACTCGAAGGAGGTGAATTTAGACTGCAGCTTGATGGTTGGGGGTTTCTTAATTGTTGTATGCTCTTTGCTTCCATCAAGTTAGTGTGATCTCAGCCATGCTTTGTACCTTATTTTGTATTTCATTCTAAACTTGCTGTTGTGAAATATATTAATATTGGGTAATTTCTGTCTAGGTTTATGAACAATTTTGAACTGTTTTTAGCATCCCCAGCTGATTGAAACTTCAGTGTGCCCTCAAAGAAAGTGAGGTGATATATATGGTACAGCACAGTAGATAAGAGGATGCTTCTCTCTTCCCCTTCTCACAAATCTGCTTTGTGGTTGTAGTTCCAGTTTCAAGTCTCGGTTAATTTGTGAAAAGAAATCTCACTTCTCTGTGGGAAAGAGGGGTAAGCAATGGCTGATGGCCTGTATCATAGGAGGAGTAAGCAGATCTGAAGATCTGATACCTCCAGCCCTTTGTAGGAAAAAGATGGTTCTCAGAGTCCTGCTGGAGGTGGTGTATATTGTCCTCACCTCAAAGTGCACAGAATGTGCTGGTTGATTCTCCTGTGTTTTGGAGACCCATGCTCACGAGTATGGTACAGTACACTTGATGTTATTTAGAATATTTAGGTTTTGGACTGGTTAGTAAGAGGCTCTGTTAAACCACTGCCTGGTTTTCTGCTCAGATATTTAGTTTATTTCCCCCTCCGTGTTGAACCTCCATTCCTTTTCTTAGTCTCCTCTCTTCTTCCCCATTCAAATTAGTTGCAGTTTTGAAGGAAATGAACATTTTACTTTTCTTTACACTTAAACCAGAAATTGAAAGGACAAAATGCCCCTTCTTCACTCTCAGGAGTGAAGTGCTATTTTATAGTACCCTCAGATTAAATATTGGGGTTGCTAATCTACTTGTTGCACCACAGTTCTTGTATTGAGGAACAGCTTGTTTGGAGCAGTATTTGCAGAACCATTTCAGTACATCTCACTCACTATTTTCAAGTCAGTACTGCAACCTTATATAAGCCAGTCTCCATCCACTTAACTCCAGGACAAATGTGGTGATTAATATTTATATAAAGGCTTTCATGTTTCCACAGTGAAATTGTCTCACTTTGAAAAGAAAAGGTGTCTTTTTCCCTGTTGACTTGGTGTGAAAAAGCTTGCAAAGGCTTCCAGCAGCACTGCATCCGAGACAGGCATCAGCAGAAGAACTGAGGTCATCTTTAATTCGGTATTTCATTTTGTGAAATTGCCTACTCCAAGAGAAATAAAACATTTACATGTATATTAACCAATGTTTGCCAGCTCTTGGAATAAAGCCAGTTCTCTTAGGGCCAAACAAACGCTCTGAGTGAATGAGTAATAATCTGCTATTGTCACTCCTAATTTATGGATGAGTAGATAAAGCAATGTTTGCCATTTTAAGTTGTCCTATTCGCTTGAAAGACTAGAAATCATGATTAGCTGTTGGCTTGGAGTATCAATAGCATGTCTGTTTATAGCTGATTTACTCACTATAGCTGTTGGAAAAGTTCAAGACCTCCCCACATGATAAGAAGTAATTGTGGAAGAAGATGAGAACACATGAAGGGTACAGATGTTTTGGGACACTAATTTGGAAGCCACTGCCAGAGGCTGAGGGATACATGCCATCTCCTCTTTGTAAATGACGTGCACGGTCTCCCTGTGCCTCATTTATTTTCTGAGGAGATCTGTATCTTCTCATATTAATAGAAAATTGAAAAATCCATGGATTCCCAAGATAATGTCTGTATTGGCTTTTGTTGTTGATAAGTAAAAGGAGGGTATACTACTGATTATCTTAGAATGTTGTTTTCCTGTCTCTGAGCCTTTCCATTTACTTAATTTTCCAGCAAATGCAATTAAAAACAGTTTTGGACTGTTTCATGAAACAGTTATTCATGAGCATGCTTTTATCATGAAGTTAACAGCAACCTTGCCGTGATTGGGGTGAATAAAAACAGCAATCAGATACTCTTGTGTTGAGAAAGAGGCATATTTTTAATGGGAATACTTAAAATCCTACCTTATAAAGCCCATATTAAATATGGCAGGGAGGCAAATAGCCCCTCTGGAGTAGGAGTTTATGGGAATGAGAGCCACTCTGGAGATTAAATTGTCCACAGAGTGTCCTGTGAAGTCTTCCATGAGGTCTCCTGACTGGCTGTGGGGGAGGCTGCTCCATCACACCTGAATATGTAGGCAGGAGATGGATGAGAAGTACAAACCTCAGCTGTCAGCCACTAAAAGCAAAGACACACAGTGCAGAGGTGAGACCCATCACTGATGTCTGTCTTCTCTGATGGATGGACTCTTCCATCCACTTCTTTCAGTCTTTGTTTTACTTACATGCAGCTTTTCTTCTGTGTGCTGGTTTGTCTTTCTTTTCATTTTGTTTCTTTTCTAGTGCACTAAGGGGGCTCTCCTGCACTTTCTGTCTGGGCTTCATTATCTTGCTCACGTACTTGCACTGCATCATAACTTTTTTCTTCCTTTCCCGCCACTGCATTAAACTTCCTATCTGTCATCTTGTCAAATGAAATAACAGCAAGAGAGGTCGGTGTTGATGTTGTAGATACCAGGATGTCCACAGCCCAGGGTGCAGCCATTAATATTCTGTCTGTAAGCTGTGGAAGGCAGACTCTGAAGAGATGCCTAAGGACATGATTCCTCAGCCCCTCTGAAAGGTCAGACGCAGGACTTAACTTCTGTACTGTGTAGCCTTAGCTGTCACTTGGTGTTTGCAAGCACTTGGATAAGATTAAAAACTAATATATCCCTCTTTTGAGAGAAGGTCAAATAATACGTGATTCAAACCCTACGTGTACGGGATCATGGCAGGAACCTTTAAACACCCATTCCCTGCACATGCACAAAACCATCCATGAGTCCTAGTGCTGACTTGACTTCCACTGCTGGGGTGCCAGGAGGAGCTTGGTTTGAATGTTGAGTGCCTGCTGTTGAATTGAGAAGAGGGACCTACTGAATACTCCAGTAAAATTTTATATATATATATATATANATCAGATGTGGCTGGTTTAAACAGGGAAGCAAAATGAGTTGTATTTTTTAAGAGCTGGTCAGCAGTATCGTAATAAAAATAGGGGGGTAGGGAGAACTAACTGTACCACAATACAAACAAAAAAACCCCAAAACAAAACACTAAAGGAAAAAAAAAAACCCCAAACCTAAAAAAAAAAGCAACACTCCAAAGAGAAGAAAACCCACAACCAATCCACCCAGCAGCTTGAAGCAATGTTTCTTGGAATTGCTTTAAAATATGAAACTATTAAGATTAATCCAAATCAGTCTATACAGAGTAAGATAGATAGATATGTGCTTAGATCCCAGCAGCAGCAGGTGCTTGCAGTATTATAAATAGAAAGCAATACAAATTGAGGTGCTTATTAAATTTGCCTTTATGATGCTTTGAAGAATTGCCCTAGAACAGAAAAGAAAAATTGCCAGAGGCTCTGGATTAGAAGGATGACTTAAATAGCTGTGCTGCCAAAGGAAACAGAACATAAACTAGAATAAGTGATAGACTTGTTCAGAAAAGGTTGTCTAACAGTGATTTGTCTCTAGCAAGGAGAGGTTGGCCAAGAGCTTTGGAGGGATGTGATTGAACACAGGAGGGCTTAATTTTTTTCATCAGTTTTAATACGGTATTGAGTTCGAATATATTTTCCAGGAGATTGCACTGTAATCCTTTCTAGCACTTACATTTCTCAAGTTTTTCCTTGTTTCCCTCTTCTTCTTCCCCCAGCTGACAAGACCTAATTCTGCAGGAAATGTTCGTGTTCGTGAAATGGACTTGTTCAGAATTTTTGCTGCCTTTTTGGATAAGGCCATGGTGAAGATCCTCTATCTAATTTAGCATTTTCTAATATTCTTGAAACACTGTAGGGGCTCCACAGAAAAGTGGCTGAGCACAGCAGCTAAGGAATCATCAAGTGAACCAGATCAGAGCAACAGGCTCAACTGGCAGGCTAATAAAAATAGGTCAAAATCTGCAGTATTTTTTTCTTTAACGAGATACTCAAATTGATTTAACTTGGCAGGGACCATATCAGGAAATCTTAGTATGGAAAAGTAAGTCTGTTAGGAAGCAGCGAATTTCCCTTTGTAAGATCTGCTATGCTGCTTTTTAATAACAAAGCACAGGCATCCTTGGTGGTGGAGAGGAGGTCCGCAGTGGCACAGTGTTGCTCCTGCACCCTTCTCATTGGGTCACTGTCTTGGAAAATGCCTGGCACAGAAGCAGCAAGGGCATCTAGGTTGGAAATGGTGATAACGTGTGCAGATACAGAACAAGTCGAGTCATTATCACCAAGTGAAGGGGGAAGGGGAACACATGTAGACAGCTGGACTCCTGGCTGGCACTGCCTGCATAGGCTTACACAAGCTAAAGGGGCTGGTATGCCATTACCAGTATATTTTACCTATCATTAGGAAATCAGTTGCAACCATGTCCTTATGAGTTGCAGGAAAAAGACAACTAAGGCAGTGCATGAGCACGACTACCCTTGGAAAAAATGCAACCGGGAGTGAGGCTGGTGTCTTGCACTAAGCTTAGTGGGGTTAAGGCAGTATTGTGTATCGCTGGTGACTCTGGGAGCACTGTGAACGTAGCAGATTGCTTTAAAAACAACCCGAGTGGAAAAGGAGGCTGTACAGGACCAAATGAGAGGGGTGAATGTGAGTAGTGTTGCATGGGGGACGTGATGTTTTGGTCTTGGTAAGTGCTTTAAAAGGAGGTCACTTGTACTTTACTGTGTTGAACTGTGGTACTGATCAATAGCTGTTTGCTGAGTGTTGTAGAGGAACTTCTGAGACATTCTTCTCTGACTGCCTGGGCTTGCTCATAATGGACTCTGTTACACACATGGCTCCACAGCATTTGCTTTTGCTTGCAAGTTTTTCAGCTGGGGGTAAGTCTTGGCAGTAGAACTGTAAATAAGAGTATATAAATACGTGGTGCAAGAACCAGTGCTGGAGAGCTGGTAAGGCAAAACAGGTTTGTGTTTATAGGGTGGCTTTGCTGAGAAACTCCCTTTGTTTAGACTGTGCAAAACCTTCTTTCTGCTTGTAATTTTATTAAGTCTTAATTAAACTTTCTGCATTTAAATTAGTTTACATTAATGTCACACTGTCTTATTATGTGTATATTGACAGACACTAACAGGAATTTGATCAGCCTAATCCAGCTGTATGTAATTATGTGCCTTCCCCTTAAATAATTGCAAAGAGTCTATCAATCATGGCAGGAAAGCTGGCTGCTTTATTATAATGTGGGATTGTTTAGTGAAATGTAGTAAGACTTCAGGTTTAAGCTGGGGCATAAACAGAATGAGATTTTACTGAGACCAGTAGTAGGAAGAAAAAATTCCCCACCCATCCTGTGTTGCAAGTCTCAGTTCTTATCTTCCTTCCCCCCACCCCCCTCAAAAAGAAGGTGTCCTAATTGCATTGTTTTCACACTAATCTTGAGAACATTTCTGTAACTGAAAGGAATTTGGGAAAGATGCAGATTTCTGGCTGCTGGAGGAAGAGCTCTAGCCTAAACCTGTAGTGCTCTTCCATTGTAAGGTGTTTTATTTAATTCATTGATAACTTGATTATCCAGATCAAATGAGAGTGTGTAGAAGGCAGCAGAGGTGGGAATGAAATCTGCCAAATGCCAGCACTGCAAGAGCTCTAAAAAAGCTTGGAAAGCAAATAAGGAAGGGAGTAACACAGGTACCCACTTCATCGATTGTATTTGGGTTGATTTCTGTGTGATTTAGTTACTTTCCGCTGTCATGCAGTCCTTCCCTGGCACATGTAGAAGCAGGGAGAGACAGACATGTTGCCAGCAGTCTTTCCTCAGCCTCCTACTGGAAAACTATCTGTGCCAAGAAAAGCTTGAAAAACCAGAACTTCAGACAAGCCCTGAAGGGGATGAGTTTGAGATCTGAACCCATCATTCAGTGTGTTCTGGCATTGCATCAGGCTTGCTTTAAATCTCTGAATACCTCTAAGTTACTGTATAGAATAAAATGGTTAAGTGCTGTTGTCAGTGCAGTGCTGTCCATTTTCTCCCGTGGGACTCTCAGGGGGGTTTCAGGAGCCCAGGTACAAATCCAGGTAGTTCTGTATGTTTGAGCTAGAAGAGTGAGATTGCCCATTGTGCCTTCTGAAGAAACAAGCTGTTTCACAAATCATTTTGATCCAGCATATATAGATCTTCTTGTGGTCAGGAAGTACACAGTCGTGGATGTTCCAGATTTCTGCTGTCTTGGGACTGTTCTTCCAGCTTATCTCTTCTGTCAGTCACTCTGCATCCTTCCCCTCTCCAGTGCACAGACAGGTGTACACACACCCCTGCCGCCCAGGCTCAGCTCTTGCCTCTGTGGTTTCTGTGGTTTTAGATTTAACATTCCGTTCTTGCTTGCTGTGGGCATGGATTTTCTGCCTGCCAATCTTTAGCCTGGACTGGATTTTTAGTGCCAAAGTTTTAAAGACAGTAGAATTGTAATGGAAAGCAGTGACAGTCCCTCAACTCTCCTGTTTGCATTAGAAAACTGTAACATCAGGCTTCGGACTTGCTGGCGTTGTGCCTGGCACATGCCTCGGGGATCTGTCTCAAATGTGTTTATAGTGATGCTGTCTCACAGAGTGAATGTGTTGGGAACTCCTTAGTTTGAACAGGGGAAGCAACAACCAGACCTCACGTAGGAAAAGGGTGTTTCCCATCCAGGTCATCATCATTTCAGAAGATGAGCACTGCTACCCTCTGGTGACAGTTCAGTTTGAGGTGTGAGCAGTGACACTCGAGGTCTGGGTGGGCCGGCACAGCTGTTCTGGAAAACAGAAACAGTTTTCACACCAGAATCCTAGGGCTGCCCCTTCTGGCAGATGCCAAATGCTTGGGGTTGGTCTGGGAAAGCAGCACTTAAATTTTGAGGAGCTCTGGCCCCAGTGACTAGTTTATTATTTATTTAGTGTAGCTGTTTAGAAACTGACTGAATTTCTGTAAATACACCGGAAAGATAAATGTTTTATATCCAAAGGAGCCTTGTCAGGAACAACTGAGAACATTACCTTTTATGAAAATAGCTGAGCAAACACATAATGCCAAGTCATATGCTGGATGTTGTGGTTTACTGCATTTATGTGCAAGATCATCTGTAGCTGTAGAGATGGAGAATGGCAAGCTCTTCTTTTACAGCTTCCCCTAGGAATTGAATGCATGCAGTGGCAGAAATTACGTGTTTATTCTTCTTGTGTTTTCAGTAAACATTAGTTGTACTTCTTCATTGGACTGCCGGTTGGAAAAGTTGTCTTGATGTTGGTTCTCTACCAGGAAAAATACGGGTTATTTATCCACCTGTTCATGGAGCAAAGGAAGTTGCCTTTTTATTTATTTTGTTTTAATTGCATTCTGCTCAGTTTCTTTGCTGCATTCAGGGCAGATAGGATGGCACTGCACATCGCCTTTCCTCTGTTTAACAATGCCTCCCCAAATGCTGAGATCTGCAGCTCTTTGTTTCTATTGGAGATTGCTCGCTATACCCAAGTCCTTAGAATTGTGAAAATCATATGGAAATAGCTTTCTGCTTTGGCAGCCTTGCTCTCCCTGACTTTCTGGCAGCATTCAGTGATGGCTTTCATTTTCCAAATGCTGTGAGTAGTTTGGAGACTCTCAAAGCTGCATTTACAGTAAATGTGATGTTGCAGTAATGATGGGTCAAGTCAGCTTTAGAAAAAAAGCCACCACCTCTCACTAAAAAATAATGTTAAACTGACTTCAAACAGAATCTTAATAGTTCCATATTGCTACGTGTATAATTAAAAGCTTTCACCCTTGAAAACAGGGTTCTTTTGATTTGCTAATTGTAATTCCTTGCTACAGTCAAATAGACTGAGGTAAATTTTTATGATATTAAGAATTGGCCTCTTGCTGTAACGTGAAAATCCATTTTCACAGAGCAAAAATTTTTCTCTTAATGCATTTTTAGCAGACTCTGAAATCATGACTGTCACTGAAAGAGAAGAGCTCAAGTTTAGCATTGCAAGCTTTATCTTCAGGTATGAATCAGTTCTGTGCAGCTTCAGTTTAAAAGGAATGGGTGACCCAGAGCATTTTGATCATGGAGAAGGAAAGTTATTTTTTTGGCTGTTGCTGCATTCATTGCTCGTTTTGTTAGGGGATGGCTTGCCAAATTAAAAACTGGGGGTTTTTAAGGAATTGATAATAAGTTCCCCTCTTAAGTGGTTGCACAGAACTGTGTTTCAGTACCATAAGAAGCTCTCCTGTAGCTGGAATATTCATCATGGAGCTGCTTTTGTGTTGCTTGGAGTGGGTTGTTGGGGAGGTTTGGGAGAGGGATGGAAGATGTGACTAGGATTGAAGTGTTTTGCTAATCCTTTGGGCAGGCCCAAACTTTAGGGTTCAGCACTCTTAGTCACATGGCAAATCTTTGCTCTGTCACCCACACAAGTAATTACATAGAACCAGTCAAATAATGAAGATTTTTTAAAATATAATTTTACATTAAGTGTTAAAAATGAAGTATAATAATTGTGCTTGAATGTGATGGAAATACTGCTGGACAATTACTATTGCAATTGCCTAAAAACTGTTAAAGTCAAGCTTTTTTGCCTTTTTTTCTCCCCAAAAAGCTTCCTGCATAGAGTCAGACTTGCAAGGCACTGGGTGCCTAATGGGTCTGACACGAACCCGGGGCAGGTTTAGCTTCTGTCTCTGCATGGGACATGGGTGCAAACTGGTCCAAGTGCTCCTGCAAATTCTACCCGGGTAATAGCTACACAAAGTGATGAACATGTTTTTCAGAGAAGATGTAAGGGTCATTTTGCTCACATCTGCCAGAACTAAAATGTGAGGTAAAACAGAGTTGGACCCGGGTGGATGGAAAGGCTGGGTGCAGAATTGTGCTCTGGAGACCTCATCTAGAGCTCCATCCACCAGTATTCCTGCTTGTACATTCCAGACTCCTACTGAAACACGTTTCAAAATTCCCATTTAGCTGCATGTCTAATCAGGCCAAATCACCTTAGAAATTGGTCACCTTGCTGATACTGTTCCTGCAATGGCCAGACCTTAGAGTTTGAGGAAAGAAAATTCCCCATCCGAAATGCGGCATGTCACCTCAAGGTAAAATCAGTTACTGAGTAATGATAAAAAAAAAAAGTCAATCTGTGTTCCATGGAGAAGAAGCCTGGAGAAGAGGAGGCTCAGGGGTGACCTTATCACTCTCTACAACTACCAGGAAAGAGGTTGTAGCCTGGTGAGGGTTGGTCTCTTCTCCCAGACTACCAGTGCCAGGATGAGAGGACACAGTGTTAAGCTGCACTGGGGAGGTTTAGGCTGGACAGCAGGGAGAATTTCTTCATGGAAAGGGTGATTAGACATTAGAATGGGCTGCCCAGGGAGGGGGAGTCACAGTCCTTGGAGGTGTTTAAGAAAAGACTGGATGTGGCACTTAGGGCCATGGTCTGTTTGACATGACGGTGTTTGTTCATGTGTGTTGCACTTGATCTCAGAGGCCTTTTCCAATCCAGCTGATTCTGTTATTCTGTGATTCTGTGGGGTAGCCTAAAATAAGACTTGTCCTTTATTAGATGGTACCCATAATTTGTGTAACAGTATTACATGGAGTTCAGTCTTTCGTTAAAAAAACCCAAAACATTTGCCTGGTTTCAAAGGTAGGAAATAATGTGTCTCTGTTGCTTGGACCCCACTTTTATTAGGGATGAAAGTAGGAATTATATTACTTCAGCTAATTTGTGGGTTCTGGGCTCCCCATACTGGCTGTGGCAGCACGTCAGGGTTCCTTCTGCTCTGTCAGGAGCTGCCATCTCCTTGCAGTGGCCACCGGCTCGGCTGCAGGGAAGCTGAAGTTCTGTCACATAAGGGGGATTAAAGCCTTATGTGTAGGAGTCCCTGCATTGCTGCTGTGGCAGCACAGAGCCCCTGTGTCCGTTCTGCTGGGACTGTGCAAGGAGAGGGCACTGTACCATGGCCTGGGGCTTCAGCTGCACCCAAGGAACAATCCTGTTTCACTGGTGGGAAGGATGGTCTTTGTCACGAGGATGGAGAGTGCTCCTGTTTTATTGACCACACAGTGCTGAGCAGTGGTTCTCTGCTGACCAGGCTTCCTCTTGCCCCTTGGGTCCCTACCTCCTTCTCTTTCCAGCTCTTGGGCCCAATGGTTCTTCCAGCCTCCATGCAGCAGCTCTGGCTGCACAACCCTCAAGTAATCAGCCCAGCAGCAAAAATAAGTAACAAGCTGATAAGCTTGTTGGTTTGAGTCCTTCTCAACTCTGATGCTGGTGTGTTTAGGTGATTGGGAACTACTGGTTTGGGGGCTTTTTAATGCTCAAATAATCTGAAGAGTATTGTCTGCTTAGATGTCTTGTGTCCTTTTTTCCATCTGCTGGCAGCCAGTCTGAATACTGTGTGTCCAGATTGTCTGCTGGTTTGTTGTTTGATTTTATTTTTAATGTCTCAGTAACATCCATGCCCCTAAGGGAAAATTTAAATTATAAAAATTAATTCCTGTCAGATTGTTTGTTTGAATTTCAAGTTGTTTTGCTGTTCCAGGAATGTTGCAGTGTTGGTAGCAGGATCATGAAGCCATGTTGATCCAAATTGGCTTGCAAACACTTGTAATTTTGGATTTGGATAAAAATTAGTCAGTTTAACATGGTTAATACATTCATGCTGTAAGGTTGGTGATAATAAGTTGTTTAGACATTGAGACATGCAATTACCCTAAGTGCAGATAAACAAAATCTTTTGTGCATGTGTTGCATGTGGAAGGATATGCAAATTTGCAGTACTCCATGAGCACTGGCATAGCCAGAGTCCAGGCTACCATTCAAGGCTCGCAGGAACAGCCATGTGTGGTGTGAGGAGATTTTTAACTGCCGATTACTGAGGGTCAGGATTAATTTTACCAGAAAAAGGAGACAACAGACTGCCACTGATCTGGTTGGAAGATTGTTGGTATGTTTTGAAGGATACCAGTCCCTACAGGTTCCACTACAGACTTCTGGTATAAAAATATCCTTGCTTAGCCACAGTTGACTTGCTGTAAGATGCTGGCAAATACTTCAGCATTGGTATGAGCGACTTCAGTGACTCAGTCCACCAATTCATGTTTTTGGGTTTTGATGTTAGCTCTGCAGAAACAGTTGAGTAACTTAACCTAGAAGACAGATTGAAGAACACTTTTGTATATAAAAGCAACATCAATGATGGGCAAGGGGGAATGTAATTGCTCTAGTAGGCAAGCCAGAGTACTAAATTTGTGAATTTTTATTACATTGAAGAACAATGTCTTTAGGTTTCTCCTCAGTAACCTGAAATTTTTAAATGTTTTTTTCTCCTGGAAACCTTAGCTCTTCAGTATCAAGCTGGAGCAGGCTCTGTGAGATGGGTGTTTCAAATAACTTTACCAAGTCAACACTCATTTTCTTGACTTGGCAATCAAAATTGTTTCTTTCTAGCCAGCAAGTTCCTGCTTTTGGGGGAAACTTTGCTATAGTGAACTTAAAAATAACCTCATCACCCCATGCAATTCTATAATCTAATTTTAAATTTCAAAATTGATAAAGGTAAGGTGAAGTTACCATGTCTGGCCAATGCCAGGCTACTGTCACGGTGTCGTGGACTGAGGTTTTAGACTCTTCTAGAATCTGTTAATCCCTTCTGTTGCTGTTCTGCTTGTGTGGAAGGTGAGGGTGTCACTGACTTTCCAGTTAAGGCAGTAGTTGAACCAGTTTGGTGATCACTTCCCCTCTGGGCAGATGTTTGGGCCAGTTGAGCAGTTCACAGCAATGGGAAGCAGCCTTAGGAGGATGGGATATGTGCAGCCTGCGGCAGTGAGCCCCTCCCCGTTCAGGGGAGACTGGCATGAAAAGGAGACAGCTTCTGACTGAGGAGGAAAGGTGAGCTTCCAGTTCTGCAGCTGGTCCAAGGTTAGAGTTTGCACAAGACTGAAGTACCTGTGGGACATCACTTTCTCACTGACCTTTTGATAGTGACTTGCTCTGAGATGTTTTAAATGAGCAGTGCTAATGAGACCGTTAATGACACCCATCCCAATCCTGTATTACTTCCTTCCTCTCTTCACTCTGGCATTCAGCCTTCCCTGAGCACTAGCAGGGTGGTTGCTGGCTGAGGGAGGATGTAGCTCAGTAATGTCAGATAATTTTTTCTCATGGACTGTGCACACCACAGGGAACAAGACCCTAATGTTGTAATCCTGCCCCTGTCACAGCCTTGATGTGCTTTATGGATCTGTTTCTTTCTTTCCATAATTTTCAGTAGTCAGTGAAGCCCACAGGGACTGTTAAGAGGCTTGGCAGTGGAAGGGGATAGCTGTGGCACTGTTAATGTGCTTGTACAACATGGGCTGTAGAGTTCCCTCATATCCAGCTGAGCACTGGCTTTTCAGGGCTGTTTCATTCCCGGATCATAGTGGAACCTACAACATCCCGGACTTTTCCTGTGGGGAAGTGTTGTTTCTTGCAGCAACTGTCCAATCCTGGCAGTCACGGCCGGGCACCTGGCGGCAGCAGGACCCTGGCAGCAGCTTGAAGAGATTCACCACTTCCATTTTATGGTTCAGTTAACATGAACCCTAAGGCTCGTTTTTCTGAAAACTCTGGGCCAGTTTCTGTGCGAGTCCATCTCTGCCAGTAGCAAAGCCAAGTAACGCAGTCTACTGGAAACGTATTTGGAGATTGATGCCAGATTCCCAAACTGGAGAGTGTCAGCTTGCAATTCAAGTGGTGCTGACGTTTGCAGGAAGGCTTTCTCTTCTAAGCCGTCAGGTGTTAGCCAGTGTATGTGATTAACTTGGTATCATTCTGCTTCAGAATGAAATATTCATTCAAAAGAGACTTAAAAAAACCATCCTGATGTTTTTAATGTCTGGGTAGTAAGTGATGCTGCACAGAGCAAGGCATGCATTTATTGTTAGAGAGACTGGTTTCATGGCAACTCCTCTTTGTTTCCAGAGGCTTTTACTGTCCATCACTTCTTGGGTCTTGTGGGTAATCCAGATACAAAACCCGCAGATGTACATTAACAGTGGAAACAGAAAATAATAGCAAAATACAGTCTGAAATGCTCTGATTGGCTAATTATCCCAAAGGAAAAATGTAAAACTTTATTTTGCGTAGTAGTTTTTCTAGAGTTTGGTAATAAATCTTGTGACCAGAGCAGGAGAGGGAATGGAAATGGAAGGGGTAAAATATTTGTTTTGCTCCAGAGGAAATTCAAGAGTTAATTAGAGAAGTGACAAACAACAGCACCAGACCAGAGACCTATGGCTTGCAGAAGGTGTAATACCAAAAGCTCTGCCCTGAGTCAGGGAGAGAGTTCAGGATTTGCTGAGAAGAAAGTTATGGAAGTTTAAAAATTAAATAGTCCCATAGATTAAAAGATTGGAACAGGGTGTTGTGTGGTTGCTCCATCCAATTCCTTTTTACTTCCCCCTCATGAAGTTCATTGACCACTTCTGGTCTCTAAATCTGTTACTTGTTTTGATTCTAATGCTTCAGTGTGCAGAAGGAATTTATTCTTCTTAAGGCTTGAACATTATTGTTTCCTCTTTTGAAAAATATCTCAGGCACCAAAATGTCCTTTTTTGGCTTTATCAAAACCAAAATGAAGGTTTGCCTCAGAGTGCAAGCTGCATTTTCAAAGTTCATGATCAGAAAACTTCCTGAAAGATGTAGGTGCAGGGGATGCAGGATTGATGAATCCAGCTGAACACTGAGATCTTACCATGCTTAAGCCTTTTTTTTGTTTGGAGTGGGGTTTTTTATTGTTGTTTTGGTTTTGTTTATTTGTTGAGATTGCATCCAGGATGGACCATATAAAGCCAGAAGTATTGATGCTTTGCCTTTTTGCCGGTTTTCTAGTACCGCAGGGTTACTAGGGTAGTCTGGTCGCTTCCATCAGTTCAAGTTTAGCAGAGTTATTCCACATTGTACCTTAAATGATGCAAAGTAATTGCCTGGATGAGATTCACAGCAGGCAGGTTGTTACTTGTGAGAAAGGATGAAAAGTCCTTTGTAGCTGCATATAACCTCTAGGTGAGGATTCTTGTTTTGTATGTGAGCGTTTTTAGTTCCGTTTTGCTTTTGTGATCAAGCTGACAAATGAGATTGAGTGGTAAAAGAAAGAAAGCAGCCCACTCTCAGTGAAACCTCTTCTTGTTTTTAAAAAAGTAGTTATAAGACAACTTGTGGCATCAACCAGAGATGACACATCAAGAGGTAATTGTGTCTGGGGTGAACTGAGCTTTGCAGCTGTGCTTGTTGACACATGCTCCTCACCTACAGCAAGCAGCACGTCAAGATCATCTTTATATTTCAATATAAAGAAGAGGGAAAGAAAAGAGGAAGTTGCAGTAACCCACTAATTTCTACATACATTTTATTTTAAATATATTAGAGTGATGGAAAAACCTGGTTTCATAATTTACTTCAATTCAACTCACGTGGCCTGTGTCCAGCTGTTGTGCCACGGCAGAACTGGGGGACGTGGTGGAGAAAAATGTAACCAATGGCTGGCATCCACCCTCGCTGCACAGTCAGGGAATTGCACAGCTCTAGGCAGCTCAGGGACAAAAAAACTTTGGGTATGGAAATACCAAGCACCTACTAATTCTCATTTCAGAGAGGCTTTCATACCATGCTGTGTTTTTGTTAATCTCACATTATAGATTCTTCTGTATTTAAAAATTATCTAGGAGATGCTTTAGAACAACTACCTCTACTTTATTGATGACTGCTTGTCTACACCAGTGATTTGTTAGCAGACTGGTTATCGCTTGGGCTTTATTTCTTTTGTCAATGACAGATGTAATAAGAGTGACAGCACTGAGTCATGTTATGATTTAGACTTTGTTCTGTGGCAGCAGAACCAGAAGTATTAAATTAAGCAGCTCTTTCTCTCAATTTCTTCCTGTTGGAGTACCCTTTATGCCAATAAATACCTGTTGTGGATGATAAACATTTGTGGCAGGGTGTGTGCTTGCCCCTCCTTGTTCTGCAGGTTTGTGGGAAGCCACAGCCCCTGAGCAGGGAGCCTGCTGCTGTTTCAAGGAGGGGCAGCTGGAGCCCTGTGTTGATGCAAGACTAATTCATATCATTTTCATTAAGTCTTTAGCTGTGTTACCTTGTTTGCCTTGGAGGATAAAATATATGGTGCTGGGCTTTGTTTCTGGCTTAACAGAATGCAAGTTCAGGGTCCTTGGGCTGGTACACACCATGATGAACGGCTCTCGTTTTTATGGGGAAAGTGTTATGTGGATGAGCTGAACTCCACGATTCTGTTTCCTTGAAAGAAGCTGCATTGGTGTCCATTGGATGAAAGATTTACCAAGTGGAGGTGCAAATAGTATTAATGACTGGAATGTGTGCAGATCTTGCCCAAAAGAATTGTGTTCTTTCTTTTGCAGTTTCTTGCACAGCCAGCCGCTCAACGGAAAAGGAATTCTTCAGCCTTTTATTTCAAAAGACCTTGGATAATTTTCTGCTGTTCCACTCCCTTTGGTCCCACATTTCAGCAAAAAAAAGATCCAAAGAGGAAGATGAGGCAGCTTAGAGGAAAACCCAAAAAAGAGACCTCCAAAGATAAAAAGGAGAGAAAACAGGCAATGCAAGAGGCCCGGCAACAGATCACCACCGTGGTGCTTCCCACGCTGGCTGTCGTAGTACTGCTGATTGTTGTGTTTGTTTATGTAGCGACTCGTCCAAATACAACGGAATGATGCAGCTTTTCAGACTCTCTAGCTTTGGGATATTAATTTTACCAAGAGCCAAAAGGAACTCTCTGCCACTCTTTTAGTACTTTGCAAAGGAACTTGCTGGTATTTTCAGTCTTTCTCTTGGTTAGGGTCCCGTGGATTCTCTTTAGGAATGTAACATAAAACGTATTAGTGAATGTGCCAGTACGTTTTATGGTCCAGTTATGTGCCTTTCAGACTTTTAAAAATGGTGTTTTTCTTAAAGCTGTTTGAAGCTCTATATTGTAAAAGGAAATCGTGTTCTGCTATAAATTTGTAAAAAATCAGCTTTCAGCTTTTATCACTGTTATGGATAATGTTGCTCCCATGAGCTCTTATATGTCTATTTCAGAACTTCCAAAGAAGTACATTTCTTCTTTGTACTTAATGTCATATGAAGTGCTTTGATTCAGAAAGGATATATTTATTTTTTGAATAAAAGAAGTCTTACCTGGAATCTTCAAATTATTTTGGAAAAAAAACCTGACATTGTGAAAGCCTACATTGTGTAATAATTTTTTCATCAACCACTATATAGTTCACTGAAAAAGAATTTCTTTTTGGTGCGAGATGCCAACATGCAAAGTGAATACTTCAGGATCTGCTGGATGGAATCTTACAGAATTTGGAAAGGGAGATTCTGCCAGGTTATGGTGAAGTAACTAAAAACAAACTACATAAACACAGATAATTGCTTATCTGAATGTTCAGTATTTGAAACTGTGTAAGTGGCAATAAAAAAGTGGTTTTGCATACAGCTCTTGATTATTTCTTTTATTAAGGAAAAGTAACATTAGTATAACTTTGGTCTCTGATCTGTTTGCTGAAGTGAACTATTGTCCTGTAACATGCCCCCATCCCCTCACTGGAAGGAAGCTGTGAGCACAGCTTGGGCAGTTTAATTCTAGGAACTCAAGCTACAAATTCTCATCAAAATGCCTCAGCGACTCTGTATTCTACTACAGCCTTTTCTCATCCAGGTATTTTAAGGCACTCAATAGGTATTAACCTTCAGAAGATTTTGGGGAAAGAGATTGAAAACTCTTCACTGGTCCTTAAATGCAGGCCAAGCAAGGAAGAACATGATGCTACAGGGCACTGGAGCATGGCAGGAACTATTTCTGTGCTGAAAGTTAAAGACCGCTTGAGTCCTTCCCTCAAATGTAGTCTTTTGGCACAGGGATAGTCCCAGTGAAGTCAGCGGGACTCTTCACAGAGGTGCCAATGAAAGGGGACTGTGTTTCCTGCATTACCCCCACGTACTGCTCCTGTGCAGAATGCTGCTGCCGGCCAAAGTTGCTTTACAAAAAAAAAACCACTTCAGGTGAGCAAAAGCAGGTCTTTGCAGTGCACTTTGCCCTAAGGCCCATGTTCCCACAGCAGGGCGAGCCTATGGCCAGCTATAAACCAGCTCCGCTGGGAACGAAGCAGATGCCTGATGGTGCAAGCATGGCTGTGGCTCCTGATGCAGTGCTACTGCTTTCGGGAGTGTCTAGAATTAAGCTAGCCCTGCAGACTGGGATGTTTTTGAAATACAAAGTTTACTAAAACCCAAAGAAAGAGTCTGGATGAACTGTTAGGTTGTTCCCCCCCTCAGCTTGCATCATAGTTGGGATGTCTGCACAAGGAACTGCACAGACAGGATGGCCAGCGTGGTCTGACTGCAGGAGCGTTTACCCACTGAGTGACCAGCGGGAAGTCTGCTGGCAAACCCCTGTGCTCAGCGAGCCGTGTGCTGACACTGAAATTATCTGTGCTTTGCACTGACAACCGTTTCCTTCAACTGGGGAGCTCTGAAATGATGAATCTGTAAAGGTAATTGCTTAGTCTGTCATCTCCCAGCTGTTTCTGTTCTCCCAGGCACCAAATCCTTGTCCTATTTTTATTTTATCCTCAGTCAGGGATGGCTGCAATAGAGCTCTGGTAGTTGGCACCTTTTTCAACTGAGCTGTTCAGCTTGAATAAAATTTGTGCCTGAGGAAGTGAACCTAAGTGTGTGCATTTTAAATATGTGTGTCCTGCAAGGTACTTGGGGTCTTGGCCATCTAGAATAGAAGTGCAGTTTCTGATAACTCTTGCACAGATTCCTCCTCATCATCCTCTTTCATAGATTCTTAAACAAGGTTTTTCTGACCCTACTTGTTCTGTAATACTTTGTGATGGCTCTAACGAAGTCCCTGTGATTTTCCCATCTCTGAGTAGTAGCTTATTTCAGTCCCTTCTACCTGCAAGGCTTTTTTATGAGCCCAAGCAATGATTTTATAATTCAGAGAGCCTTCACTGAAACTGTTCAGAGTCCTTATGCAGTTCCCCCCCCTTCATTTTCTGCAAGAGTTGAGTCTGTGACACGTAAGAGCAATGAACTGATGAACAGGCTGATAACAACTAAATGGGTAAAAGGTCAGTTGGGTTAGATAACATTTATGATTACTCCTCTAATGAGATGTTTCATTTCTGCTGCTTTTTCCTATGTCCTTCTTTTATCTCTTGTAATCTCTAAATTCTTTGGGTCACAATAATAATCTTTTCAGAGACAAATGTCTATTAATATGAACCTACAGCTAATTAGAGACATTGTGTATTTCAGTTCTCTGAAATGTGAATTTTACTGAGTGCTAATTGATGGGAAAATAGTGTTACACTTTCTGAATGGTTCCTTATGCAGAAGCTGGAATTGATTTCAGAGTTCCACTTTAAAAAAAAGAATATTTTTTCCTCTAGTAAACAATGAAGTTGGATTCTGACATTTTCTACCAAATTCCCTTTTACTAGTATTGAATATGAGAATGTGGATTTGGAAGAAAGGTATGAAGCCTCTGCAGACAGAAACTCTCAAAAATCACTGAGTAATAATGGGGAAGTAAATTAATGGTGGTTGCCCAAATGTCAACTTGTGTGAGCTTCTCAGCCAAAGGTGTAACTGTGCCTCTGGTTTTTCAACTGTATATATTACTCCAACTGTCAGTTGCCTTCAAAAATGTTTTAGAACTAGGGTTTCAAACCTTTTCCCAGCATACAGTAGCTTGTGGGCAAAATTGAATGATTTATTACAAGCATTTTACCAGAAAACTCATGCTGAGACACTTCTTCAGCAGTCTTACGGTTTCTAAGAGTGCTCATTATCAGGTGAAGTCATTAAAAACCTGCCATTGCCTTCTGATAAATCAAGTTACAGACGCAGTTTCTTAAACCCAATTTTTCAAAGCATAAATCAAATCTGAGTCAAATACTTAAACATCAAGGTTTGAATGGAGTTTTATAAATGTCTGCGAAGTGCTAAGAAAACAAAGCAATTGTGTCAAGTATTCTTGCAGTGGGTTAATGCCCAGCTGTGTTACACCTGGCCCCAGCTCCCCCAAGCCAAGTGAGAGAAGCCAGCAACGCTGCCTGTGGTCTGAAGGAAGAACTACACATGCTTTAAGAGCTCAGAGAGTTTGGCTCTTGGTCTTAGATTTCAATCCACCTACAAGAAAATACTTACTTATTCACTGACGTTCAGTTTAAATGCACACATCAGAGAGCATGCACTGTTCTTTTTTCAGACTGTTTATGTTCAGTGCCCAGATGGTTCATGTACAGGCTGAACACTCCTGTAGCTGTGGAAGAAGTGAAAAAACCAGACCGATCTGTTTGTTTAGGAAGGGACACAGGAATGCAGCGTATCACAGTCTAGGGGCACTGCTCAATCCACGAGCAGAAATTTAGATGTGGTACATTAAATTACAGCCTATTTATGGATTTGAGGGTGTCCATGTGATTAAATAGTAACTCCAACACAGTGAACTTTGAGATTTGATCCCTACAGTGAGGAAAAAACAACACAGTTCCCACATTGGTTTGGCCAGTTCTAATGAACTCTGCTTAATCTAGCATTTTCTCAGGAGACTGCTGTGTCTGAGAGGAAAAAACCCAAACTTCCCCTAGCAAAAGGCAGTTTGTGTAAAATCTAGTGGAGAGCTATTTTGAATGGAATTAAATGGGGGAAAAAATGATTGTGAATGATATAATTGGCTGTTGTAGGTTGTAAAGCCAGAGGGGAATGATACAAGCTAAGGACCTTCTCCCCAGTGGCCTCTTCACTCTCCCAACTGTTGAGCCTGTGGGAGATGTTGGAGCAGGGAGCAGCAGGAGTGAATGGAGTTCAGCACATACCTGAGCTGGCTGTGTAATCCGGGCTTTGACGACTGGCATGACAGACCGTAGATGTGAAGTCACCTGGGGCTCATGCATTCAAGCAGTCTCTGTTAATGGCTTTCTTCTCATTCCCACCAGTGGTGCTTAGTTGAGCTTTGAATTATTAAGTGCTGGTGGGCTTGATTCTGTGTGCTGTTGTACTGCTGTTAAACCAGGAATTATAACCAGTTACACTACAATAAAGCCAGAACAGTGAGACTGGGGGGTTAGGCACTTTCTGTACTATCTCTGATCACAGCAGAGATTTATTGGCCTTTGTTTAAGTCTACCCATTGGAAAAGCAGGAGAGCAGTGCCTGTGATTGTTTGTTCATTTTTGAGTGCATTTGGCACTGTGTTTTGCTGCTGCATTTTGCATTCCTCTCTACATTGGCTCAGAGTACCTTCTGCCTGACACTCTTCCATTCTTACACTCCTAAATTTCCCATACATAAAAGGAGAGAGGAAGAAATGGAAGAAAATGCAGTAAATATCCAACTTTTATGTGAGCCACTTTTAAATGATTCTATTCAGTAACGGCTGTTTCAACCCCCTCAGAGTAAGTTTTGGGGGGTGAATTGGACAGCAGTGCTCTGGCAGCTCTTATGCCACCAACTATTTCAAAATTACATCTCGATGAAACATGTTGGCAACTGCGTGCATTGGGCCTCTGTTTTTCCTTCAGCCAAAAAAAAGCTGGTTGCAGCCTGAACCATTGTTCTTTGTATTTAAAGCAACTCTTTCAACTAGGAGCCAAAAAAATTCTTTCCAGTACAGCTTTGAAAAATTATCAAAGTCCAGCAGCTTACGAAAATTTTCCATTGCCTCGCTATTCACAACGTAGAATAGAAATTTTCTGTATTTTTTGGGCAATTTGCAGCTCCCAACGATTGCGCCTTGTCCTGTCAAATGAGCCTAATGATTAATACTTCTTTGTTTTTTCATATTTATTGGTGTTTTCAGGCATTTATAGCCTTGGACCCCTCTGATTATTCCTTTTTTGACAATATACATCCATGTCCAACCCCTGTTCATAAATGCATCATTTCTCAGTCTTTATTATTTCTGCTGTCCATCATCCTTTACAAAGTTTTTTTGGCATGACAACATCAGGAATATGTATCTTCCTTCAGAGACCTCAGCTGAGTTTCTACCTTTCAATGCAATTAAAGTATTCAAACCAGTGATGTGGCTCCAGCTATTCTGTGGTAATAATGGGCTCATTTAAACTGGGGATTGTCAGATGAGCAACTTTTGCTGTTTGGCTGAGAAGGACAACCTTTCTGGTAAGTAGGTGTTAAAAAAATGGTACCTTGATCCATCGTGTCTCAGCACATTTGTGGCATAATGCTCTCTGAGCAGGCAGTAACAGTAACAAGTAGGCTGTTCAGATAGAGGAACTTTGCAGTTTTCAGTGCTTCTTACAGGCAGTTTATTATATGGCATTGCACAAAAGCCAGGCTGAAACTAACTCCGGTATTTTATTAGCCAAAATTAGTAGCTTGTCCAGATTTTTAAAAACTTCAGGGGAAAAAAAATCTTACTCATTTTTTGATGATTTCATTCACTCATTCTGCATCATCTCACAGACCTATACCTTGAGGGATCTTCAGGTCTCAACTGGAGGCAGACATATATTTCATTGAAGATCTGGAGCAGACTATCATCTTGTGTGTTCGAATCTGACAGTGGCAAAAGACTCTGGCTAACTGGGTAATTTTTTTTATTTTGCCCCTCTGAAAGAAAGTATTTTGCTGTCTTTTTGCTTCTACAGATCTTTCCCAGCTTAAAGTTTAGCTTTATTTTCAGAGGTTCCTGAATTTCTTCATTAATTCTTTCAAAACTGCGTCTCCCCTTAAGCTGAGGATACATATATATTTAGTTTGTACAGATGTCCTTCCGTCATCTTTTTATTCAGTCCTTGTTCCTCCAGCTGAGTCTAGTAATTTTCCTGAATTTTCCTGTAAAAGGTTCTTTGATGTCCTTGTCTTCATTACTCATTTAACTGCAAGCTGAGCCAAACTGGTATTTAAAATCTTGGTATTTTGTGTAAGTGTGATGTAGTGTATTTTGTCTTAGTGGAAATATAGCATCGAAAAACAATTTACATTTTAGCCATAGTCTTGAATATTAATGAGACTTCTTTTACTCACAAACTGGAGCAGTTTGACAGCATGGTATTATTTTTATCCAGATTTTCCCAGGAAGTTGGCAACAGTATATGCTGGAAAGCAGTTCTTCAGTATCTCATTCACTGAAACTGGTGGTTCATCAACAGTGTCTGTAATTTCTGTTTCGCTTGCACAGCAATAGAATTCAGTATGAATTGCAAATAAAAGGAATCTCAGTATTATGCAGATTTTCGGCACATGGAGTTGAATTAACTCTGCTCAGTTATATAATGTTTTCCTATGATGTAGGAAAATGTAAAGAATTTAGGCCCTTACCTAAGACTGATCACATGTTGTCTGAAGTTAAACTTTTTCCTCACTGTTCCAATATAGTTAAACAACGAGCCAACGTGGTAACAAAACTTCAATCCAAAATAGGTGCTTTTGAATACAGGCTTTAAAAATTATAAAGCCTTAATGGAAAGCACCTGAGATCAAGTTCTGTCCCTGGTGAAGTCTTTAGGTCTGGTAAAAGGGGCAATGTGGTGGCTTCAAAACATGTGCTTCGTCTTTTCATGTTCTTCTTACAGAGCAGCATTTCCAGAGGCCCAGGGGCTATTTCCATAGCCAAGAATTACCAGAGCATAGATAAGCTTTTTATGCCAGGAGTTGAGACATGGCTAAAGGCCTTTAGTGTTTTTGTGTACAATCTAGAGAATTTCTCTTGGTTGATTCTAATTTCAAGGGAATAATTACACTTACTAGGCCTCTGTACATTACAGAATTTTAAGTATCTTACTTAATTTACAGTGCTGCAACAGCGTCTCTGCTGCACACAATTTAACTGTGCAAAACCCACCCGTATATTTTAGAATATGTTTAGAGTTTATTTTGTAATATAGTCAAATCACAATATACTTAAATCTGTGGGATAATGATGATTTTTTTGAAAACTTGGTGTTACAAATAACATGCTATTGAAAATGTGCCTAAATACATGAAGCAGCTAGTTGCAGATTTTAGTCCTAAGAAACTCATGAGTGATTACTTGGTTTGCTTTTCTTATTTGTGTGACTGGCTTAAGTATGCCTGCTTTGCTGCATCCTGGCATATTTTTTTAGAGTATTTTCAGAATATCTTTGCAGCTCTTCAAGGTGTGAATTTAAACGTTCTTCAAATTCTCTTGCATGTTTCTCTTCCTCTTGAAGGAACTTTTCTGTTGTTGCAAGGAAGGACATCTCAGGGGGAGACTGAGCAATGAATAGAAAATCATGGTTAGGAAAAACCAGCAAGTGCTACAACATGTTTGCATTATCAAATTCTAGATGTGAAAAATATCTTGACCTATCGCAGCTAATAATGCTTTACACCTCTCCCAGAAAGCATAATTTTTAAAGGCATACATTTTTAAAGGCACCCATGTGCCTAAATGACATGAAGTGAACGTTAAATTTGATTACCCCTGATATTCATAGCATTGGGATGTAGATTTGCCATTAAAAATTCAAATATCCCACTAGACAGGATTAAGCTGCTGCAGAACCTCCAAAATCTTTGTATCAACTACAGGTTGTGTTAGTTATTTGTATAATGTAGACCAGGGCAGAGGACAATAATCTTTTTTGGAATTACAGAGTATAATTACTGTTGGATACTGCCAATTGTCTCCTGTAATTTTAGCTCTGCTTCTGTGATATGATGCTTTCTGAGGAAAGGAAGAAAACCTGTGCTTATTTCAGTACTATTAACTCCAACCCCTGACATTCTGGAGGATGTACTAAATTTTTGTTCACTGGAAAGTAATTCACTGAAAAGTCTTCTTTCCATTTAATGAACATTTAGTAGACTCAGACACAAACCATACCGATAATTGGCCTTTAGATGATTGTCATGGGATGCAGAGTTGTATAAAGAAAAGGACATGTGTGAATCTTTGCTGGAACAAATTCTAAATTTTTAAGAAACAATTTTTGTTAATTTTCTTGCTAATACCTAAGATGCATTCATAGGAATGTCTTTATCAAAAGAAATATGAAATAACTTTTCCTAAAGATACTATGCTTGTTTAAGTACATTCACTGCTTTTTTGTATAGATAAATGCAATTTTATTACACAAATTTTTAAGATTTGGCTGAGGAAAAGAGTTAGCATAGGAGCTTTAATATTCAAAGAAAGGTAATCATCTACCTTTAAATTGTCATATATTGGGAAAAATGATTGACATCTTTAATCTTAGTTAAACCATATCTTAAATAGTTTTAGTTACTGATTAAGTTAATTATCTAGAATCTCAGGTTTTCTTTTTTCTAGAAGTTAAAAATGTTTGAAGTTTGTATGTCAGCACATCAAACAGGAGTTCAAATATTCAGATGGTCTGTGGAAAAGGCCAATTCTGTTACAGCCATAAATTTTTATTCCAGGCTCCACTCTATCAGAATGGGGTAATCCCTATTTCCACAGGGACTCGAGACAGATTTGGACTTTGTTTTCAACTTCATCGAAAACTGCTTTTTAGCAGCTTTTAAGGCTAAAAGATACTAATTAGAGAAATTCTCTAAAGGACCAATCCATTCAAACTCTTTGCAGCAGACCTTGAGATCAAGTTTAAGAGATTTCCTATAGGAAACCCCTTTTCTTTTCAAAGTAAGGGATGGCTGGAAATAAATTCTGAGTATAATACCATCCTTCTTGAGTGAGACAGGCTTCCTGATGTACAGGGCTCCTAAAATGAAATTCACAGGAAAAGCAGAGTCTTCCTTTTCTCAATCCCTCCAAACTGGTGTTTTAAAAATGATGGGCAGGAAAAAGAGACTTAATTTGACATGTATGAGTAAGAAATCTAAAGGTATTGGATCGCTTTGTGCCATAACACCCCTCTCGCAATCCTTGTACGAGCAAGAATAAGAAAGAATGCAAATCTACTAAAGTTTAACAAAATGGAAGGACATCACCTGTCTTCTGATTTTCTTCATAAGCACGTGCATGATTTCCCATTCATAAATTATCATTGTTCTCATATGAAGAGTTTTTTCCTGACATTCTGAATGCCTTGGCTACATGCACATTTATTCCTTCATGGGCTAGGTCACAAATACATCTCCTTGGGATGTCAGGATTCAGTGATAGAATTGTCAGTACTATTTTAAATTATTTGAAGAAGGCTTTTGTATTATGAAGAATACCTTGTATTTGCAGGCTTTACTGAAAGAATCACCATGTGTTTCACTTACTGAATACCAGCTACGAAATCACTGATTCAATACTGAGCAAATTAAATACTTGCAATGAGAAGCATGAGAAACTGGGAAAATCTGAATCTGAAATACAAGTTTAATAGGTGTCATAGAGAAAAATGTCACGTCAGGCTTTTCCTTATGGACTGCAGATTTACACAGGTGCCAGTCTTCAGAAACTTTACATCAAGTTATAAGAGATTCTTAGAGATTCAGGATAACAATGCTTACAGTTACTGACTTGTCACTGGAAACAGACTGGCCTCACGATCAAGCTGTCTTCCTAAACTGTTAAATGTCCTTCACCTCAACGGGTGCTTTGATATGTTTCTTCTTGAAATACACTGTAAACTCCGAATGAGACATTTCTGAATTCCCTCAGAGTTGAGAGAATATTTATCACTTAGAATAAGCAGGTCATGGCTCCCCACAGCTCCTTACCCGAGGGTCAGACATCACAGACTACGATTTTAGATAGGTCCCCAATGCATTGTTTTTCATGCACTTTGAGAGAAGGTTTTATCTAAGCAAGTCTAAAAGGCAACATTCCTTGTTAGCAGTACTTTGCTTTCCAAGCCTCTGGACTGTTCTTTCATTATGTTCTTTATTGTCTTTACTTTTGGCCTCTGAGGAAGAAAAACCACAAAGAAAGTGCTTTAATCCACATCTCAGATGAGATTCATGGTCCCTGGTTTTGAATTTCCTTTTCTTAGATATCACTGCTTTTATGTCTTTTGGTTTTTTAACTGGAACTGGATAGGGATGAGTTCATTGTACGCTTTCCATCTAAATTGTTTGGGTAACAAGGCAACAAGGACTCTATTTTTTCATTTCTACAGTGCCAGCGGATCTCATATTTCTTTGGTGTATAGCACTAATGAGAATCACCTTTTTGCCTTATCATTTGCTGGGAATGAAGGAGTGCACCTGACAGACATGCATATTTCTATATATGAAATATGTGCTAAGTATGTCTTCTCAAATAAGAACTACCCAAAGTGGTTAAGAATTAATTCTGGATTTCTGGGGAGGAGCCCTTCAGGAAGCTACGTCTGTTCTCTCTCAAAGAGAGAGAGAGAAACAGAACTGCCTAATTAATTTGCCTAGAGGTAATCTCTTACTTGCCCCATGAGTTGTTCCAGCATTCTTGGATGCATCTTCAGCAGGATAGCAAGAAAACTTTAATGCTTGGGATATTTTAACATGTAGTGGTCAAATCATGAGTGGTCAAACCCCAGTGTTATTGTCTTCTCATGTTTAGCTGCTTCTTCTTTCCAGGAAAGATTTTGTAACACCAAGAGTAGAAATTGGTCTGCCATATTGCAGTCTCATAGTGACTAAATTTGGGATGTTTGGAGAGTAGTTTCCTCTAACCCTACACTGCAATATATCTTAGGCAGCAGGTACAGAGGCCTGTATTAAACATGCTTCTGTTCATATATGAAAATTAAATTTGAGATGCCTAGACAATTGCTGAGTGACATAGGAAGACTTTTAGAGGGCCTACCTAGCTAGGTAATACTAATACCAAGGAGTGAGAGGCAAGGACTATAGCATGCCTCAGGGAAGGATCAAGACTGTCAAAATAATTCCTAATAATGTCCAGTGGTAGAATTTCCACAACTTTCCATTGCAATCTATTTATTAAGCAAGTTTCTGCAGTAATGTTAGAAAATTTCCTAATGCCTAAGTTAAATTTTCATTATTACAGCTTAATACTTTCTTGTATTTCCAAGCCTTGAAAGCCAGAACAAACAACAACTGTCTATCATCTGAAGAGAAACATGAGAAAGTATTTATGACTAAAAGATCAGGCAATCATTCTCTGAAGTTGTTCATTTCAGAAAGAGAGCGCAGCCTAAAGTACTGTTCAGAGAAGAAGTATTTCCCTAGATTTGGAAACCCTTGAAACAAAAATTTTTGGGGTTATGGGAATTTTCAGTGAATCCCAGCTGAGCTTTCTAGTTTATTCTAAGGCGAGAATGACTCTATACATGTAACCTCTAAGTAAGAATGTGAAAGGGCAGAGGTTTCAGTGGAACATTTACTAATCTCTGTCTGAAGATTCTCTACCAGGAGGAGAGATGTCATTGTCTAAAGCCCTACAGACTATCCTCTCTCTCCCTTCAGTACCAAAAGATTAATTTTAGCAGGTGTCAGGACATCACCTGGAAATTTGATGTTTTCAATTTGTGCTACAAATATTCTTCAGAAAACTAGTGCCTTATAACATATTCTGAAGTTTTGAACATAGTGGAGATTTCTTGTGGGTCCTGTCCCTATATTCTATACCCCTGAAGTCCTCAGAACTCTGTCAAAGAATTCTGGTTTTACATAATGTGTATTTTTCCCCCTCGTTCTCAACACGATGGCTTTCCATTTGAACACAGAACTGGAGTAACAGACTGTTGAATGATTTCTGCACTAAAGCTGTGGAATCCAATGTCAGCCTGAGTGACAATTTTATTTCAGTGGTCTGAACTTGTACCTGCTTCGACCCCACTGATTTGGACCTAGACTCTGTATAAGAAATATCTCTTGCTTAATCGTTTTGTTATGTACTTTGCCCACACACCAGCTGGAAAGTTTTGGCATTGACCCTGTCCTGAGTGCCAGCTGGGAAATAGTTTCCCTGCAGCTTGCAGAAGTGTCTCTGAATGGACATTTTTCCCAGGCTGTCTGGAGACAGAAGCTTTGTGATTTGGTGTCTCTGTCTGACACTTCTGACAGAAGAGAGAAGAATTGGCGTTTATCAGACTCATCTGAAAAAGTCCAAATTACTCTTGTCATGATTAGCAGTATAAAGAGGAAAATTCTCAGCCATGAGAAACCAAAAGCCATTTACTTAAAATTCATGTGAAACATAAGAATATAAAAATGGAAGTGAGGTCAAACACTCGGGACTATGTGATTCTTACTGTTCTCAGACTACTGGGACACAGCTGATGGGACCACAGTCAGTGGTGCAGGGATTGCTGCACTGCAATCCCTGCTTCCCAGGCAGGTCATCATTATGGTTCTTCCTATCAGCAGTGAGATTCTGGAATATGGAGATAACTCTCCAGTAGCCGTGTCTCTGATAAGAAAGGATGTGCATTCGTTTCTGAAGTGGACAGCAGAACCAGGGTACAACCACAGGTACAATTGCCTGTCAATCCCCCCTACTAAATGCTGAAGTCTTCCCTCTTCTCCCTCTCTAGGTTCAGTCAAAGCCCTGCAGGATCTCCTGGTTACAAAGATCCATGTGTCACAGCTGGACTGAGGGAGGCCTGTTGTTCATCCCTCACTCCCATTCTTAGTTCTACTGCTTACTGATGGTATGGTTTCATGGCTTGAGGTCAGGAAAGTGCTAATTTTCAAGTGCAAAACAATAGTGGCCTGTAGTGGAGGCCTAAGGAAGAATAAAAGATATTAAAGAAGAGGATAAAGCTCAAATTTAGAGGGAGCTCTAAAGCCAAATAATTATGGAAAGATTTTCTTAAGTTGCCCTAGGCAAAGTGGGATTTGTCCAACTTGTCATGGAGGGTGATAGTCTCCAGCCTGTGAAGACTAAAAGAAACAATGCTGTCCTACTGCTCTTTCATTTCAAGAAAAATAAGGATCACAGCAGTTGTAATTTCTGTTTCATTTCAAATGCAATAGCTAAACATATGGAAAATAGTTGCTGTGATTTCTCTGATTTCATTCATCAATTAAAGAGATGGAGATCAAGTAGGAACTTGATTTGTCTAACAGCACTTAAGGCAGTAAGTTTGCAGGTACTATGGAAATACACTTGAAGCAGAGTGCCCTTAGAGAGGCAATAAAAAGCAAGTGCCCCAATATAGAAGCCAATAAGCTAAAATGTAGAAATCTTTCTCACAGTCGCATAATGGCAGGTAATTATCACCATCGTTATTAGAACAGAGGCATGGCTCAGTAGGGGATGTTTAATCTCCAGAAAAACCACATTTCTGTCAGGATAAGGTATTTCCATTTTTGCTGGGCTGGCACTGTATAAATAATAATGACAACAAGAGTGATCTAATTTTTGGCTCCTCCAAGGCTGCATTTGGTCCACAGATGGATTTTTGAGAATATATGTGTTGTTGGAAAATAGTTACTTACGGATAATTTGATTTCTTCTGCATTGCAAGCAGGGCTCTGAAAGCTGCCTGCTCTGCCCACTTCAGGAAATGGCCCAAGAAAGCCCAAAGGATACCCCACTGGTGGTAATGGAGATTTATAAACTATTTTCTTTTCATGACCTCTGTGAAGTGGATGAGAAGATAAAGTGCTATCACTTTTTGAACCATTGATATTGCTGATATTGCCTTGGCTGTACAAAGCAGGACTGCAATTTCTGTGGTATCCCTGAGCAGTGAGTTGTTCACATTCCACCTCCCATGCATCTTTATTTTGGAAAGATCTAAAAGAAAAAGAATCAAAGTATGAAAGCCAGTTAAAACTTTTAAGCTATCACAGCAAAGCCAAGGTTTTTAAATTTTATTTGTTTACATAGTTTCGATTACTTAGCTGTTCAAACTGGTTCATGCATGAAGTTACAGGCATAAGATTCAGCATTATCTTATTATCCTTATTAAAGTTGCAGCAATGTAGCAATTTCCACTTAAGTTGGAAGTCTGAGTGTGCTTTCTCTGTCTGCTTCAGCGGTGAATTAAACCACCCTAATTTAAACCCTTTCACTGGAGCTTAGGTTGAGGAACCTTGCCTTGGTTGGTATAACTGTGGCAGGATGAGCTAAAACGCAAACTCACTTCAGGTACTGAAGATGCCAGTACTCCTGAGGTGTTTGTTACCTGTCCTTTGCTAATTGCTATCACTCCTTTGGCTTTCCAGTGGATAAAGCTATGCAAGCACTCTTCAGCCATGTCTTAACTTACAAGATGATAGGAACTAGAGTGAACAAAATAGAGGAAATGAAATATGTAAGTGTGAGATGAGAGAAAAAACCCTATTATTACTGGTTGGATAATTAGTCAATTTTGATCTAATATTATCTTAAAGAACTATGTTCAAGTGGCCAGAATTTAGAATAAATGCTTAAACAAAAAATAGTACAGAAATCATTGATTCTGCATTTTTACTGCGATGCTAATTTTGCCACTGTTTTAATGATAACACTTTGAAGATTAATATAAAAAATTAATAAATTTTAAAAATACACTTTCAAAAAAATTGTACAAGAAGATGCTTTTGTAAAAAAAAATGAAATCTTCAAGCTTAAAAAATAATTTTTCTCATGATGTTCCATAACTCTTGTATCTCAGTGATCAGAATTGATGTGCAAATACGTATTTCTAATCATTTGTAGTTCTGTAAAGCAAAAACTATTAGGGTTAACAGCAGCTTAAAAAAAAAAAAAGAAAGCAATTTTCTTCCCATTCAAAATATCTTCTTTTCCTGATGGTTAACTGAACAATTTTGGTAATGTATTGATAAAAGCAGAAGATCTTGAGACTAGTTTGCCCAGATGTCTGCAAAATCACACTAATTTTCAATTGCATCATTCCTTGTATTATATACCAGAACATGCAAAAAAAATTTCAGATATTAATTTTCTGGTACAGTATTTCTAGCTGAGATAAAAATTTCCATTGTATTGAGGTCTGTGCTTATGATGAAATTTTAATCTTGGGAGGTAACTACTAAAACATGATAGCTGTTTGAACGGATTCTATCATTGCAAATATCCTAAAACACTCTACTAATTTGAAATGCAGCTTAAAAGCTTTTAAAGAGCATGTTCTCTGCCACTAAAATGTAATTTTATAAATATTGAGGAGTATGCAGTGCTACTCAGTATTTTTTTTTTCTTTTTAAATAAAAAGAACCTGCCAAGTGCATGGAAAAGACTGTTTTCTTCAGAAAGATCACACCATCATTTTATAATTTTAATTTAAATATTTGATGTTGGGAGGGGGTGGCTGTGCAGCCTTGATGGACCTGCTTCTACATAAGCCCTTCCACTGGTTTTTACAGGGGTGGAGTTATATTTTCTTCATAGTAATGTGTACGGGGCTGTGGTTTGGATTTGTGCTGGAAACAGTTTTGATAACACAGGGGTGTTTTAGTCACTGCTGAGCAGCACTTGCACACGGTCAAGGCCTTTTCTGCTCCTCACCCCACCCCACCAGTGAAGAGGATGGGAGTGCATAAGGATTTGGGAGAGGACACATCTGGGACAGCTGATCCCAGCTGACCCCAGCTGACCACAGGGGTATTCCACACCATACAGCATCATGCTCAGCAATAAAAATCTGGGGGAAGGTTGCCTGGGCATCACATGACAGGTGGTGAACAATTGCTCTGTTATCACTGGGCATCACTTGTTTCATATATTCTAATGATAGTTTTATTATTATTATTATTATTATTACTACCTTCCTTTTCTGTTCTATTAAACTGTATCTCAACACATGAGTTTTACTTTTTTTTTAATCCCAATTCTTTCCCTGGGCATGGAGGAGTGAGCGAGGGACTGTGTGCTGTTTACCTGCCATGTTAAACCACAACAGCCCTAAAACATGAAACCAAGTATTCAGTAAATGGACTGTGCAGAACAACTCAGAGAACTAATGAAGAACGTATTTTTTTACTCTGATTATAAAAGAAGCTGTGATTAAGATACTCTGAATGTTTTGGGAAAGCAAATTATAAGCATGATGCTATATTATTATTTATTACTATAATTTTATTTTTATGATAATAATATTATTATTATACATTCTAATGTAAAACTCTCTGAGACTATTCACCAAACCTTCCAGTTTTCTAAATCACCTAAAATGTTTACCTTTATTGAGGCAGAGTTTTCTCCTTTCTTTTATGCCTTTTTTTGCATAAATATACTCTGCTCTTTGGGCACAGGAGAATACCTTTCTTCTTTTTTTTTTTCCCTCCCTATTTTAAAGTCCATTCCATCTATGGTTTGGATGAAGGGCACAGTGAAAAAAACCTGCCACAATTGAAGATAAATGGCATGAATAATAAAATCACAGATTTTTTTTTCATCTTGTGTTCTGACCTTTTTGGAAGTAATTTTCTCTCTAAACCCACAGTAAAGTCTATGTGATCTGTCTTCTTTTTTTCCCCCAGAACTGCTTCTCTGTGTATTTAGTAACAACTATTACTGTTGTGTTATAGCTTACTTCTCTAGGAACAGAATTTTGAGACTTGAGTGCCTACTTGACTTGGGTGATGGTAACTTTTAGATAGTAAAAACAGATACTGCACCTCCCTTCCCAAAAGAAAAAGAAAAAAAAAAGGACTGATTTTTTTAAAAGGAACTCCCATTCCTCCTGTAATCCATTGGATTGCTGGGGCTGCTTGGTATTTTGGAAATCGTGACACCTACACTGAGGTGCTTTGATATGGATCCTAGGCCTTTGGATGATTTTCACAGTTGTGAAACACCGTAAGTTGTGGTTTAAACCTCTACCAGTTCATGTGCAAAATAATATCTAAGAACATAGATGTCCTTTAAATACAATCTGCAAATTTGTAAAAAGCTGTGCATTTGTTAACACTACCAATGCAAATACACTAAAACTGCAGCTGAACAATTTAGGCTTTTGGTGGGATTACTGTCATAGAGTATTTAACATGCACATATACTTCACACAAACAGTATCACTGTTGACATGGTGACATAGGGAACAAGTAGTGAAAAAACTGTCCTCACAAAGGGAATCTATATAGACAGGATCTACTTTTCCAGACTCATACATAAAATCTGCCTGGTCCCTATGCAGTCAGTGACTTCAGTGATGCAAAAAAACCCCAAACTCCTTACACAGCTTTGCTGCTTGACATAACCAGTCTTGAGAAAGAAAACTACAGGTCTTTAATGACCAGAATGTCTTCAAGAATTTGTGCTGTTTCTTTTACCTGGCAAGTATAATGGCCAGCTTGATTTTAAAATGGATAAAAAGCTTGTTGCTGAAGAATTGTTTTCACTGCTTCCACTTTATCTGTGAGTGTGACTAAGAGTAGTATGATCTCCAAAGAGTAGTGAAAATGTCCTTAACACAGATCCTTCACTGCAAACACACATCCATCAAGCTATCTCCAGGTACCTTAGCAGGCATTTGGTCTTAGCATTTACCCTTCACTTTTCCCGCATGATGGAAATGCACTTTGGCTTGACCAGTTACCTATCTTGTGCATATTTTTGTGGTAAATAAACAGCTTTTCATTTAGGAACTCACAGGCATGTTTTAATTTTGTAAGAAACAAACTGAACGTATCAGCTTCATCAGAGAAAGTCCTCTTTGATCGTGCCCAAATTTAAATCAACTGCATATGGTCAAGGTCCAACTAAAGGATTAAAATGTTGAGGGTGGGGAAAGCTTATGTAAAAGGCAATTAGAAGTAAGATAATTATGTAAGAAAACAGTAATTAATTAAGGTGCTTATAGGTAGAACGTGGGCACAGTCCTTTTCTAGCAAAAAGATGCTATTTCTGCATATCTTACTTTCTAATATTTAGAAATTCACTGTATCCTGAAAGAAAGAAGAAATCATGCTGCTTTTTGGATTGCCAGTGTAACTTCCTGCAATTTCCTGTGTTTTCTCTAGAGGTCTCCTCTCTAAGACATGATGGTGGCTATGCCCAGGATTCCAGTACTGATTGTGAGACACAACTGAAAAATATTGTAGAATATACACCCGTCCCTTGCACAAACATCATGTTTTCTAATTTTTTACCATGTAAAAAAAGTCTTTGTGCCCTTTCTCCAGTGCCATAATTACCATGGAAACAGAACTGCAAATTAAACCAGAAATAACAGGGTTTATGCTCACAATAAAATAAACATACCCCAGATTTTAACTTAACCAACATCAATTTCCTAGTTTATCTGCATATATCTGATGGCTGAAAATTTAATTTTAGTTTTCTGAAAAAATCTTCAGGTAGCTTTCTGCTTGGGAACAGAGAACTGACAGTACAGAGAGGGCCCAGTCATAAAAATACTGTTGGCTGATGTGCATACACAGTACATGTCAAATTTGCACATTTTAAAATCTATGTATTTATTTATCTAAATAACTTTTCATTTAGGAATTCTACTGCATGATTTAGATCCTGAAATCCAGGCTCAATATAACTGTTTCATCATATTAATTACAATAACAGTAATTTATATTGTGTTCAGTATTCTGGCTGAGATTTCTGTTGTGAGAAAGGTTAACTCTCAGGTTTCTCTCTCACAGTTTTGATTGGTGTTCAATAGCTATGAAATCACAATCCTGCAAATTACATGCATAGTTCTGTTGTCTCAAATATTTATGTTCTCATAAATGAAATTTCACAGTCCCTTATATACAGCAAGTGTAAATCCTGAGAAAATGGGAAAAAAAATCTTGCTTTTTCTCACTCGAGAGGAGTTGAAGCATGAGAAAAAATTGCACTGACCAATTTTGTGAAGTTATGAGGCCTACTGGTGCAGAATAACCTGTATCTTGGTTTGCAAGTATTTGTTTCAGCAGAATCTTCAACATAATTTGAAACTTCATAGGAAATCAGCCATACCTGCCACTTCCAAAGAAATGTGTGTGTATATATACATATATATATACATACATGTAATATATCTATTTATTTTTATATACATATGAATACTATCTCCAACACAAAACAACATTCTTTAAAAAGAAATTTTAGGCAAAAACGTAGCTACATGTATTCGGATGCCGCCCTATTTTACAGGAAGAAATTAATTTTAAATTTTGCGAAAACCTAAATGTATGAGTTTGAAATCTCAGCATGTACAATTTTGGTTCCAACTATCTCAACTTGACTTCACAGAACTATTTCATATTAGTGCTATCATGTAAGTTCTTTATTACAAATAATCAACATACTAAGCTTCCTATTACTTTTTATTTTCCTGTACTGTGAAATACTGTTCAGCAGGGAGTTTATTTTCTTTTCTTTTTTTTTTATTGCAATGCCATGATTATAACCTGTTTGAAGGCAATTCAGTGGCTCACTGAATACAGGGAAATAAGAAGAAAGTCATCGCTACAATACTTTTTATGAGTCTGAATATTCTCAAGTCTCATTATTTTTCCCTAACAAAGAGTTTATTGTAGTAATGACTTACTCAGGGCAGCTGAAATTAGGTTTCTTTTAAAAATCAGGTCACCCAAGAACACTAAAACTAGACAAGGCATTAAAATACATTTAATGAAACTTCCAACAAATGAAACTGAAGGACACAAAGCTTTTCAGCAGGGCTTATAGTTCAAACTGCTTATTAAGAGAACCTCCTGTTGAGCAGTTTACCTCTCATGTTGGTTTTTCTATCCTTTCCTTGTCTTGTTTTTATTTGGTAGTAAAAATACAGTCTGCTCTATTTTGCAAAACCTGGAACTAAGATAACTTGAGAAGCAAGTTTTTAAAGTTTAATGTGCTAAATACTAAAACAGATATTAAACATTTCTGGGACTTCATTTATTGCCAATTTCCGTTAGCCGTCCAGAAAAATGTAGGAAGTCCTTCCAAATATACTTAGTAGGTCTGATATTTACATTGGTGGGAGTTCTGAATGAACAGAAACAGCAAAAAACTTGACAGTTTGGCCCAGTTAGACCATCCAAAACACTTACAAGAAGTTTCATAAATGTGTACAATCTAAATATTACCTCTTTTCCTTTTCTTGTTTCTTTGAATGGGTTTGGTAGCTGTGCTGTGCTTCTCTATATGAATCCATGCAACCCAGTATCGATGTTTCTGTGTCATTTTGTAGTTTAACAAGGCTGTTTTGTAGTCTTAAATTCTCATGTTTCATTTTGTGAACAGAAGCTGTGAAATTTCCATGTTCTTTGTTACATAAATCTATATTCTGTGAAAGGAGATAATACCATCATTAAGTAGTTATTTTTGCCACAGTAAATGGGTGTATTTTTAACAAGCAAACACAAAACAATGTTCTGTGCTAAAGAAAAGACCTAGCTACCATATATAATCATGCAACATTTAGGGCAAAGCAAGAGAATTGCCTCCAGAAAAAAATTACTGTAGATAAATGGAAAAGAAGGGATAACAGCCTCTGTAACACAATAAAACAAATTAAAATTTCTCAGCAAACATGCATTCAAAATATTACTGTTGTAAATTCATCCTTTGCTTTGTAAAACTGATGACATAAAAGCAACCATAACAGCTATAGCTGCAGACTGCATTGCTCCTTCCAGTAACAACTCCTCCAAAAATAACAAGCAGAATTATAGTAGTTCATTACTATACCAAATACTGAGTATGTGTACGGGTCCAATTTAATATGTGTGTTGAGACAGTCACCTTCAGTTTCAGAAGCAGTGAGTAAAGCCACATCAGCACAAGTACTCTCTGTCCCTTTCACTAAACTCTGCTTCTCAGCTGGGTTAGCCCACATGGTATGCAAGGCAAAATACTGAAAGTGCAAGCCACACGTGCACTGTGATCAGGGGCTGAAGAGCCCCATCCACTAGGGTATCAAGAAGGGAAGATGGAGATTACCTCTGGAAGTTGCCTAGCCAGGATACTCTGTTTCTTCTTTTCTCCTATCACTTAATCCATGAAGCCTATGCTGCACACCTGAGCCAGCTATTTTGGGACTACCTCTCTGCAGAGTACTGCACTGCACTGTGTAAATACATTTGCAATAGCAGTATACTGTCATCAACAGGAAATTCTCAAAAGGTTTATCAGATTACACACAAAAGACTAAACCCCCTTGCAATTCATTAAGTTGTGCTTTCATATATTCCTAGAGTTATTCTTTTGGAACTCAGTAACTCATTAGTAGTACAGATTTGGTTCTTAGTGCACTGCTGTCATAACTGTGCTCCTGCATTTGAAAGCTTGTCTATTCCTTGAACTGGTTTGATGCCATCTCTTCCTGTGAACCTTGCCTTGCTTGGTTTTAAGGGGAATTTATGAGCCAAGCTGGCTTGGAAATGCCAGCAGGTGTAAGAAAATTTAGTATTTTGTGCAACTATGGGGGAGCAGGGGCTTGGCTATGTCTCACTAGTTGGAAGGGAGGCAGAACTGAGGAAGAAGGAGAATCCTAAGTTCACTAAGTCATCCTACCACTAATAGCTCTAGAATCAGCAGTAAAATTTTAATGGCATGAGCCCCAAACCTGAGCTGTGCCAGCTACATTGCTTTTGACATCTAAACCCTGAAAGTAACCCTGCCTGATGATGCATTACACCATACTGACTTAGGCTGGCACTGGTCTCAGAGGTCTGTGTAGTGCTCCACTGTACAGCACAAACATGTCCATAAAAATCTCTCCAATCCCTGGAATCTTAATATCAAATATATCACAATATATAATGTTTAGATCCTCACAATACATTAGTAAAGCAGGAAAGAATTTTTAAGTCCACAAATCTACTGAAACATCTATTGGCCTTGGTATACGTAGTAACTAGATTTTACTGTTATATTTTAGCAAATGTGATGTCTCCAAGGACCCTTGTCAGACAGCTCTTCTCAATCTTCAAGGAAAGTGTCACTGCAGAGAAGAGTTAGAAATGCACACACACATCCATCTATGCTTCCACAATAATATATCATATATACACGTACAGATACCCATAACAGTGTGTGTGTATGTATGTGTAGGTAAGACATCACCGATGGACATCTATGCTGCTTTAAGGGTGTGGATAAACCTGACATTCTTTCATGACAAATGAAAGGCTACAAATCCCCCTAATATGTATTTACATCAGTATTTCCAAACAACATTCCAATGGGGTTTTTTTTAGTGATAGATACAATAACTGCAGATGTTCTGTAAGCAGGGGATGTTTTGAAGCTTTTTTGTGGAAAACAGCATATATACTATTTATTATATCTTCATAAACCATAGTTCTACATAATCTTATGGAATGCTTTTTATCAATTAAATTTTAAAGCTCCCCTGTTTGGAGAGATATAAATACTATACTCTGAAAATAAGCTGGGTGGGAGCAAAATGTGTCAGTTTTTTACACTGCTATTTAAATACCATGTGAACAAAGGGGTAACGTATGAAAAAAGGGACATATTTTTTGTCTGTGAGAATGATGACTGTTTAAACTTAAATAAGTGACATCACTTACAAAAAAATAAGCTCCCAGAAATTGTTTAGTGTCTAGACAGTTACTGAAAAATTTAGCTTACTTGTAGTTTAATACAATAAAGGTAAAAATTGCTCTAAGCTATACCCTTCTTCAGGCTGTGTGTGAATATCACTTGGTTTTGATTATGTTGCACACCTGATTTTTATTTATTTAATTTAGGCAAGCCAGAAATCTCTAAATCTGCCATGATCTTAATCTACATTTACAATAAATATAAGTAACTATTCTGCATACTTCATAGGTTAAAAAAAATTACCATGCAACTTTCACACTCCTGGTTTTCCACCATTTCTTTTAGATGTGTGTTTTCAGATTTGATAACTTGGTAATGGAATTCCAACAACTAGGAAAAGATTAAGTTCTTAGTTAAATATAAGAATATTACTCTAAACTGGAATAACACTGATTATAGATATATTTAAGCTTAATTTTAGAAAATGCATGTTAACAATTACAAAACTTACTATAATATTTTTAAATACAGCAATACCAAAGCAGGAAGAAGTATTAAATCTATAAAAGATACACAAATGCAATGCCTCTGAATTTATTTACCTTTTTGAAAGAAGTAATGACTTAGGAAAACAAGAAGTTCACATGCAGTTACTACGTACAAAGAGGGACATATTTTACAGTCCGCTGAAACTGGATGAGATCCTATTCATGACATTTAGAATTTATCTGTGTTCATGACATTTAGAAACGGTATCTACTCTTTTAGTGATATGGAAATATCTGGTAAAGAGCACCATACAGCAGGAGATATCTCTCATTTTCACCAAAGACTAACTTTACTATTGTCAAAAGTAAAGTATTACTTCAGTCACAATTTTCCACATGTAGTGACCCTCTCAGAAAACACAGAGATACCCAGAAGCCTCTAAATATAATGGTTCTTTTTGTTTACAAACTAAGTAACGAAGATGATATATGTGGTTTTAAAACAAAAATTTGCCATAAAAATCCCCACTGGTATCTTACAGTTTCCCACCATAAAATTACTAGAATTTTCTATGCAGATTTGTAACATTCTTCAAAAAGCTTTAGAAAACACTGAAAAATTAGAAACCTAAAGCATATATAATAACCACAAACTGGACATTTTCAAGATCTTTTGCATATTACAATGGTTATGAGATGTGACGGTCAGAATGAATTTCAATTTAGATGTACAGTTGACATTTACTGGTGATTTCTTGTTCCAGTATCAGTTTGGCTGCTTTTGTAATACTTCACAGATATTACAGCACTGCTGATAAAAACTACAGCAAGGAATATAATGTCTTTTTTCCCACAGATAATGAATGTCATTATCAATAGTATGGAGTTAAAATGATGTGGGCTGCTTTTGCCTACTTGCATACCTGTTGTTTTGTTAACAATTTGTGTTTTGTCTCTAACTCCATTTTTAACTGTCTTTCCAGAAGACTAGCTTGCTCCATGATAGTTGCTATAGTGATCTCCTTCTGATGAAGCTCCTCTGTCAGGTCAGAGATTTCTGTCTTCATTCTTTCCTGCTCAGAGCAATGGGACTGCTCCTCTCGATAAACATGGTTTCTTATCTGTAGCAAATACATTTCAAAAAGAAAAAATGCTGTGCAGTAAATATGATTGCATCACTTGCTACTTTCTCTGCTGTTGCTTCCAAGACACAAGCTCTTCTAACTGAATCAGAGATTCTGCGATTGTAAAATAAAATATCTTTGGAAGTCAGTGCACAGAGCTTTGTTTATTTTTACATCTTTTTTCAACACTTCTCTTGTACTTTCATTTGCCTATGTAATATTAGAAATGAACAAAATACAATACACTTCAATTAACCTTTTAAAAGAAAGTAATAAAAATTATCTAAAGAATTGGAATATATGGTAAAGAATATCCAAGGAAATATCCATTCAATAAATTTAAGTATTATTTATTTATACTGCACCCAAGTTAAGTTAGGTTTAAAATAAGTTTGATGAAGCCTAAATTAACTTAGGAGTAATATAAATGAATCAATCTAGAGGCCCTTTAATAAGGCCTCTAGACATGATTAATACGTTAATTTCTAACATCTATGTTAGAAATAAAGGGTATATATGGCAAATCACTTTATGAGAATTTTTCCTGCCATTACATGTAAAATTTAAGGTCAAACTTTCTTCAATACCTCCTGTGCAGAGTTCTCCAAAGTATCAACACAAAAATTTTTTTCATAATCTTTCTACCATAACCAACAATTTAGTACTAACAGATTTTTTTATTGTGTGAGGAACAAATCTACACAAAACAGCATAACAGCCTTCGAACCCATTTTAACAACTTTTTGCACTACTGTACACAATGAGTAACAGATTGAATTTCATTTTTATTTATGCAAACAGCATAGAATTATTAGAATTGTAAAAAATAGATATAGATGCAAAAAAGCTACGAGCTAGATCATGACTGTCATGCCAAAATTGATGAAACCAAGTCAGATGCATCCAAATAGAGCCATTCAAAACCCACTTGCAAGCATTCCTGTGTAACCTGCTCTAGGTGAGCCTGCCTCGCCAGGGGGGTTGGTTCCTTCCAAACCTAACGATTCTGTGATTTCTGCTTACATTTCTACTTGGCAAAACCCCAACATGCCTGTAAGAGAGAGTTCTGAGCATCCTCTACTTCTGAAGTTTTTCAGCCTGCCAAGCCATACACCATTCCACAGTGCCATGCCACTGCTGCTTGCTCACAGCACTCTTGAAATGTGCAATGCAATGTGATGCATAGTTCAAACGAGAGAGCTCTGCCCTAGACTGTGCAGCAGGGACCTGTTTAAGCTTAGCCTTGTGTGAGAACCTGCCACAGTGACTTGTATCAGTTTATCTGTTTGCATAGCCTGCCTCTGAGATCACCTACAGATTACAACTTTGCTCAACAGGCTATTAATTACTCATAGCTTTGGAGGCTTTCTTAGTTGCATGGTGTTATCTGAATCACAGTAATGCGAAGGCATGGTCTCTTCCATTATTTCAATGAAGTAGTTACTTAGTGCACACAATCAAAATGTCAATTTTACAGCTACACAACTAAATGCAACCATATACGAAATCTTTTTCATATAAAAAACTTCATGCTCTCCTGAACTTACAATGCATCCTCCTGCTCTCTACTGTATTTGCACATACCCTAGGTCAGTACTCTCTCCTAAAAATCCTATATTGCAGTTAAGATCTGGAAATGATATGAAATACCTTGTTGAGCTCTTCTTCTTGGTGTTCTTGACTTTCTGCAAATAGCAATAACTCAGTGGTTTTATTTTCTAGTTGCTCAGTAAGCTGAACATGAGATGATTGATGCCTTTAAGTAAGAAATAAACAAAACATGAAACAACCAGAACATTCAATACTCTTTATCTTGCAGTATCCTCTCCACAGTGTAAAACTGTAGAACACCTGCTTGCTGATGAGAAAATACCCCCAAACATAACCAACATTTGGCCTAAACTAGGCTGGATTTTGGGAGATGTTTAGAAATTAAGGACAATGGAACTATGTGCAGAAAGAATCCTGAAAGCTCTTATACATTGGTATTTCATATAATTTGAAATGGCTACAGCAGATTAGATAAGCCATAAAACCATGACAATTTTATTCAAAGGAGGTTAGGGAAAATCTTAATTGCACTATTTCCAAAGTGTTTTAATGCTGAGAAAATGAAAGACTGTGAAAATATAGGTAAAAATATCTAAAATGCACTGATTTGTAAAAATCTTGGCATCATTAAAACCTTTTAACAGAGCCTGTATCTATTCCCTGAAACTGTCCTATATAATTGTCAATGAAAATATCCAGTCAAAAATTTAGAAGCTGACATTTGAATCCAGAGTATCTTTTCAGAGTTAACTTAAAACAAATGTAAGAAAAAAGTTATTAGCTCAGAAGTACTTCTTAATTTAAATATGTCTTCACCATACATACTTTATTTGAATTTCCTGCATATCTTTATACTCTTTCATTTTCAATAATTCTGTAAGCAACTGCTGGCATTCCAGTTGTATCCTTCTCCAGAGACTATTCCTTGACTGCAGCTCTTTTCTCATTTCTGAGACGTCTGCCTCCATGTTCTAAAGAAACAAACACATGCACAGTTAAATAAAATTAGACAGCCTAAAATGCTGGTTTTTAACACATCATCTTCGATACCTGTACATACATGATTTTCATTTCTGAAAAAAGATATTGCTTCCATGTCAGTTCCTCTCATCTAAAAATCAGATTCTGAATATTCTTTAGCCCTTGCAATGTTCCAATGCATCTGCCTCTGAAATTATCATAGGAAACATAATTCACAAGTTCTTTATTGTACTAAATGCATCTAAAATACATAGTTTGCTTGTTTTAGCAGGTTCTGCATTCTGGAAAATGTTTCACACGCCAGAATTGGTGCCGTAAGTGGCTTCCATTTTCTATTTTCCTAACAGCATTTCCAAATTTATAAACTTTAGAAACTATAAATCTTCTTCAAAACTAGTTCCATCTGCATGGAGTTAATTGCGTATTTAAATGAACATCACAAAATTTTCACATAATCAAAAAAAGATTTTTCTTAGGGATTTGACAAACCTTATTTCTGTTTTATCTTTAATTTCTGATTGATAGCGTGTTAGACGACCTGAAGACACATATTACATTTGGCATGATAAAACATGAATTCCAAAAAAATCAGAATTTCACAAAAATATACTGAAAACATACTAAATATAAGAAATTGGAAGTATAACCCACAAATAACAAAAGTAACAATAATAATCAGTTCTTGCAATAGTAATATCCAGAGAATATTTATTGCATCTCACCTAAGATCCAAAAGCATGTTTCAGATTAAAAAAAAAACATTTTTCCAAGTATATTGATCCTTTACCTTTAAAACTATTACACTAAAAGCATTTGCATTTTTCGTAATTTCTTCATTTTATTTGAATACAGCTTCCATCTTTAAGAACAAAAATAAAGCCTTTAAAATGTCAAAAGAGAACTGGGTTCCAGAAACAACACTGCAAGGAAGCACTTAAAAAGTTTTTTTCCTTAAGAGCCTCCTATGAGAATGACCTTCCTTCCAAGAAGCCAGTGCTTTTCCTCTGGCTGAAAGGGTTGCTGAAGACAGATATTAAGTGCTTTTGTGTTTTTTGGGGGTTTTTTTTAGGGGCTGCATATATGGACTCATTCATCTTTTCCTTTGTTACACTGAGGCCAAGAGAGCTTTTTTAAACACCAAAATGCAACTCTGGGTATATTCAAGTGAAATAAAGCTTAATGAACTGTTAAAGTTGTTGGTAAGACTTGCTTATTCTCATCTTCATGACTCCATCATTCAAAAAATAGCCACAATTATTTTATAACATATGAATTTGGGAGATGGTTACCCCTCTGATTTCATTCTGGGGTGGATAAGGGAAATGAATTCTGCACAATTGTGTGGCAGAAGTCGTATTTTCTGTGATAGACTGCAGTCATCACACATATTTGCATAAATTGTATTTTCTTGTAAATTACAATGGTAGCAGGAACAACAGCAGCCACAGCAGCAGCTGCAATAATAATTGAAACAGAACTTCAGGTCAAGAGTTTCACAGTTTCACATATTAGTTAAAAAAAAAAAATTAGATATGCATCACTTACTATTTTAGAAAATCTACTGCATCGGGTTAAAATGAAAATTAATTTTGAAGCAGAAAACTTTAGGATTTGTTTAGAAAATATATAAAGAGTCAGTTTCAAGTTGAAAAGAACATTAAATCTTTTCTTTCCTTCTGTGAAAAGTTTTGCTTCTACTAGCTTGCCACGTTTGATATCAAAAGAAAGTCCCAAAAATTTCCAGATCAGCTCTCGTTCTAATTCTGCTCAAGGCTGTTTGTGGTGGGTTGACCCTGACTGGATGCCAGGTGCCCACCACAGCCACCCTGTCACTGCCCTTCCCAGCTGGACAGGGCAGAGAAACAAGAGAAATGCTCTCGGGTAGGGATAAGAACAGGGAGAGATCATTCACCATTTACTGCCAAGGGCAGAACAGACTCAACTTGGAGAAATTAATTTATTGATAATCAAATCAGAGCAGGATAATGAGAAGCAAAAACTAAATGTTACAACACCTTCTCCCCATGCCTCTTTTCTTCCCAGGTGGAACTTCACTCCTCAGTTCTCTACCTCCTCCCCTCCAGTGGTGCAGGGATGTGAGGAATGGGGCTGCAGTCAGTTCATCACACCTTGTCTCTGCTGCTCCTTCCTTCTCAGGGGGGACTCCTCACACTCTTCCCCAGCTCCAGTGTGGGTCCCTCCAACAGGAGATGGTCCTCCATGAACTTACTCATGGTGAGTCCTTCCCGTAGACTAAAGTTCTTCATTAACTCCTCCAGTGTGGGTTCATTCTAGGGGGTGTAGTCCTTCAGGAACAGGCTGCTCCAGTGTGGGTCACAAGTCCTGCCAGCAAACCTGCTCCAGCACGAGCTCCTCCCTCCACAGGGCCACAGGTCCTGCCACAAGCTTGCTCCAGCACAGGCTTCCCACAGCCTCCTTTAGACATTCCCCTGCTCTGGTGTGGGTCCCTCCAGGAGCTGCAGGTGGATCTCTGCTCCACCACGGACCTCCATGTGCTGCAGGGGCACAGCTGCCTCACCGTGGGCTGCACCAGGGCCTGCAGGGGACTCTCTGCTCTGGCGCCTGGAGCAGCTCCTGCCCCTCCTTCTGCACTGACCTTGGTGTCTGCAGGGCTGTTCCTGTCACATATTCTCACTCTTCTCTGCTGACTGTGCAGCGTTTTTTTCCCCTTGTCTCAAACACATTAACCCCAAGGTGGCACCGTCACTGCTGCTGGGCTCAGCCATGCCCAGCAGTGGGTGCATCTTGGAACTGGCTGGCATTGGTTCTATCAGATGTGGGGGAAGCTTCCAGCAGCTTCTCACAGAAGCCATCCCTGGAGTGCCCCCATTACCGAAACAGTCCCAACACAAACCCAATACTCTGTTCAACATTTTAAATACAATTATACGGTGTATTTTTATGTAAATTAGTGTTCAGCAGCTGACCTAATGCTGACTTTTCAAGAACCAAGCCCCCTGTGTGGTGTTTTCAGGTTGCCTCTCATGCTATGGCTGCAGATAAGTTTGTCAGATAATTCATAAGGTAGAGAAAGAGACTGCAGTCTCCATTTAGATCTTTCAAACTTCGTATTTCCTGTACAGCCAACAAACTGCTTTTCCATGCATTTCACTTTATTACTTGCTAATTAATAGTATAAGAGAAATACTTAGAAGCACACATGAAATGGTCATAGGCATAGAGGAATATATGAGGCACAATAAGTCTTGCTTTCATTGCCATTAGAGTTCTCCACAGCAAGATTCCCATCTACTCCTTCCTCCTTTACCCATATCATGTCCAACTATTCGCATCCTCCACCTAACTCTCTTTCACACAAACCTGCCTACTTTTTCTGGCAGACAACAGGCCTTGTACTTTCTTCTTTCTCATACAGACATTCCTAAAAAAATATTTTCCCTGAGCTACCCCTTTTCACCATACATTGACATTACATCAGTGTTTCCCTTATGCACCTATTTCCAAACGCAGCTTTTCTAACTAACATAGCAGCATTCCACACCACCAACACAGTTATTCTGCAACTTTCTGCCCTTTAGATGACATTGTTATGTACATCTAGCTCCACTCCTACTTCAAGTGTCTTCAAGCTTCCTACAGCTCTTGTATTCTCTTGAATACATGATTCCAAAATTCCTCCTGCTTGAAGATTTTCTTAAAGGCTACAGCACAATGACATCTACTCTCTCGGTCATACAGCATCTATCCATTTGCTCCATCAACTGCCATGATTTGTTCCACTGCATATTCTAGTCCCACTGCTTCCGACAGCAGCCTTTTTACCAGGCCCCAAAACAGAGGTTTTGCTTGCACACTGATAACTTGTATACAGGGAAAAGACTCAGAGAACTAATGTGCAAATGGCATGTATAAACTTGGCTGTTCTGACAACACCTGACAACGCAATCTGAAATTAACCTCTGCCACATATATGGTAATTCCTATAAAGTATATTGCCTATGCTGCTAGCACTCTGAATGGCTGTCTATGAACAGAAAGAAATCTTTCTCCAAAAAGACTTGAAGTACTGTAGGCAATTCAATATATTACTGAACCTAGAAGTGCTTAAATAAATAAGCAAAAGCATAACTGGTATATGTTACCAGAAAAAAATAGCAACAAGAATCTCATTCCTGATATGTTCCAAACACAGCTAATAAAAAAGGCTGTAAAGATCTTGTATTATCTCAGTCTTGTCAGATCTCATATATCATGACCAAAAGAAGAGGAGCAAATGGCTGTCTTCATAGATCAGTGCTATGCCAAAAAACAGTGAACTAGGGATAAGATAAAATCTGATGGTTCTTTACATGGCCAGAAATTTAAAAATTCTTAAAAGTTGACTGCAAAATCTCCTTTCAAAACTAACAAAGTATACCATACATGTTTGTATATACTTGTTTACCAGCTACCTGGCACAATGAACAACGAGGTGTAAATCAGATAAAGAGATTTCACAGAAGTCATTTATATACAAGGAACCAAACTAGAGGAAGTTCCTGTAGATGCTATGGATATAGGAGAGTTATAAAACCCTAGATACATAGACAAGAGAAAAATATACCACTACAAATCAAACTTATTTCTGTTTTACTAAAAAAACCACCCCATACTGTTCCCAGAATATTCAGTGTTCCTGCACAGAATACACCTAATGTATATTTATGTAGACATCTTGTCTTGATTTTCCAACATTAATTCCACAGTCTTCATAAAAAACTATTACTACCTGGCACTGATTTTGGTACATTTTTAGATCCTCATGGAGTTTCATATTTTCTTCTTCCAGTTTATTCTTGTTTCTTGCTATTTCATTCACAATCGCCTTCAGCTTTTCAATAATCAAATCATCATTTTCACTTTTGGGCTGGGCATAGGTAATTAGCTCTTCTTGGTTTTGTTCCTTACTGTGTATTTGGAATTGGTAATTCTGGGTCTGCTCCTATAAAACAAGAAAGTATTTTAAATTAAACTCAATAATTATATGTAAATTTCTAGGACCAAATCATTACTACTGAAATAATGAGGCTATTCCCATCTTCACCTGGATTTGCTTAGAAAAGATGGCACAATTCAAACAGTTTGAATTACTTGCCCTCAGTAAAAAAAAAGTTTCAGAAACCTTCAAGGGCACAGAATTTTTTCAAGGATTTTTTTCTCCTGTGCTGGTTATTTTCTTAGTACTTAATGCTAATGAGCCTCAAATGTGAAAAAGGTGATTATGATGACCTACTCAAAGCAGTTACCCGTGAGAAATAATTTGAGAGAAATGTTCCTCTTTGATTCATTGAACTCAGTAGGAGCTGTATGTGTGTGTACCTCAGGATAGATATTAACCTTTGACTAGAGGGCTACCATTACATAGGTCATGTACAAACAGCTCAGCTACTACAGGAACCGTACTTCTTTGAGATTGTTATCCTTAAACTTGGGGAAGAATCATTTGTACATTTGGCAGAGTCCTACACTCCATGCAGCTTCTCATACTAATTAAAATCCTAAAAACAAGACTTCAGAAAATTGGTATTACCAGTGTTTCTGAATCCAGAGGCATTGTGAAGAACCATAATTACTATGGCAACTGTTTTTGCTGTTTAAAAAACTATCCACATGCATCCCTCTACTGGAAGATTAACAAGCAGCACTAATCTTTCAGAAGACTGAGAATTAGTTGAAAAATGACAACAAAATATTACCTGGAAACTATATATCATGTGCAGAGATCACGATGAGCAAGCAAATACATAGTAAAAATAAATAGGGTTACATATACCATGCTTCACTGACAAGGACTCCAAAGAATCATGCTTTAGACAGCTTTTGATGTTATTGACTATGTCCCCATAATTTGTGTTGGCTGAGAACCTAGGTAGAATGGACCACCGGCTGCATATCAAGTAAAAAGCAAAAAAATTTCCAGGTTAAGTTGCATTTCTATAGATAAAAAATTAAGGTCCCTTTGGCATCCAAGTTATGGACTCTGATACACCAAAGTGTCAATGCATCCTTTGAAAAATATAGTGCAAGACTCCAACTGGAAATCAAAGACCTAACAAAAGAGGAATTTGAGGCAAAGATACAGGAACAATTAATGCTTTTGAAACAGCTAAGGTTAACGGTCCATCAGACTTGTATATGAAAAAATAGTTGGTGTTAATGTTGCAGTTGTGAAGGAAATTGTCTTCAAAGCAAGTTCACTGTTGGCAATGAAAGCTTCAACAGAAAAATGTGAACAATCATCCTGAGTACTCTATTTTGACTTGTCTAACTGTATAATCAACATGAATCAGTCAGTAGTTTTGTCTAGTCAAAGACTTGCTTTTTTAACACATTTGTGTGGAAGTTCAATTGCTGGAATATAATGCTGTCAGCAGCTAAACCCAAAACTTAACTGTCATCCTTGGAAACTCTGGATATGTGTAAAGAGTCTTACAGGAATTGTTAAGAAAGTGTTTCACTAGATTAAGATCCAATGAGCTTAGTAACAGTGGAAAAGGGAATTATCAGTGAGCAACATAATTGGCTTCCCCTTACTTAATTTTCAAGCTGTCTTGTGGCCCAGTCAATTTGTAATTTATTTTTGGGGTTTTTTTTCCTTTAGAGAAGGATAGGTCATCAAGACAACATTAAATAACATTTCTTTCTGGATTGGAAGGAATTAAAAAATAAAAATATGCAATATCAATAGTCTATATATAAAAAAAAGCAATAAGCAAATTGGCAAGTAAAAAAATAATCATAAAATCAACCAAGAAACTGCATGGCAACTGGAAAGATGAAAAATATGATAAAAAAGGGCTAAGTGCTCCAACAAACAACTCCAAGAGTGATTCTGGAGTAGCATAGGAAAATTTATTTTTCTGCATAAATGATACTAGTGTATATTTATGATCATCAAAAAAATGAAGGCTATCAGATTTGAAGGAACTTTATATTTGAGTCAATACCTTAATGGCATGCACATTATTTGGTAAGATACTTTTTAATAACTTGTCACAATTAATTGCATATTAGTAAATAGTTTGGAAGATAAAAGTATCTCCATAATATGCTTAAAAAGTAAAAAGGAAAATTCATTGGGTTTTGTAATTGGGGTTTTTGAAACAGAAATAAACTAATTTTCATTATGATACTTACTCATTTTTTCATGAGAAAAATTAAAATAACTGTATGTATCATTAGATATTTCAGTATGGTTCTGCATTACCATATATTTACTATCAATATAGACATGCTTTAAAAGATTCACCGTAAGCTTAGTTTTTAAAAATTAAGTTAGAGGAAGCTCTAGCTGAGCAAAGAAGTTAATTTTCTTCCTAGAGCAGGAACGTAGGAATTTTACCTGAAATAAATTAAATTTCTCGGGCAATAATTTTGGTTCCACATGTACATAAACAGGGTTATTTTCACAGGTTGTCCCATTCTTCTCCCATTCTCTTGATTTTGCCCTTAATTCCTGAAAGACAGCAAAAAAAGGCTAGCAAGCATAGGGAAAGTATCTATTTTTCTCAATCTAAAGAACTTTATCATTTGTATCATTCTAAGAAAAATCTAGTTTTTTAGTCAATACATGATCTTTTCCATAATTTTGGAAAGAAGTTAAAAAAAAGAACGATTCTATAAACCAGCGATCTAGTCATCCCCACAAGAAAAAGTCCAGTCTTAAGGGCTAGTGGTCTGAGAAAAGTGAGTGGTAAACATAATCATTCAATAAAAACTATAAAATAAGATATTAGAGTTATTACTATAATACACCAATTTTATTGGATGGTAGTTCCTGTGACTTTAAAGCTAGATCAGCGTTGAGCAGGGTTATCAGCAGGGAATCAAACCCTTAATATTCAGATACAAAGGGCTCACTTTTTGCCCTTTTTTTTTAATGAGACAGCACTACATTGAATAAACTTTACTTCTTGCTCTCTTTAAAATTTCTGCTTCAGGTTTCGAGTTCACCTAGTTTAAACAAAAAACTCTTTAAGAAATTCTATTATATTAATCTAGTACTGTTTTTGTATTTGCACTCACATTCATATTTACAGTGTATATGAATTTGCTTTTAACTCACACCAGACCTTACACGTTCACAAATACATTTTAAAGGCAGTATCCTACAAAATAAGCAGAACTTCAGTTACTAGAGCTGTTGCTCTTTTAGTCTGAAGATTTAGCAAAATAACAGTATACTGCTTTATATATTGAAAACTAATGGAAATGTTGTTCCAAAAAGACAGATGATGTTTCATAATTAAGCTAAACTGGATATTCCCCAAATTTAAAAAAATAAGGTGTTGTTTTGCTACTGAAACAAAACCGAATATTTCTCAACATAGATTAATACAAATCTTCTTTCATAGCTTTCCTAATATCTGCTTTGGCATTTAAAACAATAAACACCTTCCTATTTTATAAAACATGATACAAATGGAGTTTCAGGCTATTTAATGAGGACTGCAGGTTCAAGGCCTTACTAAAGCACTGCTGAGCTTAGTAGATTTTCACCACAGTAATTATTTCCTGAATACTTGAATTTGCTGAATATATTCCAAGCACTCATTTTTCATACTGCGTAATTAATCAAATTATAGCATTGTCTTACATTATTTTCACATTTTAATCTTGAGTAAGGTTATTCTCAAATTAGCTGACAGTAGTGATACATTTAGCCAATGACAGATGTACAACCCATTTATTATTCTGATGTTGGCAGCTATGCTGCAGTCCAAAGCATTGTAGCTTTTCTGATGGTGAGAACTTGCGTGCGGAAGAGACAGCCAACATCATGTAGAGCTGGGATGTGTCTAGGATGTCTGTGTAGATACACAGGCACCTGGAGGTCACAGAAGTTAGTTCTATATCTTATAGAATAACATAAAAGGCAAGTCCAAAATACAGATCCTAAGACTGCTTAATTTGGGTTAAAGTAGGAAATTACTTAAAATCTACTGGAGCTGAATTTCTTGATTGCAAGGTTCTCAAAGTCTAAATCATGTCCATCATAAATCTCCATCATAAACGTGTAAGTCTCCCCAGTGCTTAGCACCAGGGCAAGCAGCTCCCCTATCAACTGGTACCACTCTCTTTGCTTCGCCTATGGCACTCAGTCCAGTAAGCCTTTGGAGCACACATTATTTTCTTATGCTCTTCACAAAGATGGACAGACAAAATACGAAATCTGTGATCCTCCTATGCTTCATCAGATTACTGGTTAGACTGTTCTTCCCGTAAGTGCAGGACTCAGTGTAAAAATATTTCAGGACGGAATCTGAAGCGTAATCTTCCCATGTTAGTTTTCTACCTAACAAACAAACGCTATTTTTCAACAGGCTCTGGAATTCTTCCTTTTGAAGTTGTTTCATGTAGCTCAGGATATCAGGAAATTTACTGGATAGGTAAAAAAGAAGCAGCAAAAAGTAGCATACCTAGAGATCATATTGCTCAGTTCTAAGAAATAATACAGGCTATCAGTTTCTGCCCCACAGAATGCAGCCAGAGGAGTATTTGGAGAGATGATACCACTTGCAGGCACACTCTCTACATGCCCATTCTCTGTCTTGCCTAACTTTCCTGTTGGTCCAGTAAGTATTCGATTACTCTGCAGATAATAAAGTAACTTCTGAGAAGTCAAGGCTGGATATTATAAACAAAAATCAGTGTCTTCCTGTATCCAAGAATAAGTCCACTAAAATTCAGCCTGTGTCCAAAGGGATAGGGAATATGACTGAATCCTGTCCTCAGCATCTATTATCTAGTCCCCCAGTTAGTACGCTGGATTCTGTGCAATGTATTTTTAAGTGCCTCATCCTTCCTCATGCATTGCCCAGGGAAATCAGGCACTGAGGTCAAGGTCATGGATTTCCTCAGGCACACAGTTGCTGACAAGACGTATGTGTAACAAGCAGTTTTCCAATCCTAAATCCTTTTTTCTGTGTAGCCCAATGTGGTCAAGGTTGTCCTGAGGTCTGTAAAACTTGAATTAATGGTAGGTACTATGTGACAGTATCCTGCATATGCACAAGCTCTCATGACTCAAGAGAATGTGTTATCCAGTACACATCTATTCATCAGGAAAACAGTAAAATTTATTTATAGTTATACTTACAAAAAATTGTTATTAATTAATATTAAAACTGAGAAGCATTCTTGCCAAAGCAAGCTAATGATATAATTTTTGTAGAATTATGAGCAAACTAAAGCTTACAATTTTAAATCAAAAATTATTTCTAGAGGCATATTCAAATTAAAATATAGTAACAAAGTATTCTTACCTTCAGTTTCACATATAAATTCCTTGGGTCAGATGATGTCTCCAGGTTTTCCTCCCATTTTTCTCTACTTTCGAGCTTTTTTTGTTTTAACTGATGTGACTGTAGCTTTTCGTAACTATGTGTCAACTTTGAGAACTAGAGACAAAAGTAGAGTTCAACATGCAGAATCTATCAAAGATGACCACATGGCCAAAGTTTTCTTTAAACTAGAATCACCAACTGCAGCTTTAGCATTCTAAATGTTTAATCAATGTAATAAAAAATCAATTAATAAAGTTCAAATCAATTAATAAAGTTATCACAGATGAACAAGACTAAGCCCTCACATAAATGTTAAGTAACTGTTCAAATGGGTCCATTTGACAGCTACTTGATTCTGCTGCAGTTCTTCATGGCACTGTTACCCACAGAGTCATTCCCTCGACAATGTTCATATGGAATGTTCTATACTTGTTTACTGCCATCTTGTGTTGACATTTTTAAAGGGTGCTTCACTGATCTGAATGCGAGATTATCGTTAATGCACTTCAAACTTGTGTGCTTCTTTCTTATAATGAAAACTGTCGAAATGTTATGTGTGTGATGATTGCACTCTTCTGGTACCACTGAGTGGGTCTCAGAATCAGACTCTGAAAAGACAACAGACACTGCCTACTGGTCTCACCAAGGAAGTCTGGCTTAGGAGTCAGAGGCAGAGAAGGTACCAGGAGAAGGACCAGCCTCTACAGAAAAACAGCCAGTTTTCACGTTCACTACACTGCACAAACAAAGGGTCTGTCTAGTGCCTGTTAACAGATTTGATACAGAAAACTGATACTGTTTGGTAGGAATATGTACATTTGGTTTTGGGGAAAAAAAGTGCAAGGATATTGACAAAGGAAGCACTAGAGATACGGTCTTGAGGAAAGTTGAGTGAAAGAACTTTGGGAAGAATGTTGTGTAGAACAGAAGCTTACAACTATAAACACTGGTCATGTCTCTTGTTGTTTACTTCCTTCAAATTTAAGCATATATGACTTAAAAAATCTGACATTCACATAAAGTTCTTTGTATACCCAAACAAAATCCATAAAATCTCACATTTTTGTTAAAAGCTCGAAGTGAACTACTATTTGGAAAAGGAATGGAATCCTGTTGAGTCAATACTGAGTAAGCAATTGAGGTCTGTGCAGATAACAAACATGGCCAAAGAAGTCCAGGAAAGATACAGAACAGAAACAAGTTAAAAAATCATCTGGAAACTTACTAGACACATTTGAGATGAACTTGAGAATCATAATATGGGACAGCAAAAACTAATTGAAAAGATGATGAGGAGACAGACTGTCCTGGCCTAGAAAGTTTCATGGTATGGAGAGGCCCAGGCATAGATTTGACCAGCTTGGAATGTCTGAACAGCAATTCTGTAACATGGGCATACACAGCTGAGTTATCACCTTCAAAACCAAATCAAAAGTCTTGCAGTGAAGCTGCCTACATTTGAAATTGACTTTGCCAGAGAACACAGTTAAGATAAAATATTTAAAATGAGTCAGAGTATCCGGGCTCAAACAACATGGAACTCAATGACCTTGGAAGAAAGATATCCTTTCTCAAATAACAGTTTTGCTCTTGAATAGATTATGGCATATGTGAACTGCCTGCGAAGAGCAAGTTCAGATAAGACAGGTATTGGAATGTTTATGCTAAAAAGGCTAGGAAATACAGGATCCAACAATTCAGTAAATCAGTCTAAAATGGAACAGAGAGGCCAAAATGAGAAAATTTAGTTTGAGTATTAGATATTTAATGACAGTAGGATATTAAAGGCAAATTATAGTCTGGATGTTATCATGACCGGAAACTAGACTAAAAGCCAAAAATCCTTCCATTTAATGCCAGATATTTACTTTAAAAGGTCCAAGTTGTTCTATTTGTATGTTGTACATGTTAAAAAAAATTTTAAATGAGGCATTTTAGTGAGTTCTGGGGTAAAATCCAGCTAAGTTTAGATCTCTGAAACTTAGACATACAAGCCTGAGATACTCTGCATCAGAAAAATCTGCCTGTAAATGCTTAGTCATTTCAGCTATCTTAAATTCTTGTCATACACTGACATGAATTGCATTCTGGGAGTGTCCATTTCTTTCTGTTGATTCTAAAGGGAGGCTGGGGTAACTCAGATGTAGCTTTTAAATGTCTAAGTGAGGATGGAAGTATGGATCCTTGTTCTTTTGCTGAGAGATTTCCATCACTTTCAAAGTGAGAATAACTACTAGACATTATTGTATTAAAAAAAAATAAAAAAGAAGGATTAAAGTAATGAAGATGAACCTCAAAAGTTTTTGCTATTTAATTATGACAAAATGGTGCACATTTGAATGAATGCAACAGTGTGGCCTAGGAGTTTCAGGTTACATACCAGGAATTATTTCCCTAATACAAGAAAAATATAGGTTTTACTGCATTCAACAGGCACACAATCAATTCAGAGGGAATACTGCTCATTAAAGAGCTGGTTTTAGCAGTACCAAGGGTAAAAAGCACACAGGACCACAGAAAAGAAATTAGTTCTGAATAGCTCAGCATTCTGATCATTAGAAAAAGTGATCCTTACTATTTCTATCAAGATTAGAAAGGAACACATCTTCGGAGGGATTTTGAGAATACACCTGTAGAGAAAGATACAATGCTATTGGTAAATAGTAGCACAATTTATGCAAAACTAAAGTGTTGCTCTTAAGATTATACAGTTTAGACGGTGGTATAACTTCCAAGTGAGAATAAGAACTGAAAGAAGGGAATCAAAGGAGATACGGCAAAGATCAGTATTGTCACAGAAGGTCTATATTTTAGATATGAGTTTATGTATCTGAAATTGGGGACATTAAAGCCATTCCACTGCAGACACTGCAGCACTGTAGTTCAGGAAAGAAACTCAATAAGGAAATGTGGTAAAAGAGGAGCAGAGTGGGACAGGCCTATGCATAGGCAGACAGACTGTCTAGCATAGGTGCTAGGAATTGTTCTGACAGGCAGACTTTTGTTTATCACATAGAGAATCAAGGCAGGCCCCTTAACATAGGCATTTAACAGTTTTCTTTTTCAGTCAAGGTGAACTAGGTGGATATTTCACAAAGAACTATGGTTTGGTCAAAGGAGAGGAGTGGGGACTGGAAAATAAAATGCAAACAGCATCAGTGCTGGAACCTTTAAAAAAATAAATAGGATGACCAAGAGAGAATGAAATGTTCAGAGACATGGATTGGGAAAGTGATGTATATTCTTAAGAGCTAGAAATCCAAACTTCTTGCATAAAGATAGAAAAAGAAGCAATCAAGAAACTCAAAGAAAGTTTAAGTGGTCTGAGTGGTAACTAAAAAGGAGACTTCAGGCAAGAAATATAACCAGGTTTAAAGAGAAAAGCTTGTAGGTTAGAAAATGTCAGGGTCTTTAAAAAAATAAGAGAAAACAGGTTGTATTTTCCCATGGAAAGGATTTGTAGGTTAATTAAAAACTCCAAAATAAAAATCTTTATGAAAAGTGGCCTGGAGTTTCAATTTCAGAAGGTTCAATTTCAGTGAAGATCTTAGCAACAACATGAAACATAAACCAAATCATTTCTAGCGTGGGATAAAAAAAATAATTAACTGAAAAATATTGCAGCAAATGTTATAAAGAAAAGAGAGATCTACTATATTTTTGAGGATAGTTCTGCATTGCTAAAGATACCTTACTACTGATATATAAAATGTCACACTCTTTTTCTTTGTGTGAGTTTTATCTTCTCAATAATCATGCAAAGATGATGCTTTTCTGTAATTTGTGTAAATGATAAACCAGCTTTTATTTCTAGCTACTTTTCCAAATGATTAAATGTGTTAATTAAGAAACAGCCAAAGCATTCACTAACTATTTGCAGAACTGCTTTCCAATCTGTTACAATAGAAAAAAGAAAATATAAATTAAAGACAACGTAACAATAAAAAATACATAATACATTTATTCATTTGATGGACTCAGGTGGTACTATCACTTCTAAAAGAAAATAATGATATCCAATTTATGCAATCCAACATTATTATATAATAAGAATGGTGACTGGAAATTCTGAATTATAACACTACTTCTCTGGTAAGAGAATCCAGTGAAGGGAACAGAAAAGTAGCAGGAAAAACAATGCAGAGTTGTGTACCTTAGTTGTTAAAATCTGAGAAACAGAATCAACTCAAGTTTGCTAAGAATATAGATTCATGATTGAAGTAGAAAATACTGAAGAAACAAAAACACAGGTGCAGAGCAAACACAGCCAAACTGAATCATAAAACCATAGAATGGTTTGGGTTGAAAGGGACCTTTAAAAGATCATCTAGCCCAACTCCCCTGCCATAAACACGGTGACCCTCCATTAGACTGGTTGGTCCAAGCCCCATCCAGTCTGGCCTTCAACACGTTCAGGAATAGGGCATCCACAACTTCTCTGGGCAACCTTTTCCAATGTCTCACCACCCTCACTGAGAAAAGTAATAAATTGCTCCTCAGGTACAGTCTAAATCTGCACTCTTTCAGTTTAAAACCCTTGTCCTTTCTCTCAGCCTGTCTCCAAAGGAGAGATAATCCAGCCCCTCTGATCTTCTTTGTGACCTCCTCTTGGCTTGCTCCAACAGGTTTTGTTGTACTGCAGACCCCAGAGCTGGACACAGCACTGCAGGCAGGGCCTCACCAGAGCAGAAGAGAGGGGGAGAACAACCTCCCTCAATATGTTGGCCACATTTCTTTTTATGTAGCCCGGGATACAACTGGCTTTCTGGGCTGCAAGCACGCTCTGAGATAAATAAAGCCAGAAAAAACTCCCAATATCATCAATGCGGGTTACTCCAGTTTTGATACAATGGAAAGCTATACCTTATGGAAAGCTATCAGGCCACTTTAACAGTCAAGTAAATCAGAGAAACTAAAACCAGAAAAAAAGTATGGCAAAGACATGATAACCACAGTACAAATCCTAAAATTCCTAACATGCATCAGAGTCATACTAGCATGAATCCAATTACCTATTTTATTAATTCACCAAGGCTTTAGTTTATTAGTCTGAAGTTAGGAAATCAAGTATCTGTCTTCATAACAAATGTCACATCCACATCAAAATCCATCCAAAAAGTTTGGACATGACAGTACATAAATTATAATGGAGCCTGGTAGGAAGCTGTAGTCATCATCATCTGTATGACACGATTCATCTTTCCCAAATCCATAATGGCACATCTATACAATATGGCATGCCTAAGTTTTTTATACTGCAATCACAAAATAATGAAACTGACATTTTTCTTACTTGAGATTTCAGTTCTTGAAGCTGAGTTTCATAACTCTGAGCCATTTCATATTTAGTTTTCTGTAAGTTTTCCAGCTCTTGTTGAAGTAGTCCCACCTACAGTTAAAATAAGCATTCAAATGTACCTTTTCCAACATGTTTCAAAATATGTAATTTTTGGGAAGGTAATTTGAAACTTTGAAAGAACCCCACTGCTTTAAGGAGAGATATTAAAAATAAATATTAATTCAGTAAGTTGATAATAGAACTGGATACCACAAACCCAGATTGTGTCAACATCAAATTAGGGATTTTATAGGAAAAAATCTCATTGCATGCGAATGGTATGATATAATGATAATATTGTACAAGTCTGTCATGAAAGACCATTTATGAAAGCCTTTTTAACCCAACTATGCCATTCCCCACTGTGAAAATTTTCCTTGAGTAGCTTACAAAATGATACAAATCACCTTCCACTATTTATGTACAAATTACCGGAAGACACTGTAGACTCATCTCAGCTCCTTAGGTGCAGTGCCATTTGAGATATCATGAATTATTATTGAATTTCACAGAGACCTGAGAAATATGACAGAGTGCATACATGACACCTGTGCTTTTCTGGAGGGGCAGTTGGAAGCTTGGTAGAATATGCTAAAATGTTTCAGATAACGTCCCTGTACAGGCAAATAAACTGATGCTTTGAGGATGGGCTACCTGAATTCTTCTCTTGGTTCCTCTGACTGCAGGGACTAAGGGCAAGTTCCTGATTGCTCATTAGGGGTATCACTCCATTTTCAAAACTCCCAGTGGCAATTTAGCCACCTAGCTCACACAAGGATGCCCTCATGTAAACACCTCAATTCAGCTGGCTTGAACTAGAACTGAATGCTATGTGAGGATTTCTTGGTGCTTCTGAAGGAATATTCAGCACAAAAGACTGTGAAGTACGGACAACATCAGGTACACTGGGGCTTTAAGTTTCATAAGAAAGTCTAAGTAGTAGCACATTTCCAATCTTCACAATGAGTAAAATTATCATACAAAGACAGTATATCATGTAAAATGTTAAAAGTCAGGTATAAGCAGGAGTAACAAAGACATAATTTTGTGGACTTTTTTGAACTGCATTCTTCCATTTAAAATTTCTGATGAAACGAGAAGTGCTGGCATTTAGAAAAAACATCAAATTATCTTTCTACAGCTAACACAAGAATATTTGATGTAGACTTTAGGGAAATAGAAGAAATATGAGATTTTCAATGACATTTTCTAAATCACTTCTCAGAATAGAAGAACACTTTAAAACAAAACACTAAGGATAATTAGTGACCTTTAAGCGGTGCTTGGTATTTTTACATGATAGAACAAACGGTCTCCTTATAGGGAATTCAAAGCATACTAATAAGAAACTACCAGAATAAATACTTTCTTTTTATAGAATGTCATATTCTTAAATACCTCTTGACCTTTTTGATCCAGTTTGCTTCGGGCACTTGCTAATTCTTGATCCTGGATATCCATCTTTGCTTCCAAAGTTCTCATCTTGCTTTCCCATTCAATTTGCTTTCTATTTACCATGATGTCAATTTGATGCACTAATTCCTGAAGTTCAGCTTCACATGGAGAAGCTCTAAAAACATCAAGAGATTTATTTTTTCAAATAAAGAAGAAGGGAGAAAACAAATTTTTATTTACATTGCTACAATTCTATTTTAATTGTGATTGAACTAACCACTTTTCAACAACAGAAAGAAAGACATGGGAAAGTTATATGATGCCTTCAAATGTAGGTGGAACCTCACTTCATCGATCTTGAGTTTGCCTGCACGGTCAACTTTTGACTGAACTAAACTGAAAAAACAGCTCCTTAGTGTGGATATGGGTTTATCACAAATCTTTTATTTGGTGCTTAAATTGTGCATATCCCTTGTTTTGATAATTATTACAGGAAATTTAAGCAAATTTGTTAGATTTGTAATGTCATAATTAAAACTCGGCATGATTTTTTAAAATTAAATTCTTTAAAACTTCTTTTACATCCACAAATCCTTGAAACTGTAAGAGTATCAGTGTTAAGCTTGGAAAGGCTTTTTAAATGCACACATAAATCTTAATGACTTTTTAATGTTAAAACTGTTGGCAATGCTGTTTTGAAATTTAATATGAATCATAGGATGACAATAACCAAAGTGCAAGCAAGTGATGTACATCTCTCAAACCAAAAACACCCCCCTCAAGTGCCTGGAACCCATTTCAAAAGTAGCATTAATGATGAGCAAACTTTGATGCCTGCTGGGTGGAATATAAAATGGGATTTTGAAAACAGAATATAAAGTGATACTCCATCAGGACTACCTTTTCCTTGATACTGCTGTAGGGACCTGTGCACTTCCAGCCTCATGTAATGTCATGTGGCAGCACTTTGGTGAACCACCAGCAGCGACTCAGCTATGTGATTTTAGCCTTCAGAAATAGCTACTTTCTTTATTGTGTGTCACATGGATAATCTAAATATTGTTATGCAAGTAAGAAAGCAACTTCTAGCCTAGATCATCAGAATACCCTTTCAGATCCACCACGGTTGACACCTTTCACTCTTAAATTTCAATACCTGGCTCTTTCAGATCTTCCTGCAAAAGCAAACTCTGCGTTTGTTGCTAAAAAATTTTCTCTTAAAAGTTCTTACATGCTTCTTGAACCTAGAGCCATCATTATATAAAAGGGAGCTGTTGAAAGAAAAATCCCTTCTGAAAGAGCTTCTCAGTCTATCTTCACGTTCTCTAATTCCTCACCTGGATCCTCTAAGCACACACAGATGCAAAAGGAAATCCGTACGTGAAGTTGTAGATTGCTGCTGCTGTTCTACTACCAAAACTACTCTGTACCAAGGCTCTGATATCGAACACAGATCTGCAGTCATCCCCACCCACTAGCAGAGAGGTGCTACTTGCTGCAGTAACAGTTGTTTTAGTCCACTAGTGTTTGGAGAAGAGTGCTAATTAGCCCCCTCAGAATATGGCCAAACATATGGCACCACAGTCATGAGAATTTATTTTAATCACTGGATGTGGTATGCAGTGGTTTCTTTTGTTTAATAAGAAATCATGTAAGCAAACACATAAAAAACAAATTTTCTCATGAGCAAAGAAGTATGCATGGGTTTTTTTACCCATATGGATTCAGCATTCCCACTTTGCTGAATGCATACGTCAAATGGATTCATCATACAGGGAAGTAATGACTTGTACTTCAGCAAGTGGCAGCTACTTTTCTTTTTGGTTCATTTACTTTGAAACAGCTCAAAACACTTAAAGTTATCTCATTTTAAAGTGGTGTAGGCAAGCTCTTAGTCTTCTTTTATTCTCCATATAAGTGAAAATAGAGATGATTCATATTCCACTGTCATTAATAACTATTTATCTTCATGTAAAACTAAATGTTTCCAAATTTAGGCAAACAAAAATCCAGAAAAAATTTTACCACCTCCAGGCCTTTTTCTTTATCACAAATGATTTTTGCACTAGTTAGACCTTTCTAGCTCTGTTTATTTATCTTTTGCTTTGGAGTTCTGCACAGGTCTGTATTTTTCTGATTGTTTCCTAACAGACACAGAAAGAATGTTATTCTCCATACACTCTAGAATAAAGTTGTTAATTTAAAACAGATGTTTTAAGAAAAGTTTGGTTCATACCGTCTTGACTTCATACCTTCTTCCCTTATTATTTACATTTGCTCAAAAATAGGAAAATAAATATGGCCATATTTATGCCAACACAAGCAAAACCTATGCAGTTAATAAATATTTCCATCTTACATAGTATATTGATTAGGTTTTGAAATTTAACCCAGCTTCTACAGTCAATATTCATTTTATTATTGCAAAACTTGCTCTAAAAATAGGAAATACATAAACCAGTTGTGATATAATAGTTCATTAGAATCTTCTACCCCAAAGCCCCATTCTAAGATCTACGCCTAATTTATTTAACAATTTTTAGCCATACAGAATCATACACCTCTGTGGATGGACAATTTGGGATTTATGAGTCCTTGCGGCTGGAATCTAACTGTTGTGATTTCCATCCACCATTACTCAGCCATTTTCCCAAATTTTAAAGGCACTGCACTATCCCTGGAATACTCTCAGCATAGGCTGGAATAGTTTCCTTTCACAGAATGTGTATCCTAAACTACTGTTCCAGATTCTTTGTACAGTTAATGAAAATAACTAACTAGAAAAAAATCTGGTTTATGATGGGACAACTCCCTTCAGATTAATCTGCAATTGCCTGAAATTTCATATATGTTGATTAAAATAAAGGCAAGGAAGAATCTTGAATTTTTGAAATAGGCTTCTGACTTGTAGCCAAAAAACAGCAATATCTTTGGGGTTTTCTAATTCAAGTTTTTATATGGCTACTTTTACAAATCATATCACTAACAAAAAGAATGCCCTCAAAGC